>JARHVA010008725.1:25000-190000 GCA_037957365.1 Torreya grandis
GTACCTATAGGAAGCAAAATGAGGGTAATGTAAGGCAGAATCCAAAATTGAGGAAAAATAAACAACATAAAGGGAAACTATATATAAACAACAAACTAATTTAAAATAACACATTAAAAAAGTAATGAAAAACTATGTATAAGACCAAATAATGTCATATTTATGGTGATGTCCTTTTCTTTGATGCATAGTATCCTAAAGACTCATATCTACAATTTTCTCAATCAAATCCACTAAATTTATACCCTTAAATTTATAAATATCATTATCATTAATTAATGGATAATAAAGTTTGAGAAATATCTTGACCCATATAGTAAGTTTTTAAGAGGGATAAGTATGGGTATAATCACATACCAGAGTAAATGATATCTCAATCTTGGTAACAATATGTTATTCAGGAAAGTTGATCATAACTTCAATTGTACATGGTAGAATTTGTTATAAGAGTGGTACATCAATCTCAATTTCATTATCCTTCCCCTTGACATCAAGATTGTAAGTAATTTATTCTTCATTTGAAAATGATATATCAATCTTTTTGTTCATATTTTCATAAATTAACTCATTCGAAGCCATTGTTAGGCTATCATCATCATAATCATCTTTATTCTATATAAGATTTTCTTTCTTAATAAATGTATTAGTTCTAGAAACATAACTTCCCTTTCTGTACTAAATGACATTTGGTTAGATATAATATTAGAATATTTTTTATTGTTTATAAATAAAGGAACAACTTGATGATTACTAGCTAAACTAACCTCACCACTTTCATTATGTACAACAATAAACATGACTTGAAATGAATAGATTTAACCATATAAATCAAATTAAAATTCTTTATTTCTATTTTTAATCTAATCTCATAGATTATAAACAAATAAATGATAAGGATAAAGAGGAAAGAAATGAGTTTGTTTTGTCATGCATATAAAAATGATTTTGTTGTTTAAATAAAACGCATAAAATTAATCTTTAGCTTAACTAGTATGCACATAGTAATAACAAAAAATGATGCAGAAGTCTACAAAAATTTAATCTATGAATAAAATAGGTATAAAATCACCATATAAATGTATAAATAAATAACTTCATCCTTCAATGACTTTCAATTTGATAGATATTTCTTAGAAAACACTTTTTGAAATTCACCATAACTGTTTGAATACAAATTTTAAAAGCATAAAACATAAAATATAAAAAATCTAACTTTTATAATAAATCCTCCCACCCTTATTCAAGCCTTATTACAAGTCTTATATAAACTCTTGGTCGAAATGAAGACAAACCTTCCACTCATGAGGTGGGTGAAAGTTATTAAATATATGGGTCAATATAAATGGCCCATATTGAGTCTGAAAAATATCATCTCAAGGTAATAAATATTAAAAATAATAAAAGAGAATCAACATTTAACTTTGGTAATAAGGACAAGTGAAACAATAGTACATCACATGTGCACATCTCCAAAACAAGATACTCATCTTTGATGTATTTTTGGACTTAATTATATGTTGTTAACATGTTTTATCTTTACGTTAAATATTTATTTTGAGTGAGAGCATTCTTTATTTCTTCAATTTCTATAAAAACAAAAAAAAAAATTGCGTCTTCTTTCATAAGTAATAAAATATTAAAATTAATAATTATGCAATGTATCATTGAAAAGCATTAAAATCATGAAATTGATGGGTTTAAAACTAATGGCATAAAAAATGAAGTCACGGATAAAAAGATATGCATAAAAAATCACTTTTAAGTGTTCTCTAATTAAAAGTTAGTTATGTGATGAATCTTCTCAAAAGGGATATTTCACACAATCATATCTTTCTATTTATTTAACTAATAACTATAAAAATAAATTATTTGTATTTTCATCTCATTTGGATACCACTATACAAAATTTTAAGTAAATTTTACTTCATTTGTCTATATAAAAATGAGTTTTAAAAGTGCATATTGGTCAGATTTGAAAACTGGAAAGACACATAAAATAACTAAGTAAAAATCAACATAGAAGCTAATTTTGATTTTTTTGAAGTTTTCCCGTTGAAATTATTTTTTATCATCTTTTTACCATTGTCTTTTAATGAAATTTGATTATCATCTTGAAAAAATGAAATAAAATTAAATATCTGTTGGCCATGAAAAAAACCTTCTGAAAAGTGCTTTCTGGTAAAAAAATTGTAGTACACACCCAAAACACATTCAGAAAAGTATCTAAAAGAAAAACTATATTTCAAAAAATAAAATAAGAGGTGCCATGATTTATCAAAATGAATTTATGTTATACTGTGCAAACAAGAACAAATGATGACTCTACTAGTAAATATTCATGAGTATTTAAAAATAAAATAAATGCATCTATGATCCTAAAATATTAGATTTAAAATAACAAAAGTAAATGAATAAACTATTTAAAATATAATAATAGAATATCCATTGTACAAAATAGATATTCACTTAAACCATAGTGTGTGTGCATGCATGCATTACTTTTCTATAATTCACAAAAAAATAGTCATTATAACCAAGATCTTCAAGGTTGTGTTTAATATTACCTTGTTAAGTAAATGTAGGTCTTATTTAGAATAAAATTATTTTCAAGAAGACATAGTACTGATTACATGGATATCACACCATTTTTAACTAGACATCTATAGCCCTAATGAAGTTATCTCTAATCCCACTCTACACCTTTGTCTACTACCAACCAAGCATTCATAGACCTGGTAGAGGTTACTTTAATCACTTATAATGATTAAATTTTGTATATCATAATTTTTAAAAAATAACTATTACCAATGAAGCCCATTTCTGAGCTAATAACCACTACGATAATTAAGAAGGCAAAAAAAATATACATTTTTCACCTATGATATTTGCTATAAGAAGTCATAATCAAACCCATAAGTCATTAATATGTATTTATAATTTGAAGTATAGAGATATTATCTTCAAAAGTTACATAGTTTATCCAGACCCGAAACATGAATAAATTAAAAACATATATGATTGTGTTATACTTTCAAAATTTAACTCACAAACATAATTTTTCATTTGAAAACACTCAAAGAAATTAAATAAAATATTGTTGATGTTTCTCACTAACAACCCCTTTCTTTATGATCAGCATGTACCCACATCAAATGAAATAAGGATGACATAAGGAAGAATCCAAAACCAAGGAAAAATAAATAGGATAATGGAAACCTATACACAAACAACAAACTAATTTAAAAAAACATACAAAAAAGTACTGAAAAAAAATGCATAAGACCAAAGAATGTCATATTTACAATGATGTTATCCTTTTTTATGATACATGGTATCCCAAATAATCTTGTCTATAATTTTCTCAATCAAATCCACTAAATTTATACCTTCAAATTTAGAAATATAATTATTATTCCGTAGTGGATTAAAATTTTAGAGAAATACCTTGACCCATAATAAACTATGAAGAGGGATAAGTAGGGGTACTATCACATACTAGATTAAATGGAATCTCAAACCTAATAACAATGTGTTCTTCAATAAATTTGATCAAAACTTTAGTTTTACATGGATAACTTTATGACATGAGTGGTACATCAATTTCACTTTCATTATCCTTCCCCTTGACATTAAGAGTGTAGATTAATTTTTATTTATTTTAAAATGATATTTTTGTATTTTCATTCATATTTTCAAATATTAACTCATCCAAAGAAATTATTACACTATCATAATCATAATCATAATCATATTCATTCTCTACAACTATTTTTTATTTAATAAATGTAGCATTTATAGAAAAACATAAACCTCCCTTGCTACAACAAATGATATTTGGTTAGAAATAACATCAAAAGATATTTGATTATTTATAAATAAAGGAACAACTTCCTAATTACTATCTAAATTAACATCATCACTTTCATTATGCACAACATGAGTGTTATTACAAGATATAGGAGTAGTTTTATGATTATTTACTAGATGAAAAATTTGTTGTTTGATAATGTTGGATTCTTGATATGTCAATGCTAAAGATGCAAGTGTTGATGGAGTTTTTATTATAAGCATGGAAATCAATGGGTCCAAATCTTTTAGATAAATTTGAATATTAATAGATTAATTTTGTGTATAAGGTCTTTCAACCTTTTTTACAACATGTTAAAGAAAGTATTAAATATATTATGGACTTGGTAGTAGTAGAGTGATGATATATGATTTTAGGATAAATAGATACTCTAAAATGATTAAGAAATACAAACTCAAAAATATTCCAATACATAATGAATGCATATAGTAAGCTAAGATACCAATCATATGCCACTTTATCTAAGATATAAGAAAATAATCAATAAATTACATCCTCATGTTAGATTTAGATTCTTATTATATCTTCTTTAAATGCATATATATATTCCTCTATTGTTCAGTTTCTGACATGGACATATCTTGGATAAAATTTCTCTAATTTTTTTGGTAAATCATGGGTAACTCCTAGAATGTTCACATAACAAATAATTCTTCAAATTCCATTTAAATCCAATACTTAATATTAAAGCTTAATTCATACCCTATTATAGAGCTAATATGTTGATGGTTCATTTGTCACACCAACTTAAGTAGCATAGAAATCCATCCAACCTCTCCTAAAAGAAGATAAAATCTCCCCAAAGTTTATTAATGTTAGGTCTTGACTTACAAGGTAAAATAATAGTTGATGTGTAACTATTCCATTTTAAGGGTCATGTTTCTAAAAATTAAACAAGATGAAATAAAATATTATAGAAAAATATCAAATGTATATTTACAATATTTAGGTCTTTTAGGTGGCCATAACTAAAAAATTAGTCTTTCATTGCATACATAAGAGATATTTTAGAATAAAAATGAGCATGAATTATAGTAAATAGAATTAACCTTACAAATTATATTACAAGTCTTTCTTTATATTTAAAAACTAATCTAATAGATTAAAAAAAAAGATACGAGTAAAAAGGAAAAAAATGAGTATATTTTGTCATGCAGATAAAATTGATTACATTGATTAAACAATTCCCATAAATGAATTTTTAGCTTAATCAGTATACACACAACTATAACAAAAGATAATGCAAAAGTATGAGTAAATTTAACTCCAAATAATATATTAACAAAATTATCATATACATGCATGGATAATAAACTTCAATTTTATAAGTATTTGAATTTGATATATATTACATAGAAAAATACTTGTTAAAATTCACCATAACTAGTTGAATACAAATTTTAGTAACATAACAACATAGCTCATGTTTGGAGGAGGATGTAAAACATAAAATGAAACTAAGTAAAATTAAAAAATATGATTTCTATAATAATTCTTTCCACCCCTAGTCTACCCTTATTATAATTCTTATATATACTCTTGCTCTAAATGAAGATAAGCCTTCTACTCATGAGGTGAGTGAAAATTATTAAATATAAGGGTCAATATCAATTGGCCCATATTGAGGATGTAAAACATAAAATGAAACTAAGTAAAATAAAAAATATGATTTCTATAATAAATCCTTACACCCCTATTATAGCCTTATTACAATTCTTATATATACTCTTGTTATAAATGAAGATAAGCCTTCCACTCATGAGGTGAGTGAAAATTATTGAATATAAGGGTCAATATCAATGACCCATATTGATTGTGCAAAAGATCATTTTAGCGTATTGAATGCCAAGAAAAAGACAAAAGGCCCAACATTTAATTTTGGTAACAAGGGTTAAGTTAAATAATAACACATTACATGTGCATATCTCTGAGACAATATATTCCTTCTTGATGTACTTTTTAGACTTTATTAAATTTTGGTTACAAGTTTTGTCTTCAAGTAGAATATTCCTATTGAGTGGGTGTATTATTTATTTCTTTAATTTCTACAAAAAACAAACTATAAAATATTACATCTCATTGCATAAGTAATAAAATATTAAAATTACCAATGATATATGTGTGAGTTAGTAAAGTGACTTGGTTGTTTCAAGCACCATCTAGGTTAAAATATTAGTATGGTATCAGAGATTGGTTATGGCTAATTATTGGTATTCTTGAGCTGGTTGTGGTCAATCATTAGTATTCTTAGGGAGGTTGTAACTAGTTTTTGGTATTATTAGGTTAATTATGGCCATTAATGGTATTTTAGGGTCGATTTTGGTCATTCATTAGTATTATTAGGTCAATTGTGATCATTATTGGTAAACCTGGTACTTGTGATAGATGATCACTTGGGGATCTAGGCTCCTTATTGTATCCCAAATCAGTTGGAACTCTAATCAAAATCAAAGTACCTATGTAAAAAAATATTAAAATTAATAATAATGTAATGCATTTTTTAAATAAATTAAAATTATGAAATTGATGGGTTTACAATTTTTATTTTAATCATATAAAACTTATGTTATTATAAATATAGTAGAACCATCTTTCCAACACAACTGACAACATAAAAAATGGAATTATTGATCAAAAGATATGGGTAAAAAAATATTTTAAAGTGTTTCATGATTAAAACTTGGCTACATGATGAACCTTCTTAAAAGGAATATTTTGCACAGTCATATTTTTTTGTTATCTAAATGAATAAATAAGTAAAAATCAGTGCATAAACTAGTTTTGATCTCTATGAATTTTTCACATCGAAATAAATATTTTTATGAAAATTTTTACCTTTTTATTTTAATGAAATTTAATTATCATCCATAAAAAATTAAATAAAATTAAATCTCCTTTGACCATGCAAAAATCCTTCTAAAAAGTGTTTTTTGGTAAAAAAAAAAATTATTGTAAACACCCAAAATGCTTTTAAAAAGTATCCAAAATCAAATCCATATTTAAAAATATAAAATAATAGGTACTATGATTTATCAACATGAAATTATGGCATATTGTGCAAGTAAAAAAAAATGATAACTCTGCTAATAAATACTCCAGAGTATTTAAAATTTAAAAAAATATGTTTATGAACCTAGAATATCATATTCAGAATAACAATAGTACATGAATAAATTATTTAAAAGATAATAATTGAATATATATTATACAAAATCATATATTTACTTAAACCATAGTGTGTGTGTGTGTGCATGCATTCATTAATTTTCTATAATTCAAAAAAAAAAAGTCATTATAACCAAGATCTTCAAGCTAGTGTTTAATCTTACCTTATTAACTAAACATAGGTATTGTTTAGAATAAAAATATTTTCAAGAAGACATGTTAGTGATTGCATAGATATTGCTCTAATGCTAGCCAAACTTCCATTTCCTCTTCAAATTTATATTTTATCCCACTCTAAGCCTTGATCTAATGTAAACCAAACATCTACAATTTTGATAGAGGTTATTTGAATCACCTAGGATTATTGAATTTTATTAATTATAATTATTTTTTTTAAAAACCTATAAGCAATGAAGTCTATTTATCGGTTGGGGACCACTATGACAATCAAGAAGGTAAAAATTTTATATACTTTTCACTTAATATCTTGGATATAAAAATTTATCCAACCAAACCTATAAGTCATTAATATGTATTTATAATATGAGGTTTAGAGATAATATATTCAAAATTTACATAATTTATCCAAACTCACCAAAATATGAATAAATTTAAAACATTTATAATTATATTATAATTTAAAAACTGAGATCATAAACATAATTTTCAACTTGAAAATACCTAAATAAGTCTAAAAATGAAATACTAATGATGTTTCAGACTAACAACACCTTTCTTGATGATCAAAATGTTCCCACAAGAAACAAAATGAGGATGATGCAAGGTGGAATCTAAACTTGATAAAATAATATCATATTTGTGACAATGTATTTTTCTTTGATGCATGGTATCATAAATACCCTTATCTATAATTTTATCAATCAAATCCACTAAATTTATACATTGAGATTTAACAATATCATCATTATTAGTTAATGGATAAAAAAGTTTGAGAAATACCTTGACCCATTTAGTAAACTATGAAGAGGAATAAGTAGGGGTACTATCACGTATTAGATTAAATGACATCTCAAATCTTGAAATATTAGGCTCTTCATAAAAATTGATCACAACTTTAATTGTACATGGTAGACTTTGTGACATGATTGATACATCAATTTCAGTTTAATTATCCTTCCCCTTGACATAAACAATGTACACGATTTGTTCTTCATTTTAAAATGACATTTTAATCTTTTCATTCATACTATAATAAATTAACTCATTCGAAGTAGTTGTTACACTATCACCATCAGAATCATTGTTATTCTATTTATCATTTATAGTTTAATAAATGTAGAATTTATCAAAAACATAACCTCCATTGCTATAAAAAAATGACATTTAGTTAGAAATAACATCAGAAGACATTTGATTATTTATAAATAAAGGAACAACTTGTTGATTACTAGATAAACTAGCATCACTACTTTCATTATGCACAACATAAGTGTTATTGAAAGATAAAGGGGTTATTTTCTAATTATTTACTTAATAAAATGATTTTTTTTTTAATAATGATTACTTCCTGATATGTCAATGCTAAAGATGCAAGTGTTGATGGAGTTCTTTTGATAAGCATGGAAGTATCTCTTAGATAGATTTGAATAGCAACAACTTTCATTTATGTATAAAGGTCTTTCAACCTCTTATACAACTTATGAAAGAAAGTATTAAACATAATTATAAACTCATTAATATATAAAGGTAGTATCAAACTGATGATATATAATCTTAGGATCAATAGGCACTCTAAAATTATTAATAAATACAACCTTAAAATCATTCCAATGCATAATGGATCGATTTGACAAGCTAAGATACCAATCATAGGCCACTTCATCTAAGGTATAAGGAAATAATCGGCAAGTTACATCTTCATGTTCAATATATATTCTTATTATGGATTCTTTGAATGCATATGTGTGTTCTTATACTATTTATATTCTTCCATGAACATATCTTGGATAAAATTTCTCTAGATGTTTTAGTAAATCAGGGGTAGCTAGTAGAATGTTCATAGGACAAATAACTCTTCCAAGATAATTGTGATCCATTACTCAATATTAAATCTCAATTCATGCCCTCGTTCTAGCACCAAAATGTTGATGGGTCATTTGTAAAAATTTATGTAGGGTGGAAATCTACCTAACCTCTTTTAAAATGATAAAAAAATCTTCCTGAGATCTATTGCTTCTAGGTCTTGGCTTGCAAGGTAACCTGGTGGTTGATCTACAACTTTTCCATTTTGAGGGACATTCTTATAAATTTTAAATAAAATGAAGTAAATTATTATGAAAATAAATCAAAAGTATATTTTAAAAAATTATGATCTTTTAAATATCCATAACTAAAAATCAATCTTTCATTGCATATATAAATGATCTTTTAAAACAACAATGAGCATGACTTGCAATGAATAGATTTAACCTTACAAATCAGATTATAAGTATTTATTTATATTTTAAAACTAATCTAATGTATTATTAAAAAAATAAAAGATAAGGGTAAAGAGGAAAGGAATGAACATGTTTTGTCATGTAAATAAAATTGATTCCATTGATTAAGCAAATCTCATAAAACTAATCTTTAGATTGACATGTATGTACGTAGCCACAAAAAAATATGATGTATAAGTCTGAATATATTTTAAATATGAAGAACATAATAACTAAACTATCAAATGCATGTAGAGATAATGAACTTCATCCCTCAATGTCTTTCAATTTGATAGATATTTCATAGAAAACCCTTGTTTAAATTCATCATAACTAGTTGAATACACATTTTAGCAACATAAAAACATAACTCATGTTTGAATGAGGGTGAAAAACATGAAGTAACACTAATTAAAATAAATAAATCTGATTTATATAACAAATCCTCCCACCCCTATTCTACCCTGATTATAAGTCTTATATAGACTCTTAATCTAAATGAAGACAAGCCTTCCATTCATTATGTGAAAATTATTAAATATAAGTGTTAATATCTATGGCCCATATTGAGTGTACAAAACATAATTTCAAGGTAATAAATACCAATAATAATACAAGATACCTAACATTTAATTTTGGTAACAAGCGACAAGTGAAACACTAGCACATCACATGTGCACATCTCCAATACAAGATCTTCCTCCTTTATGTAATTTTTAGACTTCATTAAATACTAGTAACAAGTTTTGCCTTCAAGTGAAATATTACTTTTGAGTG
The DNA here is from genome assembly GCA_037957365.1 of Torreya grandis. NCBI lineage: Eukaryota > Viridiplantae > Streptophyta > Pinopsida > Cupressales > Taxaceae > Torreya > Torreya grandis. The sequence continues at coordinate 35,249 of JARHVA010008725.1, forward strand.
GGTGTATCATTTATTTATCTAATTTATATAAAAATAAAAAATAAAACATTACATCTCCTTTCATAAGTAATAAAGAATTGAAATTAATAATTTTACAACATATTATTAAAAATATTAAAATCTTAAAATTGATGGGTTTATAATTTATAATTTAACCATATAAAACATATGTAATTTCAAATATCACCTAACCAACTTTACAACATAATTGATGACATAAAAAATAAAGCCACAGATAAAAATATATCGCTAAAAACTACTTTAAAGTGTTTCCTAATTAAAATTAGCTATGTGATGAATCTTCTCAGAAGGAATATTTTTTATAGTCACATATTTCTATTAGCTAAATCAACAACTATAATTTTTTTTTATTTTAATATCATTTGGCTACCACCATACAAAATTTCAAGTAAATTTTATTTCATTTGACTATAAAAAAATGAGTTTAATAAGTGCATATTGGTTAGAATTAAAAACTAGAAAGACATAAAATGACTAATAAAAAATTAGTGCAAAAATTAGTTTTGATTTCCATGATTTTTTTTATATGTAAATTTTTGGAAATTAATTTTTTTAAAATTTCATGTGACATTATATTATTATCCTTCAATTTTTAATAAAATCAAATTTCCTTTGAGCATGAAAAAAAATATATCAAAAATTGCTTTATGGTTAAAAAAGAAACTACGTTGCACACCCAAAATACTTTTAAAAAAATATATGAAAGAGAAACCATATTTCAAAAGATAAAATAAAAGATACCATAATTTTTTAATATAAAATTATGACATGTTGTGCATGTAACAATAAATGGTGAATCTACTAATAAATACTCCTAAGTATTTAAAAATAAAAGAAACATGTTTATGAACCTAAAATATTAGATTCAAAATAACAAAAGTACATGAATAAATTCTTTAAAATTTAATAATATAATATCCATTTCACAAAATTAGATATTTTCCTAAACCATAGTGTGTATGCATGTATTCATGCATTCTATATAAGTGAACATAGGTCTTATTTAGAATAAACATTTTTTCAAGAAGACATGTTATTGATTGTAAGGACATTATTCCACTGTCAGTTAGTCATCTATAGTCCTGATGGATTTATATTTGATCTCACTCTAGTATTTCTCTACTACCATCCATACATCCGTAACCATAGTAGAGGATACGTTAATCACCAATAATGATTGAGTTTTGTAGATCATAATTATTTATTTTTTAAATCTATAGGCAATGAAACTGACAATTGGATTAGGGACCACTATGACAATCAATAAGGCAAAACAATTATATATTTTTCACTTAATATCTTAGTTATAACAAGTCTTCTGGGCAAACCCAAAAGTCATTAATATGCATTTATAATGTAAGGCTTATAGAGAATATCTTCAAGAGTTATATGGGTTATATAAACTCACCAAAACATTAATAAATTGAAAACATAAATGATTTTCTTATGCTTTCAAAATTGAATTCATCAACACAAATGTTCACATGAAAATACTAAAAAAAATCTAACAAAATAATGTTGATCTTTCTCACTATATACAAACAACAAACTAAATTTAAAACAACATATAAAAATAGTAATGGAAAACTATATAGAAGACCAAAGAATGTCATATTTGTGATGGTTTTGTCCTTTTATCTGATGCACTATATCCTAAAAAAAAATATCTATAATTTTATTAATCAAATCCATTATTATACTTTCAGATTTAACAATATCATTATCATTACGTAGTGAATTAAAAAAAATTAGAAATATCTTAAGCCATATAGCAAATTATGAAGATGGATAAGTAGGGGTACTATCACATACTAGATTAAATAACATCTCAAACCTGGTAGTAATGTGCTCTTCGATAAAGTTGATCACAACTCAATTTTACATGGTAAACTTTGTGATATGATTGGTTAATCAATTTCACTTTCATTATCCTTCTCCTTAAAATCAAGAATGCATATGATTTGTTTTTCATTTGAAAATGATATTTCTATATTTTCATTTATATATTTTTTTAAATTAACTCATCTAAAATAATTATTACACTATAATCATCATCAGAATCATCTTAATTCTCTATAACTATTTTTTTAATAAGTGTAGCATTTGTAAAAAACATAACCTCCCTTGCTGCAACAAATTACATTTGGTTAGAAATAGTATTACAAGACATTTTATCATTAACAAATAAAAGAACAACTTAGTGATTACTATCTAAATAACATCACCATGTTCATTATGCATAACATGAGTGTTATTACAAGACAAATGACTAAATTTTTAATTATTTACTAGATGAAACATTTATTTTTCAATAGTGATGGCTTATTGATATGTCAATGCTAAAGAGGTAAGTGTTTGTGGAGTTACTTTGATGAACATGGAAGTTAGTGGGTCTAAAGATCTTATATAAATTTGAATAGCAATAGTTTTCATTTGTGTATAGGGGTCTTTTAAACTTTTTTACAACTTATGAAAATGAATATTAAATATAATTATGGACTTATTAGGATCTCTAAGGATAGTATATAATTTATTATATATCATTGTTGGATAAATAAACACTATAAAATTATTAAGAAATATAACCTCAAAATAATTCCAAGACATAATGGATGCATTTAGCAAGCTAAGATACCAATCATAGGCCACTTTATCTAGGGTATAAGGAAATAATCAACAAGCTACATCATCATGTTGGATATATATTATTATTATTAGGGATTCTTCGAATGCATATATATGTTCCTTTTTTATTTAGATTTCACCATGAATGAATCTTGAATAAAATTTCACTAGATTTTTTAGTAAATCACGGGTAACTCATGGAATGTTCATAAGACAACTAACTCTTCCAAACTAATTTAGAGCCACTACTTAATATAAATATCAATTCATGTCCTTTTTATAGTTAAAATTTATTGATGGGTCATTTGTCATAAAAACTTAGATAGGTTAGAAATCCACCCAACATCTCCTCAGAGGAGATAAAATATCCCCAATATTTATTGCTACTAGGTCTTGTCTTGTAGGATAATTGTTGAGTATGATGTAAATATAAAAATTTGAGTTATATTTTTAGATTTAGTATATTTTGGATTTTTAGGTGTTTTATAAGGTTATTTAATATATTTATGAGCTTAATTAATTATTTGGTCACTTTTTAACACTTTTTAATGATTTATTAAAAATATATTTAATAAAAACTAAATAAATAACTTAAAGTATAGAAAATGGCATCTCAAATCTAGAAAGATTGTGATCTTCATATAAATTCATCACAACTTCAATTATACATGGTAGACTTTGTGACATGATTGGTACATCAATTTCAATTTCATTATCATTCCCCTTGACATCAAGAGTGTACATGATTTGATATTCATTTGAAAATGACATTTTAATCTTTTCATTTATATTATATTAAATTAACTCATTTGAAGCAATTGTTACACTATCCATCAAAATCATCTTCATTCTTTTGAACTTTTTCTAGTTTATTAAATGTAGCATTTATCAAAAACGTAACATCCCTTGTTTTAAAAGATGACATTAACTATAAATAACATTATAAGACATTTGATTGTTTATAAATAAAGGAACAACTTGTTGACTACTAGCTAAACTAGAATTGTCACTTTCATTATGCACAACATAAGTCTTATTACAATATAAAGGGGTTATTTTATAATTATTTACTTGATAAAACATGTTTGTTTGATAATGATGGATTCTTGATATGTCATTACTAAAGATGCAAGTTCTAATGGATTTATTCCAATAAACATGGAAATTAGTGGGTCTAAATTTCTTGGATAAATTTGAATAGCAACAACTTTGATTTGTTTATAAGGGTATTTAAACCTCTTATACAACTTATGAAAGCAAGTATTAAACATACTTATAGACTCATTAGGATATCTAAAGGTAGTATCAAATTGATTATATATTTTTCTTGGATAAATAAGCACTCTAAAATGATTAAGAAATATAACCTTGAAATTATTCCAATACATAATGGATGGATGTGACAAGCTAAGATACCAATCATAGGCCACTTCATCTAAGGTATAAGGGAATAATTGACAAGCTACATATTTATGTTGGCTCTAGATTCTTATTATGGATTATTTTAATGTATATATGTTCCTTTATTATCTATAATCTGTCGTGAACACATCTTGGATAAAATTTCACTAGATGTTTTGGTAAATCATGGGTAACTTTTGGAATGTTCATATGACAACCAACTCTTCAAAGTTAATTGTGATCAATTACTCAATGTTAAATATCATTTCATACTCTCCTTATAGCACTAATATATTGATGGTTCATTTGGAAAACCAATATAGGTAGGGTAGAAATACACCTAACCTCTTCTGAAATGAGAAATTGTTTTACCAAGGTCTATTACTTCTAGGTCTTATCTTGAAAAATAACCTAGTGGTTGACGTGTATCTATTCCATTTTAAGGGGAATTATTATAAATTTTAAATAAAATGAAGTAAATTATTATGTAAGTAAATGAAACATATATTTAAAAAAAATATGATATTTAAAATAACCATAACTAAAAAATAGTCTTTATTACATACATAAATGATCTTTTAAGACAATAATGTGCATGACTTACAATGAATAGATATAACCTTACAAATTAGATTAAAATTCTTTATTTATATTTTAAAACTAATTTAACATATTATCAAAAAAATAAAAGATAAGGGTAAAGAGGAAAGAAATGAACATATTTTGTCAAGTAAATAAAATTGTTTCCATTGATTAAGCAAATCTCATAAAACCAATCTTTAGATTGACCTGTATATGTACACAACCACAAAAAAATATGATACAAAAGTGTGAATAAATTTTAGCTATGAATAAGATAAGAATAAAATTATCATATACATGCATAGATAAGGAACTTCATCCCTCAATACTTTTCAATTTGATAGATATTGCATGTAAAACACTTATTGAAATTTATCATAACTAATTGAATGTACACACTTTATCAACCTAACAACATAACTCATGTTTGAAGGAGGATGAAAAATATAAAATAAATCTAAGTAAAATAAATATATCTAATTTCTATAATAAATAATCCCACCCCGATTCTACACTTATTACAAATCTTATATAGACTCTTGGTCTAAATGAAGATAAGCCTTTCACTCATGATTTATCATTTCAAATCAATAAATACCAAGATTAATACAAGAGGGCCAACATTTAATTTTGGTAACAAGGAACATGTGAAATAATAGCACATCACATGTGCACATTTCTAAGGCAAGATCTTCCTCCTTGATGTACTTTTTAGACATCATTAAATATTAGTAACAAGTATTGTCTTTAATTGAAATATTAATTTTGAGTGGGTGTATCCTTTATTTCTGTAATTTATATATAAACAAAAAATAAAACATTACATCTCCTTTTATAAGCAATAAATAATTAAAATTAATAATTTTTCAATTTATTATTAAAAAACATTAATATCCCAAAATTGATGGGTTTATAATTTATACTTTTACCATATAAAACTTATGTCATTTCAAATAAGACATAACTAACTTTCTAGCATAATTGATGACATAAAAAATGAAGTCATGGATTAAACTATATGGCTAAAAACTACTTTAAAGTTTTTCCTAATTAAAAGTTAGCTACATGATGAATCTTCTCAAAATAACTATTATGTACAGTCATATCTTTCTATTGACTAAAGGAATAACTACAAAAATAAATTTATTCTATTTTAATAGATTATTTGCCTACCACCATATAAAATTTCAAGTAAAATTTATGTCATTTGACTAAAGAAAAATGAGTTTGATAAGGGCATACTAGTTAGATTTGAAAACTAGAAAGACACATAAAATGACTAATAAAAAATCATTGCAAAAGTTAGTTTTGATTTTCATAATGTTTTTACATGGAAATTATTTTTTAATTGATTTTTTTACAATTTCATTTTAGTGATATTTTTTCTATTTGATGAAGTAAAATATAGGTTTTATAGGGATTGGGAACCATCAAAGTGCAGTACAAATGTATTTATAGGCCATAAATAGGGCCAAGGAAATAAAAAATAAAAAATTTACAGTACTATAATGAAAACAAAAATTAGGATACTAGAATAGATTTAGGATGAAAGTCCCTCCTAAGTGTCTTCAGTATCTTTAGGGTCCTTCATTGGAATGATTTATTTTTCCTTAGAAACCTTTTCTCGAGTATGGTTCCTAGGGCCTTCTATATAATCATCAGGGAAGATCATACAAGGATGTTTTTTACCTTTAACCTACATGGGGGACTAATTAGGTTGGCTGACTTGGGGGATCCCTGAGGGGGGATCTTAAAACATTTGGTGATTTAATGGTAGGGGATTGAGTGGGATGGGTAGATTGAAAAAAAACATAAAATATGGCTTTGACTTGTCTATGCAAAGAGTTTCAATCCTAAATGGGTTTGGAAAGAGCCATCCCTACTTTTTGGACCTTAGAATTAAAGTTTTCCAACTACAATTTTTTCCTTTCCACCTCATCAATCACAATGGCTTTCCCTTTCTAAATTGTCTTCACTAGAGTATTCATTTCAAGTTAGATAGGTTTTAGTTTGGGATAAAACGCTTAAGGGGGAGATCATCAAGGGGGAATTTGACAAGCTATTCTGGGGGGTGCAATCAGAGGGATGATTAGATCCTTCAGTGGGATCCTCCACTAGGGATTCCTCCCTAGGGAAGGAACCCCCAGGGGGAACCTCCCTATTGTAAAGGGCTTAGACATATTTGAGCAAAAGGAGAATTAAGCCTTGGTGGAGGATGGAATTGGTGTCATTCACTTGATGAAATAAGATGGTACTCTCAAGGTAATTTAGTAGAAAGTAAGGTAGACTAATTTTGTATCTAATAAAATGATTAAGAAGTAGAAAGTGGTGGGAAATTATAAGAGTATATCTACCTTCAAACATCATGTAATGCATGATTTAATGGAAAATGTCAGGCCAGTAGCATGAGAGATAATCCCATCAAAAGCCTTTTTTATCTATTTAAACAAATTCATTCATCCTAAAAAAAAATTGTAATGAATATTTTTTTATTAATATTTAAATGCTTTGGTGCCTGCACATGACACACTAGTTGTTTCATCGATGAACTCATCTGAAACATTGATTGTGATGCCATATATGGTCATTTTTTGCTTATTCCAATGGTCATTTTAATGACATTTAATTATATTTAAAATATTTAATAAAATCTAATCTCCTTTGACCATGAAAGAAATATTTCAAAAAGTGCTTTCTAGTTCAAAAATAAAATGCTTTACACACCCAAAATACTTTTAAAAAATTATACAAAATAAAACTATGTTTCAATAGATAAAATATAATATACCATAAATTTTAAATATATAACTATGATGTGTTGTGCAAATAATAATAAATGGTGATGCTACTGATAAATACTCATGAGTATTTAAAAATAAAAGAAATATGTTTATGAACCTAAAATCTCACACTCAAAATAATAAAAATACATGAATAAATTATTTAAAATATAATAATAGAATATCCATTACACAAAATTAGAGATTCACCTAAACCATAGTGTGTATGTATGCATTTTAAATAAGTCAACAAAGGTCTTATTTAGAATAAACATATTTTCAAGAAGACATGTTATTGATTGCATAGAGATTCTTTTGCTACATCGGTTAGTCATCCATAGTCCTAATAAATTTATCTTTGATTTCACTCTAAGCTTTGCTCTACTACTAGCCAGACATCCATAACCCTAATAGAGGTTACATGAATCACCCATATTTATTGAGTTTTATAGATCAAATTTATTTATTTTTTAAATATGTAGGTAATGAAGCCCATTTTTGGGTTGGGGACCACTATGAAAATCAAGATGGAAACAAATTTATACATTTTTCACTTAAGATCTTAACTATAAAAATTCATCTAAACAAACCCAAAAGTCATTAATATGTATTTATAATGTGATGTTTAGAGATAATATTTTCAAAAATTATATAGTTTATCTAAACTCACCAAAATATGAATAAATTCAAAATGTAAACAAATATCTTATGTTTTCAAAATTGAACTGATAAACATAATTTTTCACTTGAAAATTACCAAAGAAATATAACAAAATAATACTATCGATGTTGATCACTATAAACAAATAACAAATTAATTTAAAATAACATACTTAAAAAATAAAGAAAAAATATAGACAAGGCCAAAAAATGTCATAGTTGCGATGGTGTTGTCCTTTTCTCTATTGTAATGTATCCCAAAGAATCTTATCTATAGTTTAGAAATATCATTATCATCATGTAGTGAGATAAATTTTTTGATAAATACCTTGACCCATATAATAGACTATGAAAATGGATAAGTAGAGGTACTATCACATACTAGATTAAATAGCATCTCAAACTTGGTACTAATGTGTTATTGAATAAAGTTGATCACAAATTTAGTTGTACATGGTAGAATTTATGATATTAATGGTACATCAGTTTCACTTTTATTATCCTTTTCCTTGACATCAAGAGTATACATGAGGCCCATGGGGGAGGAATTGGTAAAGGATCTACTAGGTTTGGAGAAGGATCTGGGTTTGGAAGAGGACCTACTAGTTTTGAAAGGTTTAGAGGTCTTAGAAGAGGATGAGGAAGAGGTATTCAAAGTTTTGAAAGATGATGAGGAAGTGGATTCTGATGGAGAACCATAGTCTCAGTTGATGGAGGAAGAAAATCATGAGGTATTGATGGAAGAAGTAATGGAGGATTTGTTGGAAAAGATTAAGATTCAAACAAGGGTAGAAGTGGAACTTAGAAGGAATGTTTCCTTAGTTATTCACCATGACAACATCCTAAAAGTAGAGGTAGCTCCTTAGTGCAAGGTGTGGGTGATGAAGGTGATAAGTTTAGAGCTACCCTCACCCTTTTAATCCCTATAATCTAAAGCTTATTATGCTCCCTTGAGTAACTCATCTTTGTGAGACCCTGTGTCATAGGTGGGTTTCGATGCTAGGCTTGTTATTGGTGATGAACTAGAGTCATCTAAAAAGTTTCAAAATTTTGGCCACTCTTCGGGTTGGGGGTTAAAGGTTGTTAGCATTAAGGCCTTTTTTAGTTCAAGTAGTTTGAAGGAGGATCCAAATGAACTTGGACTCCTTCTGGTAGTAGTATCCTTTAACAAAGGCCTTAAACTTATGACAGATTGGTTGGTCAAGATGATCTACTCGTTGGAAGCCATTTACCACTCTTTGTACTTGAGGAGGATATTCAATAGGGACCTAAGCATCATAACATCCTAGACCATGGTTTTTTGTTGGAGAGAATCAATTTTTGAATTATTTATCCTTAGGCCCTTAGCTAGATGAACCTCCTTTTGTATATGACAGTCGTGTGATCTTGTTGTAAGCTTGATTTTTTTTAGATTTTGAGTCTATTCTAGTATTGTCTAGAAATTTGTTCAAGATTGGAATAGAAAATAGTCTCATTATGTTTTTTATTCTTGTTTTATTTACTCAGATGTATGTTCTACGGTTTCCAAATGAAGAGGTTGAGCATCGATATAGGACTTTCTAGTTTCATCCTTTTCAAATGTAAAATATTTGGGTTACACTAGCAGTTGCCTGAATCAGAACATTTTAGTCAAATTGAGAGGCCCTCGATCTATTCTATTTTTTCTTGATGATATCACTATGCATTTCTATGTTTTTTTGGTAAACAAAGGCATTAGTATCACTATGGGAGATCTACGATCTATCTCCACCATAGATGTGGGAGAATTGCAATTTCCATGCCATATGATTTTGATCATTAGTGTACTAAGTGGCTAGTCATTCAGTGTTGGGATTGATGTGACCTTTTTGTTTTGTTCTCTTTCTAAAAATTCAAAATTTTATTTCACCCACATTTTTAGGTATATGGGTAATCTTCCAGTAAAACATGGGTTTTTAAATTTCAAATTAAAAATGATGGGATTGTTCATGCAAGTCAGTTGGACTGATATTTTCAATAGTAGTCAAATTTTTGGTCTCTAGATAATTTTGACTCCTTTAATGGGCCTCAACCTTATTGGGCTCGAGATTTTAGTTTTCACCAAGTTTTCTAATTTAAACTCAATACACCTCTATGGGAAGGAGGGTTGTCACACTAACCCAATTAGACTTGGATTACAAAATAAACACTTTTTCCCTATTGGTCTTAGACTATTAGATTTGAAATCTTGGATGATGCATTATCACATCAACCTTGTTGGGCTCGGGACCCTAGATTTAAAATTATGGTTGATAGAAATGATAGTGTATGCAAGAAATTTTTATCTAGAAAACATTTTTCGATAGGTTTGGATCCCAAGAATTCAAATTTTAGTTTTATCTATCTTTTTGGAGATGTTAATTGTCACATCCATCCTATTGGTCTTTAAGCTATTGGACTTCAAAATAGGGAGGATGAGAATGCTTAAGTACTCATGGGCCCTTGCTGAGCTGAAGCTTTTTGGAACCTAGCATGGTTGTGTAGAAGACCTACACAATGGAAGACTTTATTCTCTAGTGGACCTCTTGGGGTGCCCTCTAAGAAGACCTAACTAAGGGAGTTTTGCCCTTTGAGATTCAATTTATAACAACTTCTTTGGACACTACTAGTTATGGGATCTTAAAAACCTTGGCTCTAGGTAACTACAACATTCTGGTTTTTTGGTTCCACTCTGGTCTTGGGAACTTTACTTCACTTTCTTGTAGTTTATTATTTTTTGGCTCTTCGGCCCTAGGTTCAGTCTATTAATAATATTTTACTTTGCTCTCATGGTTTTAGGTCCCTTTAAACTTGGTTTTACCCAATCTAATAAAATGAGTGTACATGATTTTCTCTTCATTCCAAAAATATATTTCTATATTTTCACTCATATTTTTAGAAATTAACTCAACTAAAATAATTTTTAGTCTATCATCATCATAATCATATTAATTCTCTATAACTTATTTTTGTTTATGAAATGTAATATTTATAGAAAATGTAACCTCCCTTGCTACAACAAATGACATTTAGCTATAAATACCATTACAAGACATTTGATTGTTAACAAATAAAGGAACATCTTTATTATTACTAGCTAAATAACATCACCACTTTCATTATGCACAACATGAGTGTTATTACAAGATACATGGGTAATTTTTAGATTGTTTACTAGATGAAACATTTATTGTTCAATAATTATGGATTTTTGATATGTCAATGCTAAAGAGGCAAGTGTTAATGGATTTGATATGATAAACATGGAAGTTAGTGGGTCCAAATATCTTATATAAATTGGAATAACAATAGATTTCATTTGTGTATATGGGTCTTTCAACCTCTTGTACAACTTATGAAAATGAATAATAAATATACTTATGGACTCATTAAAATATCTAAGAGTAGTATAAAATTGATGATATATGATTTTAGGATCAATAATCACTCTAAAATTATTAATAAATATAACCTCAAAATAATTACAAGACATAATGGATGAATTTAGCAAGCTAAGATACCAATCATAGGCCACTTTATCTAAGGTATAAGGAAATAATCAACAAGATACATCCTCATGTTACATATAGATTATTATGGATTCTCTAAATACATATATATGTTCCTTTATTTTCTATATTCCACCATGAACATACCTTTAATAATATTTTTCTAGATTTTTTAGTAAATCATGGGTAACACCTGAAATGTTCACAAAACAACTAACTCTTCCAAACCATTTAAGAGACACTACTTAATATTAAATCTAAATTCATGTCCTTTTTATAATTAAAATTTTTTTATGGGTCATTTATCACAACAACTTAGGTAGGGTATACATCAACCCAACATCTCCTCAAAGGAGATAAAATCTCTCCATAGTTTATTACTACCAGGTCTTATCTTGCAAAGTAACTATTGAGTATGATGTAAATATGAAAACTTGAGTTCTATTTATATATTTAATATATTTTGAGTTTTTAAGTATTTTATAATTCTATTTAATATATTTATGACCTTAATTAGTGGTTTAATAACTTTTAAACAATTTCTAATGATTTCTTTAAAATAGTCAGAACTACTAGTTTACTCCTGTTCATTGTGGGAGTATTGGAATGAGTTCCCCAAAGGTAGGGAAAAATTTTAGTCTTATTTAAGTTAAATTATAATATATTTAATTCAATTAATATTTTTTATGGAATTTTGGATACCACTTTTGTCTAATTATAGATTCTTGTAGTTGACTGATAGTGACTTCTTATATGATGATAAAAAAACTATTGGTTAGTGTTAGTGGTAAACCTAATTGTATATTGAATTAATTTTTAGTTAATTTAAGCTATATTAGAGTATAATTTTATAATTATAATTATAGATTACTTATTTAACAATTAAATTTATATATTTAGTTTTCATTTTATTATTTTCTTGAAATAAATATATTTAATAAAGTTGCATAATAGAATAGTAGTGAATTAATTTGAATTGAAGAGATTATTATATGTTTTATAACTAATATTATTAAAAATATACATTATTTTATAAAAAAACATATGTTTTCAATTTTGAATCCATTCAAAATATTTTTTGATCAATAATTTTACTCATGACATAGTTTGATAACTAGTAATTATAGGATAGATTTGTTGATATATAACTTCAATTTTAGAGAGAGAGAAATGCTAATTTTTACTCTATAAAATTATTCAAAATATTCATTGGGTATTAAATCCATGTTCAAACAAGGTTATTAAGGTTTTTAAGGTTATTTTTAGAAGATACAATGGCTTTAGTGAATTTTTCTTCTATGAATATTATTTTTTTCAAAGGTGTCAACTTTGAGTATTAGAGAGATAAATTGAAGATAATTATTTTGCAAAAAGGATTTTTAAATAATTTTATATATAGGTACATATCATCTTAAGATATGAACTCCTTGACAAAAAATTAAAAAAAATAATAAAATATGAAGAAAAACAAGGTGCATAAGCTTTTTTCTATATTCAAAGTGCCATAGATCCAATCATTTATCCAAGAATTGAAAGATAAAAGATACCCATGAGACATGAAATATATTTGAAAATTCATATCAAGGATATGTTAAGTTAAGATAAGTAAAAATATAAACTCTTAAAATAAATTTTGAGAATTTGAGAATGTTATATTCTGAAGAAGTTGGAGATAATTATATAAAGGTAAATGATTCAGTACATAGAATAAGAGTTTATGGAGAAACTATACAAGATAGTATTATAATCAAAAATATTTTGAGATATTTAAGACAAAAATAGATATATATTATAATCACTCTTCAAGAGTGTAAACACATAAAAAATATAATTTTTGATAAGTTAGTGGGTTCTCTCTTGTCTCATGAGGATTAGATGAGACTATATGTAGGAGATCTAGAACATGGTCTACAACAATCACTTGAAACCAAGGCAAGGGTTTTTGATACCAAAGAGATAAATACAAATTATAATAAAAGGAGTTTAAAAAAATTAAATTAAAAGGAAAAATATTGAATCAAACTTTATATGTAAGAACAAGAAATACTTTACTTGTAATTATTACAAAAAACTAAGACAGATGATAAAAGATTGTAGGATATTATCAGCTACAAATAAAGCCAATCAAGAAAGGGAAGAGAAGGATTTTTAAACTAAATAAAGTGAGTTTAAATAGGACCTATATTATTATCTCAATTTTTTTTTGGGATAGAGGACAAATATAATTTATTGTTTCTTATTTTAGGTTGTTAAAATCAGATTACAGACCACAACGATGATTTTAGCAAGTTATATGATTCTTTCAAAATCTAAGAGCATTTAGAAAATGGAAATCCAATCTAAATTAGATGAAATAGTAGCATTAAAATAAAACCAATAAAATTTAATGATGATATAATTTATACTAAGAGTGTTTATCACATTTTCATTATATATAGTGATGAAATCAATGCATACAACGTTTGTAATCCTACTAATAAATCCATAATTATTTCTAAGAATTATATTTTTTTTTAAAATAAGGTGTATGATGATTATAATAATTTATATATAAAATTCATAAGTAAAGTGGGTAATACTATTTTATTTTATTTTTAGGGCTTAAAAAGTCCTACACATGTTTCTAGTTCATCATGAAATAATACTAGTTCTTACCAAGAGACTAGCCATACATCTACATAAATACAAAGAAAGAACAAGTATTTGTGAAATCCTCATCAATCCAATCAAATTTTGGATTAAAATTATGATAATATGATTAAAAGGATATGAAATAAGGAAGATAATTTATTTTATGATATTTATAATGAAAATATTAAGTTTGCATTATCAACAATGACTAGTGAACCTAGAAGTTAAGTAAAAGCTAGTCAAAAGAAAGAATGGATTAATGCTATGAAATTAGAGATGGATTAAATTGATATAAATGATACATGAAATTTAATTCATAATATTTCATTGGTACAAATTATATGTATAAGACCAAATTTAAAAGCTATGTTATAGTTGACAAACTTTAAAAGGTAGACTAGTTTTAAAAAGGGTTGCACAAAATATATGGAGTTGACCATAAGAAAACCTATGCTTATATGGAAAATAAAGATAATATATGAGTAATTATTGATGTATATACTTATAAATAATAGAAAATTAATAAAATGGATGTTAAAATTGCATTATTTAATAGAGTGATTAAATAATAAGTATATGTGGGGCAGCCATAAAGTTTTGAGGTAAAGGGTAAAGAATTTTGGGTATATAAGGGTAAGTGCACCAAATTGGGGGGAAAAAAGGGGTCTCCCTATGGCAATGATTATTTTGAAATTTTATAAATGTGAACTTCTATAAATAATTTGAGATGGATACACTCAAACTTTTAAGATGGTATAAAAACATGAATTGTAGCATTTTGAGTCTAGTTTCCAAAAAACTTTTTTTTTTTGAAAATGGTTAGGTATAAATAGGTCCAACACTAAAATTTGAAGAGGACCTCCTATTTATTTAAGAAAATATATTAGATAGATGGTTTTACCACACACCTTTTTTTTAGCATCATTAAATATTATTTGAAACCCTTTAGTGGATATTTAGATAAGATTTTCTAGTGTGTTATGAATTTTATTTTTATTTTTTTAATGAATATTTTTTTATTATTAATTTTGAAATTAAGTAGATCCTGAAAATTGAGTAAAAAATGGATAGTTGATCATGTGGACCATCCTAACTACCTCAATTTTTTTTGAATATGTGTAGAATTAGGCCTAGTTTGTTACCATATAATTTATTTTCCACTTAGATCAATGAAAAGAAATTAGATAAACATGAATAGAAATGTATATGTGCGACATGTAATGACCTAAAAAAGGTATTGTTAAAAATAAATATAGTTTGAACATTTAAAATTGCCCAAAAATGATTAAAATCATATATTTAGAAAGAGGACAATGTGCTCATTGTGATGGTAATAATTGTTTAAATTTTGATGTTGAAATCCATAATGTATTTGGTGATTGAAGTTGAACTTTGTTAGTTTTTCTCAAAACTCTCAGTCTTGGTTGCAGATGCATAGTCACAAGTCTTTGGCCCAAAAATCCAAGCCGTTTCCAAGCCTAAAAGCTCAGTTTTAAATTCAAATTTAAATAATACATACACATTATATAATGTGTACATGTTTCTTTGAAAAAGACATAAAATAAATAAATTTCATATTTTTTATAGGGGAAATGTCCCATTAGCCATGAATCCTTATGGGGGAAAGGTCAAATTTCATGTTTCTTATAGGGGAAAGGTTAAATTTCATGTTACTTTGGATAGTGAATTAACATCGAATTGGACTTCAAAAAATTTACCCATTTCAATATGTCATCTTAACTAATTATAACTAAGGTTTCAAGGTATAACACATGATACACTTTACAATATAATGGATTTTATCATGAAAGGTCATAAAATGTATTTTTTAAACCTATGATCAAAACTTAACCTTTAGAGTACGAATCATTGTGCATTAGAGTATCAATACTTAACTCTTACTCGTCAAGATGTGATTGGTTACTTTTAATTTTATAGAATAAATTTTGAACAAGTATTAGATGTTAAATTTTTATCTTCTGGTGCACTTTAATATTTATATACACCAATATGTTTCATTAATAGAACACATGTTAGAAAAAGCCTTATTCGACAATTGGAACATGCATAGCTATTGGGACGACCTCTCCCCTAGTAAGGAAAGGATATAACTTACTACCTTACTTACATAAAATCCTACTTGCCCTTAAATTTCATGTTTTTGATTGATATTATCCTACTTGCCTAAAATCCTATCTTACTCTTTTGTTGTTTCTTTGATATCTTTGACCAAACCACTTTATTTATAAATTTTAAACTAATTTGTTTAAGTGGAAAACCTAATTAATTAGACTATGTACTATAGATAATCTTGTGTAAGTAGAAATAAGAATTTAGCCCTTGGTGTAACAGTGTATCTCTTGGATATCTATTTCAAGAATTATATCTAATGGAGCCCAATACCTATGACTCATGCCCTTGATTATCCCAAAAACATTCATAAAATGTGTTAAATAAAGTCCCTTAAGTTTCCTCTAAGGTCACTGAGTGCATCTAATTCAATAGGTGCACTTTGAGGTCCCAATTGAAAGTCTAATAAGAGTCTTCGATTGTTACAATTGTTCAATATTTCCCTAATGTATTCAAATACATCATTCAAAATTTGCCTAAAATTAAGATCTCTCCACTTCGTGCACCTCCTTCATCTACCCCTCCATCAGACATGGGACAACCATCAACCACTCCATCCATTCCCACATCATTTGAAGAGTGTGTATTTGACATGGGACTAATCCTAGCCACATCATGGATGCAAAAAATCTCAAAAATAATCCAAACAACACTTGGTGCTTATTCAATGCTATAGAGTTCTATGCCTTACTATGTAATTGGGATCTTAAGCTAGGAAAGTAGGATGATGGGTACAATGTATGTACATGTTTTTATTAAATATTTTGATCAAGTTGGTACACATTTTATTTTGTATAAGATGTGGTTTTGAGATCAATAAACTTTAAATGGTTGCATGTATCCATTAGTGATGATGTGGTTTTAAGATGTTATTTTAAGATATGGTGCCTATAGTGATGAATGTATAGTTTAGATAATGTCTAAATGCACTAGGGACTTTATTCAAAACCATTAAGTAATTGATATATGCTTTAGAAATATAAGGTGGAATAGACCTAGCATTAACCAAACACAACATATATATAAGTTACCCCAGCTCAAACTCTATTAAGCTTATTCGAGATACATTAAAGGTGACAATGTCCCCTAAATATGAGACCTAATTCCCCTCAAGGATGATGATGAGTAGAGGGAACACATAATTTTTCATGTGGATGATAAACTTCTCACCTCATATAGATGGTTGATCATAATTGAATACTAGTATGCACCCCCTCACCAAAGGTTTCAAGATTATATATTTTGTACATATATCTTCAATCTTCTTGTTCATATTTCATTCTGATGAGCTTAAACTTATGATGTGGACTACCAAAAATTAGTACATCTCAAAATTCTTGCTCCACCTTGGGATTTGAGGTTGAGGATTCCATTGTTAAATTGTGTTCTCTCCTGCATGTAGGACTTAATATGAATGTACTTTGGGATCTAGAGGTAATTTAAGGTACAAGGATATAAATAATTTTAATACATACATATAAAATTGATAACATTTCATACTTTTCCAATTTGGATGAGACTTTAAAGGGCTCTACATGACAATTTTAATATATTAATGGAAACTTGAAGGCTCGCATCATGTGAATTATTTACTAGACATGAGTTGATTAGATCGATGCCAATATTTAAACATGTTATTGGCTTATATATATGTATGATAAATTTGTGAATAGGCCTTAGTTGGATTTATTAGAGGTGATGGGACATATCTACATATCAAATATGTGCATATGTGACAACTCTAACACTTCTTAGGTGTACACTAGACCTAAACATGTGGAAATCTTTGATTAGATTAGGCATCTTAAGGATTTGATAAATATGATGCTTCTACGACAAGTGATAGTTAGATATCTAACATGTGTGTGTGTGTGTGTGTGTGTGTGTGTGTGTGTGTGTGTGTGTGTGTGTGTGTGTGTGTGTGTGTGTGTGTGTGTGTGTGTGTGTGTGTGTGTGTGTGTGTGTGTGAGTTCAAGATACATATGTGGTGATGTATCTAATTGGATCAAGCCTCACAGGGATTTGATAGGTCTTTAATACTTCTAAGACCTAACACCTCTAATAGTGTTAACATTTTTGATCATGTACAAGGTACACATGGTGATATGTAATTGGATTTGGCCTCTTAGGGCATTATCAACTCTAAAACTTTTAGAACTCGATACATCTCTAATATCTTTAACACTTTCAGGTGTATAAGGTACACACATGCTAACCCAAGGTTCAATTATATGGACAATTCAATCAAGAAGGCATGAGAGGCCAATTCAAACCCCTTCTTAACATAAATATAAGAGCATGATATATGATTTGGGACAAAATTAAGTATGATTAGATATTTATCATGAATTTAACCAATTAGTCAATTGGTTCAATTAGGGATGTGATTTGGGTAAAATTGAGACCCTAAACTAAATTTATGGCCTAATCGATTGTATAATCTAAATGAAACATATATGGCTTAACTAATCCTAATTTAATTAGAAATGAAAATATAAACACAAATGTATCCAATTTCAACCCATTAAACCTAAATTGGAGTCTGCTATGTGATTGAAAGGGCTAAATTAGGTCATATTTCATGACATGTTGATTATAAACCATAGTTTTATCACCTGAACATGTACAGTTCCTCTAAACCCTTATTTAATGACATATACACATGTACAAACATGTTATACTAAACCCTAACCCTAAATCCTACTTTTATAACAAACACAACCCCTAAGTTCCCTGATTTCATCACAAATGCATAAGTTTATGAATGTGATTAGTGCCAATTTGTGAGATCATTATTAACCTAGTTTTGTAAGGACCTATGATGGTATTTTGGGTAAAATTAGCTCATTTCATCTTACATATTGATCCTTATTACATCATTCATTAGTATCATTTCTTCATATTAATATCAAGAGTCTTATTGCATCATGTATTGGAGATTTATGCATCATAGTGTGGATTTATGTATCATATTGAGCCTTATTGCATCATATTGATCTTTATTGCATCATATGATAGCTTTATTACATCATATTGGATATTTATTTCATCATATGATAGTCTTATTGCATCATATGATAGTCTTATTACATCATATTGAAACTTATTGTATCATATGATAGCATTATTGCAATATATGATAGTCTTATTGCATCATATTAGGGATTTATGCATCATATTATAGTCTTATTGAGTCTTATTGCATCATATTATAGTCTTATTTCATCATATTATAGTATTACAATGGATTTTATGCATTGAATATGAGATCTTTTTCTTGTTTTATAGTATATGGCTATACTATAAGGAATGCATACATGTTATAACAATGTGTATGCATTCCTATAACGTGTACATGTTCTTATAAATCGTACACATTTATACAATGCATACATGTTTCTATAATGCATACATATTCCTTGTATTAAAAATAAAAACTTACTATTCAACATCTATTTTTATCCCTAATTGAGATTGTTGTCCCCACAAACATTCCTTGCGTACTCTACATATTCTACATACTTTATTAGTTGTAGTTTTTTTTTGGACCCCACATTTGAGGTACTTTCTTGGTTACTTTTGCCAAAATGGACTTTAGTTCATGTTCAATAAAGAGGAATAAGTTGAAGAACAAAACACCATAGCAATTAGAAGAGTTGAGGGAAAAAAAGGTATGAATGCAAGTATTTCATTCCAGACAATGTACAAACACTAACCTTGATGACCCAAATGCATTAAATAATGAGGCAATTGACAATAATGAATTGAATAATGATGAAACTGATAATAATGAATTGAATTATGATGAAATCCATAATAATGAATTGAATTATGATGACATTGAAAATAAAAATTTATATAATGTTGGAAATAAACATTCAAAATTTAATGTTTTTGATATTGTTGACGAAGAGCCTAGGCATGATACTTTACCCACAAACAATGAAGAAAATTTAATGGACTCAAATAATGATGAAATTAACAATGAAGAAAATTTCATGGAAACATATAATGAATAAACAAACAATGAATAGAATTTCTTGGAAACATATAATGATTTTGAAACACCCTCTGAATGGATTCCACCAATAACAACACCTCCAAGAATTTTGCATTGAAAAGATAAGTACTTAGTTGAAGTTGATAAAAATATTTTGAAACCAATGTATAAAAAAATATCTGACTACCATTCAAGAAGATTGACTCAATAAATTTGGGATATTTTCTTTCATAGATTGGAGTATAATAGTCAAATATGTCAATTATTTGTTTTACTGATGAAATTGGTTAAGATGAGACCTATAGTATACACATTAGGACTAAGATCATCTAACATGGATGATGAAAATGATAAAATTATCAAAAATCTACATGATGCATATCATATTATAAGCCCAAAATCATGCAAAAAATATTGTAAAATGACTCAACATATAATGATAACTTATGCAATAAGTGCTAAAATAGGGGAAATGATTGATTTCAAAAACAAGTCAAACACTTGATATAAATAGAAAAATATTAATGAAAGCAATTTCAAGATGTGAAATACTTAATGAACCTAATATGAAAGGGATTTGAGCATTCTCTGGTATAATTACACAAAAGAACAAGGATATAGATGATGCTTTGAAAGACTTACAAAAATTTAGAAAGATAACACAAGAGTTTCACCCAATGCAAGAGTTGTAGTGAAAAGAAGAGTTGGTTCTCGTAATCGTGAACTACATCCAAAAAATTTCTTAGATATGACTCAAATACAATTGTACTCTAATTTTTTAGAAAAACATCCACAAATTTCTATTATTCAAATATTTTTTGAGATATTTAAATCTTTTTATGTAAAAATAAATCACACATGCATCACTTGTTGTACGCAACATGTTGAATTTTCAATGCACTATGATTTTTTCACCATAATCATTATACTTTACATACTAACAACATTTTTTAGGAGTGTAGAATATAATTTCTAACAAAACCATCCAAAGAATTTATTTCAAATATTTTTTGTAAAAGACCAAATAGATATTTCTTTTATAAGAAAGCATGTTTGGATGGAAATTATAGTATTTACGATGGATTATAAAAATTAAAAAAATGTATCCATGAAGAGTGTATAAGTGCAATTGAATAAGAATTAGTTGGTTTGATAAAATACAAATTTGTGACTTATCAAGTAAAATATGATAAATAATCTAAAAAGTGTGAGCTTATTATAAAAGAGACACCTGTTTCAGAATTTATGGTCTAATTCATGGAGAAAACTATTTATGAGTATGAAAGGTACACACATAGGGCTAAATGGTTGGATGAACATTTCAAGATAATCAAGGACATATTCACACTTGATTATATTGTTTCATTAGTTTAATTTGATAAAAATTACACATTTAAACCACAAATGGAAGTTTAATCATAGTATTACAACTCAACACAAATTGTCATATTCATGCATATAACATTCATGCATGCACCTAATAGTACAAAATAAGATAGAAAAATATTAAGGGAGTGCCATTTCTATATAAGTGATGATGGATCACAATGTATAGATTATGGTCAAGGTTGTTTTGAGAAGTTATATGGACAGTTGACTCAAAGGAACATTATTTTCAAACAACATTACATTTGGTCAAACAATTGCACATCTTAATTCAAGAATGCATGGATGTTTTATTGGTTGATAAGGATGCATGTTACCACTAGTGTATAACATATTTGGAGCTTCACTAAGGCTGGCCATGGAAAAGGGGAGAATGATGGTGCTAGATCATGTGTAAAAAGAGCCATTTTAAGGAAAGATTTAAAATTTGACAATGTTGCTAATTTGATTGATGTAAAAACTATGGTTGAATGGTGTAATGAGAACATATGTCATGGTGTTCAATAAAATTATACTATTCATAGACATTTTTGGTTAATGGAGGAAAAATACTTGTCAAAATATGAGGATTGTATGACTCTAATATGTTTAAGTGATTTCCACTCATTTAATAGCTCAAATGTAAGTTCTTGGACTATTCATACATGAAACTTGGCATAATTTTGTTCTGCATACATGAAATTTGTTTGGAATGAGTGTGAGTCACAAGAGTGGGTGCATGATTGGATTTATAGACCTCTAACTCCAATAAACATATATTAGGTTCCACCAACATTATAAATTACATACATGATATCGTCACATGACTTTGACCATATATCTGATCTAGTACAGTCAAGTAGAAGATTAATCTTTATGTACTATTTCTTTTCATAATATATCTTCATAATGTCATTAATTTTTTTTTATGATGTAGGACATGTTTTTTTATTTATTTCAAATGAAGATAATGAAGAGGGCATATACTACTACTTATGTCGACGTGTAGATGGAAAAAAAAATTGACACCTCGATCGTAGATGGAGAAAACATTAATTATCCCACTAGATCTGTGGTAGTCACTGAAACTTGGATTCAATGATATGATATAAAAAATTCAAATGTATGGTTGTTTGAATACTTTTAAATTAATAATAAGATACTACACTATTCAAATTTGGTTCTTGCAATGAATATTTAATTACAAAAATATCATGGGAGGCCAAGAAACAAAAATATATGGAAAGTTCACGAGTCAGACCATGAAGCTATTATTGATATTATAGATATTAGAGTAGATCCAAGTGGTTATTTAGATTTAAATGCATAGGTATGTTTACTTTTAAAATGTAGATGTAATCAATTTTACCAAATGTTTTTAATTTTGTACATAGTACGTGCATAAAATTCATCTTTAATTACTTACTAACATTTTTTTGTAGGTTAGTGGTTCCAAATTAGATTACACCTTCACATGGTTGGCATCATTAATAAATAATTTAATATTATTGAAGATAATAGATTCTTACTAAAATTACTTGTCATTTTTTTGCTTCTGAATAATTACTCATGACAAGTTTATTTCTCCTTCTAGCCTTCCAAACACATTTGTTGTGAGTGTTTTCATGTTCCCAAATAGAACTAAAAATGCATTTGCATGTGGAGTTCGATGTCATGGTAATTAGAGAACATGTAATTTTACTATATATATGTACTTGAAGTAGTGTATTTTCACCTACTAGTCCTGAAGGTAAAATCACTTGTTGGAGGTCAACAAGTTGTCTCTTCACTACCAAAAAGTTACACTTTAGGACATGTTACTGTAACTTCTACCATTGATTGTTCTTAAAGGTGATTCAAACTAGATTTAAGGTGTAATCATATGTCTTTCCCATGCATAGGAGGGATCTTATGGTTCCTCCATACAACTTACAATTTTGGTTTTATGCATGCCTAAAGTTTGGATAAAAATCAATATCTTTCTTGTATTAGGAAGGTCGTTCTTGAGCCTAGAATGGGTGGTGGGTTTGTCGACCAGGCTAGATGGGAGGCCAAAAACATATTATTAAAAATTATACACCAATTTTAACATGTTTTTAGTGCCATTTTTCATCCAAAAAGCATATGAAATTAAGTCCTTAGACCATAGCTTCAACTTTGACAACATTTATTGTCAGTGTTTTTGTGCTCTAGAACAGTAGTGAAAATGCACTTATGGGTGAATTGGATGTCATGATCATTGGAAAATGTATCATTTTTGTATGTATATGTTCTCAAAGTGGTGTATTTACACCTTCTAGTATTGGATGCAAAATTTCTAGTTAGAGGTCAAGTTGTCTCTTCACTACCAAAAAGTTGCATTTTAGGACCCATTATTACAACTTCTACCATGGATTGATCTTACATGTGCTTAAAAATATATTAAAAGTGAAATTATAGGTATTTACCATGACAAATAATGATATTAAGGTTCTTCCATATGACTTATAATTTTGGTTTTATACATGCCTGAAGTTAGGCTAAAAATTAGCATCTTTCTTGTATTGGGAAGGGCATTTTTTAGCCCAGAATGGGTGGTGGATTTATTGATAAAGATAGATAGGAGGATAATAACCTATTAATAAATGTTATATACCAATTTATATGTGTTTTTGGTGACATTTTTAATCCAATAATCACCAAAAATTGAGTTCTTGGACCGTAGCTTCAACTTTGACAACATTTGTTGTTAGTGTTTTCATGCTCAAGAACAGAAGTGAAAATACACTTGTAGGTGGAATTGAATCTCAAATTCATTGGAACACATGTAATTTACCTATATATATGTGATAAAATTTGTGTATTTTTACCTATTGGTCCTAGAGGCAAGATCAGTGGGAAGGTCAAATTGGTCCTTTGGAGAGTATGTACAAGGCATGGGAAACCCTAGATTAGGGTTTGGGCATTTTCAAGAGATTTAACCATGGGATTTTAATGAATTTTTTTAATATTTATCCCTTATACATGTACAAGGTGAAAAAAAATGTTTTAACCTAATATTTTATGGTTGTGTATGGATTCTGGGATTGAAAGTTTGGAATAGGGCTAATTAAGCCTAAATAAGGGTAAACTAATGAAGGAAGTGATAGTTAGAGGTGGATTTAGGATATGAAATTTTACATAGACATGGAAAAGGATGTATTGTACATATAAATTCCATTTTAATCTCTTTATTAATCATAACTTTTTTGTAAAAGGAAAAATATAATTAAAAAAGGCTACAAGCCTTGAGAGAGCATTGTGTCCATAAGGTGTGGAATGAGATTCAAAGATTGTTTGAGTAATTTAAGAGGGTTATACCAGGTATTTTATGATCATATAATAACATATGTGACAATATTTTGAGCTCTTGAAACATATACCAAGATTTGGTCCTTGAGACCCAAAGAAAGTGCCTAAGAAGAAACTAGAAAGAGATTGAGAGGAAGTTTGTGAATTAGACATGAATGGAATGAGGTAAAGGATGTGTTGTGAATGTATGGTTAAATTTAAATGACATAAAGGAGGTGATACTAATATTAAAAGGAATAAATACTAGGTGTAAGAAGCTAAATTAATCCCAAAGAGTCAAAAGTGGAGTTAGCTTGTGAAAGAATATTCAAATCAAACCATAACAAGTGAAATTGATCAGTTGGGTTTAGAACCAGATAATAATGTTTTAATATACTTCTCATCCATACCTATACATCAGTATATAAATACAATTCAAATTCAATCATTGATATTCTTTATTTCTTATAAGGGTCTCATTTGTAACATTATCCTAACAAGTTATTCTCAATCTCATAACATTTGTAATCCTTAAGAATACTTCAAAACCAATCATTTAAAATATTTTGAATACAATTAATTCAAAAAATATTTAATTCATTGGTTTTCTTAAATATTCATGTAAAAAATAATAATTCTATGTATGAATACCATATATAGGCATACAATGTCAATAATACATGCATTGCCATATAGGCATACACAAATTATATCATGTCTAACAACAAAATATCTAATGTCAAGTGAATACATCATATACACATGTAAAATACCAACAATGTGTATATTTACATATAGGCATACAAAAAAGCACATCATCTACAACATCCTAATCATGAAATAGTCTCCCTTTCTTTTCCTTCTTTAAAGAAGACTCTTCTTGGGATGCCCTACTTGTAGATAGAGATATCCTAAATGCCTTGGATTGCTCAAAGGTTCAACTATGGGTAATAAACTCATAACTCATTTATAGATGAACCTATTCAAATACAAAAAATATTATAAAATTAAAAAGTATACATTAAACCAATTTAAGAGACTCATGTTTTAAACTATAATAAAAACCATTTAAACATATACTTACCGTAATCTCATGGTCCTGCTCAATTTGTTATTAACGCTCGATTGGGCCAGTGCCAAGTTCAGCTCCATAAAAAATCATGTCAAATGATTAAGAAACTTGAGGAGATATCATAGTATTCATCTAAATCAGACTATCAAATGGCATATGAAAACCCTACATACATAATACATTCAAGTTATATTTACCAAAGTATATAGTAAAATTAATAAAACAAAAGTACTAAATTATAATTCAAAATTATAAGTGAATATACATACCATGGTGAGTGCATATAAAAATGAAATTGTAGCACTAATGCCCAAGTCTATCTTGACTCATAATGATGGAGGAGTTTCCACCCTAGTCATCAATTGAACAAACAACCTAATAATTAACAACTTAATAAATTCACTGATTAAACAAGTTGTTAACAAACTTAGTCTTACATAAGATATAAAAAATTCAATTATGTCATGGAAATAATGAATTTGATAAGTGGATATGTGTGACATGTGACTTATAACACCACACAAAAGGCAAGAAATGTTAGTTTTATGAGGGAGAATGACAAGAAAATGAGGAAGAATTTTTAAGTGAATTTTGTAAAATTTCATCATTGAAATCAAGTCAGGTGTTGAAAAATCCTTGTTATGTACCTATATACACTAGTTTGGATGCTTGTATATCTTTGATAAGGTGAATTTTAGATTTGGACCTGATTACATGGTCATTACGCCTAGTTGTCTTAAGACAGTGACTTGGTATAGTTGAGGATAGTCCTATGAGCTATGGTGTGTAAATTGATTTTTTTTAAATTTTTGATTGTGTTAACATATTGAATACTTTTATTACATACATTAATTAATTTTTAGTCCAACTGAGTATTGGTGTGATCAAAAAGCCCTTAGAAATAGTCATTATGATAAGATAAGTAATTTGTATAGGTGTTTGTTGATAAGTTGAGGCACTTAGAGTGATAGGTTTATTTTATGGGGGAAATATATACTTGAGCCTTTTAAGAGTGTCTATAACCTTGTAAAATAGGTCTCATCAAAATCTAAAGAAACATATATAAAATAGAACTAAATATTGTAGAGATAAAAGTGCATGATTTTGGTTGCCCTATAGGTGACATTAGGTTTAATATACATCCTTATATTTCCCATAATTTTTGAAAGGGAAGGTCTATATGTATAAAATTAAAGTAGGTTGAGGTCAACAAAGGGTTATATAGTCTTGTTGACATTCAATATTCATTTTAGGGGGACTTTCCTGATGAAAGGTGTTATAGTCTTATAGAGTCTGCATGCCACTCGAGTGACTAATGTGCATATATATAGATAGGCCCTCTCCACAAAATAGATATAGTAGGTATTTAGGCCCCCGAAGTAGGTGGTGGTAATAAACTACTCAACCCCATCTATCTATATGGGGTTGAGGTCCCCTATTTGTATGTGGTCACAAGGCCTATGCCATATACATATAGGCTATAGTTTATATTTAATGCTCTCTTAAAAAACCAATGAGATTTAATAGATTATCTCCCAAAAAACCAATATAATTGACTAGGTACAATGGGATCAAGAAGTTATACCATATAAATGTATAACTCCATAAATATAGATGAAATTGTTACAATCATTGGAATTGATGGGCATTGAATTGCTAGCTATGACCATTTTGGATATCGATCATAGAAATTGAAATGTTATATATGATTAGGATAACAAGGAATCAAGTGGATGACTATGAGGCTAGTATTTAAAATAAAGGAGTGGTGTGCATATTGATGAAGACATGTTATGCTATATTGGGAAATTAATATAAATATATTATACCAAATAAATTTTATCAAATAAATTATTATTATTATTATTATTATTATTATTATTATTATTATTATTATTATTATTATTATTATTATTATTATTATTATTATTATTATTATTATTATTATACACACATCCAATCCTATTGACTGGTATTGATCCACTATGGGAACTGCATATAATGGGATATCAAGTAAATGTTCAACTCACTATTTTGGTTATTAAAAACATAGTTTGAAATTCAAAATAAAAGCAAAAAAGTTGAGATGGAGGATGAGTTTCTAACCCTAGCCAATCCATGTTAATACATCAAACAATAAAAATTCCAATAAAATCATATTATTTTATATTTTATTACATAAAATCTACCAATGATGCAATTAAGGTGTATGAATGTACATCTAAAGTATATAAGATTCACTTAAAATTTTACCTCTATAAATTCATATGGTGTCATACTCACACAAATAGATGTAGTATGGGTTAGCCCACTACCTAGTTTTGATGTCAAAGGCAACATCTCATCCTGAAACATAAAAAAAATACATATATATTATTCACTTTAAACATGTAAATTAATTTTGACCTTTTTAATTTAAAAATATCACTTAAAAATTTAACATAAAATTTATATAAAAGATACGTGCATGTGTGTAGAGACTCCCAATGTATCCAAACTAAATGTGTGTGTCAACAACTCATTAGTCAAGACCATATGCTTCAAACCCCCTGAAGCACCACCATCATCATCTGAAGGTCCACTACATATATCACCACAACATCTACATGGATGGAGTTAGGTATGGCCACTAGATGAAATATATTAAGCATCTATCTCTAAAATTATATCATATGATGAATGAGTGTATCAGTAAGCACACTAAGTGCATGCAAAGTGTTTATATTCACAACCTCCTTCACCATAGAGGGAATCTTTGGATGAAGTGTCTTTTGGGTAAGGATCCTTGTAGGCTGATTAGGTTCATGATGGGTACCTGGTTGATCCTACATAGAGCCTTTCCCTTGGCCTTGAAACTCACCATAGTCAAAGTAGTTTGGAATTTCATTGAGGATAAAATCATAATAGATTTTCCTCAAAAAGTACAAAGGGACCTCATGATTATTACAAGGTGGATATTCAAACACCATCCACCATTGCTCCCATAAATTGGCTTTAATAAAATTGTGTTGGCATCAATATATTGGGAAATATTTGGTCATTATATAAAATGGGGTATTGGTGGCTAGGTCAATAAATAAGGCATAAATTTGATCTTTTGTTATATCTTTCTTCTTCACCTCAAATGCTAAGAATTTGTTAGGATAATATACCCTACAACTATCTCTATATGACCTCCATATATTAATTTGTCTTGTTATCAAGTCAAATTGACCTAATACTAACTCTAGGGTATTGGCCAAATAGGTGCGATGGGTGTTTATGGAACTTGGGCTCTCTCATTGTCCTACTTATTTTCTCAATTTAAATTTTATTCTCCACTATGTGACTAAATATATCCTCCTAACTTTATAGGATATCTAGTGGAACTACAAGAGGGTTAAGAAGAGGGTTAGGTGGAGGGTTAGGAGGGTTAGGTAGAGGATTAGGTGGAGGGTTAGGAGGATCATGCTGACTTGTTGGAGAAAAATTATAAATCAAACTATGCAATTTATATTCACAAAAAATTCAAAAAAATGATTTAATCTACAAAACCTACATCTTATTCAAGGTGGCATCACCAATCTTGTAAATTTGGGAACAAAATAAATGATTTCAATGTGATCTATAGGGAAAAACAAAATTTAGAGGTAAAAAATAATATCTAGAAGACAATGTGATTGTAAAACAATAAAACACAAATGGGAAGCAAAATAGAATGGAAAAAATTGGTGTTTTTTTTTGTTTTGTAGTTTATATAATGCGTAAACATTATCTTTATAATGTGCACATGTTATGGATCAGGTATTTCAAGCCATAACATGTATGCATTATAATAATAATGTGTACACATTATATTATAATGCATACGTGTTATTAGGTATGTCCATGTAATTTTATTCCTACTCCATGCACATACCCATAAGTTAAAGAAAAATATTTATCTATTGAAGAAAGCTCAAATAACTTGGTTCTCAATAATTTATATCTAGTTATTAGATCAATTATTTTTAATAAGTTAAAATGAACCAACTCTTTACATGCAAGCATTGAATTCTAATGTTTTATATGTTTGTCTCTATGTAAATGAATTGATATTTATAGGTATTTCTATGGAGATATTGAATACCTTAAAATAATATAGTAAATTATAGTTTGGATAAATTATATTATACTTATGAATTACCTTCTTATCATGGAATTCCATCAAAATAAATATGAAGTATTCATTTATCAATGCAAGTATGCAATAGACATGCAAAATAAGTAAAAGATTTAATATTAAAAGATTTAAAACACTCCATTTTAAGTGGAAAAATATTATGAGGGAGTAATTTTATAAGCATGGTGGTAGGTTTAATGTATCTCACTATGACCAGACTTGATATTAGTTATGGGGTTTCACTAGTTTCTATATTCATGGATAAACCATCACTCAAGTATGTGTAAGTAGTAAAGGGGATTTTTAAATATGTAAGAGGTAATTATAATAATGGTATTAATTTTATATCATAAAGTTTTTTAATATCTTATTGGATACACATATTTATATTGGGAAAGATCTCTTTGATGACATGAAGTCAACTTCAAGATATTACTTTATATTAGGAAGTTGGTTGGTTTTTTAGTCTTCAAAGAAACATAACATTATTAAATTATCTTATATTAAAGATAAATATACAACCCTTACATCATCTTGAATAAAATTAATATAGTTTATATTCATAAATAAGATCTATGGAAGACTCAAGGAGATGATAGGAATTTCACCTCTTTACATCAAAGGGGGGAATGTTGAGTATGATGCCAATATGGACACTAGAGTTATATATTTAAAATTAATATATTTTAGTTTTTATGTGTTTAGGAAATTTTTTATTATTATATTTATTATCTTAATTATTTTTTTGGTCACTTTTAGACAATTTCTTGTGATTTTTCAAAAATAGCTAGAACTACCAATTAACTCGAGTTCACTATCAGATTATGTTAGGTTATGGAGTTAAAAGCTTCACTGATGAAAATGGAGGAGGTTACTGAGTGTTATAGTAACTGAAGTTAGTCTGATCAACCAACGTTAGTCATCTTTAGTGTACGTAGTAACCGACATAGATTAGGGGTCAGCTGACATCGGTCAGACAAGAACCGATGTCGACAACCTGTGTGTGTGTGCATTTGCATGCGCTTCCAGAACTGGTCTAATTTTAGACGGATAGTTAGTTTGCATGTAAAAGACTAATTTTAGTCTTGAGTTTATGTTTCTAATTATTGTAATTAAGAAGTCTAATTATTGTTTGTATGGGATCTATTTAAGAGACCCATGGGGTTGTATTGTAATCAAGGACAAGGAAGAGATCCTTCCAATTGTAAGATCAATTGATCTACAGGTAGCAAGATCAGGGGAGATCTACATGGTAAGTAAGATCTGTTGATTTTTAGGTGTGCAAGATTAGGGAGATCTACTTGGAGTACTTTGAGTATTTGGTGGACTGGCAGTATTGTTACTGACTGGTGGAGGGAACAACTCAGTGTTGAGTTGTGGTTGTAATTGTGTGAGAGAGAGAACTCTTGAGGGAGAATTATTGGTACACCCAAGAGGTGTGGGAAGAGTGTGATTTCTTCATTGTATTTCCTTTTGGAAGAGTGTTAATACAAGATTGTATTGTCTCTCATATTCTATGTTGTTTCTGAATTCTAGTTACATATTACTTCTGGTTTAATTCCGTGTTTAGTTACGTATACAAGGGTAATCAATTGTGCTTTTAATCCTAACAAGTGGTATCAGAGCTAGGTTTATCAGATCTTGGTTCAGAGCTTGGTTCACTAACACCTTGGTTTTAGAGTGTGTTAAGTGTTTGTTGATTACAGGTCACTCACAGGGGTTTCTATTTGAGTGGGAGTAAAGCAATGGCAGAAGAAAGTATACTAAGAATGGAGAAATTCAATGGCAAGAATTATCAATTATAGAATTATGGAAAGAAAGAGCACGTAAAGAAAGATTGTTGGTTGGTAGAAGATCAACATGAAGGAAATAAAGAAGCAAATGATGCAGGTATTGTTGCATGGGATGCTCTTATATGTTCCTTGGATAAAGTATAATCTTGGGTTTTAGATTCTATTGCCTCTTTCCATGCAACCCCAAAGAGAGTATTTTTCCATGATTATGTCCATGGAGACTTTAGAAAGATTTATTTAGGGGATGGTAAGCCTTGTCAAATGGTTGGAAAAGGAAAAGTGTAGCTAAAATTGCAGACGGGCAACACATGGGTGTTGAATGAGGTCATGCATGTCTTAGTCCTAAAGAGGAGTCTAATTTCTGTAGGAAAGTTGGGTGATGAGGGTTGCACAGTTACTCTCACAACGGAATCTTGGAAAGTTTCCAAGGGTGCACTTGAATTAGCATGTGGTAAGAAAATAGGTACTCTTTATCTATCTACTTGTATTATTGATTCTCCTTCTATTTTATCTACTTCAGATGTAGATGCAAAGATGTGGCTTTGTAGGCTTGGTCACATGAGTGAGAAGGGAATGGATGTTCTTAAGTCAAATGGTAAAAGTTTAGGTTTAAAAATCATAGATCGAGATTTTTTTAAGCAACAAAAGAAAGTGAGGTTTCTTGAAACTGGGTCAACAAAGAAGGGAGCTACAAAAAAGGATCAGGTTTATTATAGGAAGAGGAAATCTGATGTTTTTGACAAGAACAGGAAAGCCTTGGTTTTCAAGGAGAAGATGATGGACAAAGATCAACTCAAGGGGTTGAATAATTCTAAGCAGGGCAGTTTGGACAAGGTTATGATCCAAAGTGAGCTCATGGGTAAAAATCATCACTCACAGGAAAACACAATTATTGACGTCAGTCAAGTGAGAACCGACATCAAATAGACAGGTATCGACATCGGTCATGTGCAAACCAGAGTTAGTGGTGTTGGGTAAGTGGATATCAATGTCAATCAGGGAACTAATGTTAGTGACAAGGTGGACACCGATGTCAGTCAGGGAATTGGCATTGGTGATCAGGTGGAATTGACATCAGTTGGGTGCAGACCAGGGTCAGCCAGAGGTGATCGAGATCGGTCACTATTAGAACAAATTTTGGGCAGACAGTAAGTTGTTAAGGAGTCTCAAATGCCCATGAAGAGGACTGAAAGGGTAAGTAAGCCTCAAATTCATTATTCCCCTTCTTTATACTACTTTTTTCTCAATGAAGGTCAAGAACCAGAAAGTTTTAAAGAGGCAAAGTAGGTAGAATCTAGGAAATAGTGGGAGCATGGCATGAATGAAGAAATTGATTCCTTGGAAGAGAACCAAATAGGAGATTTGGTAGAGTTGTCAGCTGGGATGAAAGCACTAAAATATGAATGGATTCCTAGGTTAAAGAAAGGAGAGAATGGACATGTGAGATAGAAGGCCAGGTTATATGGTCTTGAGCAGGCTGCAGGACAATGGTGTTTAAGGTTTGACAGGTGTATGACAAAGCATGGCTTTAGTCAATGTCAATGTGACCATTGTGTTTACTTTACCAGGTTGGATAATATTAGCTACATTATCCTATTACTGTATGTAGTGTATATGCTTGTTGCAGGGTCACACATGCAAGAGATTGCTGAGCTAAAGGTAAAGTTAGTTCAGAGGTTTACCATGAAGGATTTGGGAGCAGAAAAATTCTTTGGCATGAGTATTTCTAGAGACAGGGAAAGTCACAGGTTGATTTTGTCTCCAGATGATTATGTGAATAAGGTAGTGGAGAGGTTCAATATGCAGGATGTAGAACCGGTTAGCACACCTATGGATGGATAGTTCACAAAATAATGTCCCAAATCACATGATGAGGTTGAGTACATGTGTACTAGACCTGATATTACCCAAGTAGTGGGAGTTGTCAGCATGTTTGTGGCCAATTCAGGAAAGGAGCACTGGAAAGTATTTTAGTGGATTCTTAGGTATTTGAGAGGGACCAGTAGCAGGTATACATGCTATGCAGGGTCAAGCACTTCTCTACATGGGTATGTAGATTCGGATATGGTAGGTTACTTGGATGACAAGGGAAGCACCATAATATTTATGGTGGTTGGTCTTCAAGACTGAACTTGAAGAGGGATACAAGCTAGGAAACAAAATTAGATGATGTACAGGTACAGGTGCAGTTGTTTATCTCCAAGTGGGAGATTGTTAGGTTGTGGAGCTAAAAGCTTCACTGATGCAAATGGAGGAGGTTACTGAGTGTTATAGTAACTGATGTCGGTTTGATAAACTAACGTCAGTCATCTTCAGTGTACGTAGTAACCGACATCGGTTAGGGGTCAGCCAACATCGGTCATACAGGAACCAACGTCGGCAACCTGTGTGTGTGTGCATTTGCATGTACTTCCAGAACTGGTCTAATTTTAGACAGATAATTAGTTTGCATGTAAAAGACTAATTTTAGTCTTGAGTCTACGTTTCTAATTATTTTAATTAGTAAGTCTAATTATTATTTTTATGGGATCTATTTAAGAGACCCATGGGGCTGTATTGTAATCATGGACAAGGAAGAGATCCTTCTAATTATAAGATCAGTTGATCTGCAGGTAGCAAGATCAGGGGAGATCTACATGGTAAGTAAGATCAGTTGATTTGTAGGTGTGCAAAATCAGGGAGATCTACTTAGAGTAATTTGAGTACTTGGTGGACTGGCAGTATTGTTATTGACTGGTGGAGGGAACAACTCAGTGTTGAGTTATGGTTGTAATTGTGTGAGAGAGAGAAATCTTGAGGGAGAATTACTGGTACACCCAAAAGGTGTGGGAAGAGTGTGATTTATTCATTGTATTTCCTTCTAGAAGAGTGTTAATACAATATTGTATTCTCTCATATTCTGTGCTATTTTTGAATTCTAGTTACATATTACTTCTGGTTTAATTCCGTGTTTAGTTGCTTATACAAAGGTAATAAATTGTGCTCTTAATCCTAACATATTATTGGAATGAGTTCTCAAGTAGTGGTGTGCACTCTTAATGTTATTCAATTAAAATTAAAATGTATTTAAATAAATTCATATTTTTAAGGAATTTATAATTCCACTTTTGTCTACTTATAGTTTGTAGTAGTTAATTGATAGTGACTTCTTGCATGATGACAAAAAAACTATTAACTAGTGTTAGTGGTACTCTTGTATCTTGAGTTTATATTGAGTTAATTTAAGCAGTATTAGGGTATATGATTATAATTATAATTAAAAGTTACTTAATTTCAATTAAATTTATTTATTTATTTTTAATTTTAATCTTTTATTGAAATAAATTATCATGTAATTTATCTTGTAAAAAGCTTTTTGTAAACCTTATTTATTTAATAAAGTTGCACACAATATAAGAAAAATGATTTAATTATAATTGAGGATATTATTTTATTTTTAACTTTTATATTATTTCAAGTATACATTTTTGTAGACAAGCAAATATATATTATCAAGTTTCAAGATTTATAAGATGTTTTTTGATAAACAATTTCACTCACAGCACAGGTTTATTGACAACAAGTAATTCTGTAATAGTTTTGTTGATACATAGCTTCAATTTTAGAGAGATTTTTTTTAAATTTTCAATCCATCAAATCATTAAAAATATTAGTAACCTATTGGTTGATGCGTAACTATTTCATTTTAAGGGACATGTTTCTAAACTTTAAATAAAATGAAGTAAATTATTATGCAAATAGTTCAAAAGCATATTTAACAAAATTCAGATATATTAAGTAAACACAGATAAAATTTAATATTGAATTGGACACACACACACACACACACACACACACACACACACACACACACACACGATATTTTAAAACAAAAATGATCATGACTTATTATTAATAGATTTAACCTTATAAATTAGATTATAAGTCTTTATTACAAGTTTAAAACTAATATAACACATTATTAAAAAATAAAAGATAAGGGTAGGAAGGAAATCAATGAGCCTATTTTGTCATGTAAATAAAATTGATTTTATTGATTAATAAAATATCATAAAAATAATCTTTCACTTGACTAGTATGCATGCATCCATAACAAAAGATGATGTAGAAGTTTATAGAAATTTCAGCTATGAAGAAGATAGGAACACAATCAAAATATACATGCATAGACAATAAAATGCATCCTTCAATGCCTTTTAATTTTATACATATTGCATAGAAAACAATTTTTAAAATTGAACATAATCATTTGAATAAAATTTTTAGTAGAATAACATCATATCTCATGTTTGGAAGAGGATAAAAAACATAAAACATAAAATAAAAAAATTGATTTCTATAATAAATCCTCCCACCCTTATTTTAGCTTTATTAAAAGTTTTATATAGACTCTTAGTCTAAATGAAGATAATCATTCCAATCATGAGGTGGGTGAATTCTTTTAAATATAAGGTTCAATATTAATTTCCCATATTGAGTGTGTAAAAAATTATCTCAATATAATAAATGTGAAGAACAAGACAAGCGGCCCAACATTTTGTTTTGGTAATAAGGGACAACTAGAACAATAGAAAATTACATGTTCACATCTCCAAGAAATATTTTCCTCATTTAATTTTATAATTTATATAAAAATAAATAATAAAATAGTACATCTCATTGCATAAACAATAAAATATTAAAATTAATAATTATGTAATGTATTATTGAAAAATATTAAAATCACGAAATTGATGGATTTATAATTCATATTTAGCCATATGAAACTTATGTCACTATAAATATAATATAAACATATTTTCAATATAACTGATGGCATTTAAAATATAACCACAAATAAAAATATATGCCTAAAAACTACTTTTAAGTGTTTCCTAATTAAAAGTTGGGTACGTGATGAATCTTCCCAAAAAGGTTATTTTCACATTCATATCTTTCTGTTGGATAAATTAATAACTATAAAAATAAATTATTTGTATTTTCATATCATTTGGATAAAACCATTAAAATTTTCAATTAAATTTTACTTCATTTGGCTATGCAAAAATGATTTTCAAAAGTGCATGCTAATCAGATTTGAAAACTGACAAAAAATGTCTAAATAAAAATCAGTGCAGAAGATAGTTTTGATTTCTATAAAATTTTCATAGATTTTTTTTATTAAAATTTTTACCATTGTATTTTAATGACATTTTGTTGTCATCTTATAAAATTTAAATAAAATTATATCTCCTTTGGCCGTACAAAAAGACTTTTGAAAAGTGCTTTCAAGTGAAAAAAAAATGCATTACACACTAAAAACACTTTAAAAAAATATCTGAAAGTAATATCATATTTCAAAATATAAAATAATAGGTACCATGATTTATCAATAGGAAATTATAGTATGTTGTGTAAACAATAAATAAAAACTTTGTTGATAAATACTCTTGAGTATTTAAAAAATAAATAAACATGTTTATGAACCCATAATGTCATATTTAAAACAAAAAAAAGTACATGAATAATTTTTCAAGAGATAATAATGGAATATACATTACATAAAATCATATAATCACTTAAACCATAGTGTGTATGCATGTATGCATTAATTTTTTATAATTCATAAAAAAAAGTTAGTCATTATAACCAATATCTTCAAGCTAGTGTTTAATCATACCATGTTAAGAGAACATAGGTCTTATTTAGAATAAACATATTTTCAAGAAGACATGTTACTAATTGCATTGACATTACTTTGCTTTCATCTAGACATCTATATCCCCGATGATTTTATTTGTGATTCCATTCTAGCATTGTTTTATTTCCAATCAAGTGTCCATAGTCTTGATAGAGGTTACCTAAATTACACATAATGATTAAGTTTTGTAAATCATAATAATAATAATTATTTTTTAAATCTATATAAACAAAAACTCATTTATGGGTTGGGAACCACTACAAAAATCAAAAAGGCAATTTTTATAGATTTTTCATCCAAGATCTTGGCTATAACAGTCATCTAAGAAAACTCAAAAGTCATTAATATGTATTTATAATGTGAGGCTTAGAGAGAATATATTCAAAAGTTGCATAGTTTATCCAAACTCACCAAAATGTGAATAAATTTAAAACATATAGGATTGTATTATACTTTTAAAATTGAAGTCATAAACATCATTTTTTCTCTAAAATATCCAAAGAAATATAACAATAAAATATTGTTGATATTGCTCATTAAATCCCCCTTTA
Organism: Torreya grandis; assembly: GCA_037957365.1. Taxonomy (NCBI): domain Eukaryota; kingdom Viridiplantae; phylum Streptophyta; class Pinopsida; order Cupressales; family Taxaceae; genus Torreya; species Torreya grandis. The sequence continues at coordinate 73,496 of JARHVA010008725.1, forward strand.
TTTATGATCAACATGTACCCAGAGAAAATAAAATGAGAATGATGTAAGGTAGAATTTTAAACTAAAGAAAAATGGACATAAAGGAAAATTGCATCCAAATAAAAAAACTAATTTAAAACACACAAAAAATAATGCAAAATTATGTATAAGACAAAAAAATGACATATTTATGATGATGTTGTCCTTTTTTTTTAAGCACAGTATCTAAAATACTTTTATTTACAATTTTTTTAATCAAATCCACTAAATTTATACCTCCAAATTTACAAATATCATTATCATTACTTAGTGTATTTTTTTTATAAATATTTTGGAACATATAGTAAATTGTGAAGAGGGATAATTAGGAATACTATCACATACCAGATTAAATGACATCTCAAAGCTTCAGTTGTACACAACTTCAATTTTACATGGTGGCATTTATGACATGAATGGTACATCAGTCTCACATTCATTAACCTTCCCCTTGACATGAAGAGTGTACATGATTTTTTATTAATTTAAAAATGATATTTTAATATTTTCATTCATCTTTTTTATAAATTAACTCATCTGAAGTAATTATTGCACTATCCTTATTATAATCATCTTAATTATTTATAATTATTTATTATTTAATAAATGTAGAATTTCTAAAAAAAATAACCTACCTTATTACAACAAATGACCTAACTATTATGATGAAGGCAACGTCCCCCTAAGGTGGATAGTGTCATCTATATAGAAGGTACATATGAAACTTAAATCTATTATCTCCTTACATGTGCAGTCCCTCAACTTGATGGGCTAAATCATGATCCTATAGATTCACATTTATTTCAAGGTAATGGGATATAATTATGTTAATGTTGCTTTGGTAGGTGTTCCCTCCCATTCAATTCCTTTTTGTTTAGACTATGTCTAGAACTCTTGGCTCATAATCTCCATCCCTATACTTACAGCAACCATGGGCAATGACAGAGACTGTTTAAAACCAACTTCTTTTAAATAGGTTGGAGAATAGAAGAAGGTCTAGAAGAAACTCAGGAACGGGGGCCTTACAAATTTTATGGAGTGCATTACCAAACATAATGCCATGGTGGTTTTATATTTCATCATTTCATGGACAAAAAAGAAAGTCACCATCTAAGGCATCTCCAAAAATAGCTCTAAGGATTTTATTGGTGATGCCACAGGTATGTCCTACACTAGCATAAAAGAATTCAAAGACCAGTCTAAAAAATAAGAATCCCTTTGGCATTTATTTTGAACCAATAACTTCATACAAATTGATAAGGGTTTTCCTTCCATTGACCTACCACAATACTGGCCTAATGTTTGCCTTCAGGTCATGAGGTAAAGGCAAGTACATCCTAATTTTTTCTCACCATTTCCTTCTACTTAATCATTTCATCATTTTTAAAATTATTCTCCCTTATTTCCTTCTCATGTCTTTAGAAATCACTATCCTACTCCACTAGGTTAATGATACTAACCCCATCCTCCATCAAGGTCTTATCCATCTTCTTGTAAAACATGGCCAAACCATCCTAGTGTTAGGTTGTGGAGCTAAAAGCTTCACTGATGCAGACATGGAGGAGGTTGTTGAGAGGTTGCTAAGTTGTAGAGCAACTGACATCGGTCTGATCAACCGACGTCAGTCATATCTAGTGAGCAGAGAAACCAACTTCGGTCAGGTATCGACCAACGTCGATCATCTCCAGCCAGACAGGGACCGACGTCAATCACCTATGCAGTTCCAAAACTACTTGTTGATGAACAATTAGTTAATAAACTGATTATTTGCATGTTAAAGGCAAATTTTAGCCTTAGAGATATGGATCTAATTATTATAATTGGATGTCTAATTATTGCTTGCATGAGATCTATATAATAGACTCATGGGTTGTATTGTAATTTGTGCTAGTTTGAGTTGAGTTTGGTTAGCTCCTTCAGTGTGAAGAGAGCAAGGGTAGCTCCTCCTAGTTCCACAAATGTGCTATAGAGGAAGGCAAGGTAGATCCTTCCAATTGTAAGATCATTTGAATTGCAGGTTGTTGCAAGTTCATGGGAGATCTACATGGTAAGTAAGATTGGTTGATCTGCAGGTGTGTGTGTGTGTGTGAGATCTAGGTTTGTAGGTGTGCAAGATCAAGGAAGTTAGTAACACATGTATCAAGATCAGGGGAGATCTACTTGGAGTACGTTGTGTACTTGGAGTACGGTGTGTACTCAGTCATGGAGTATGTGGAGTACTTGTGTACTGGCAGTAGTGATACTAATTGGTGGTATTGGTAGTAGTGATACTGAATGGTTGGAGGTGAACACCAACTCTGTGTTTGAGTTGTGTGTTGGGACCGTAATTGAGAGAGTGAGCTCTTGAAGAGATTTATTGTTTATGCCCTAGAGGTGTGGGAGCCCTAGAGGTGTGTAAGGAAGAAGACTGGCATCTTCTTTATTGTATTTCCTTTTGGAAGAGTAATAATACAATTGGGTATTGTCTCTCATATTCTATGTTATTTTTGAATTCTAGTTACTTGTGATTTTGGTTTAATTTTGCATTTAGTTGCTTGGTAATCAGTTGTGCTTCCTTGGGTTCCTAACAGTTGGTATCAGAGCTAAGGTTGCAGGGAGTAGGTTTGTGTTTGATTATAGGTCACTCTCAAGGGTTTTTGATTGAGTGGGAGTATAGCAATGGCAAAAGAAAGTACACTAAAAATGGAGGAATTCAAAGGCAAGAATGATCAATTATGGTGTTATGGAAAGAAAGAGCAGGTAAAGAAAAATTGTTGGTTGGTAGAAGATCAACATGAAGGAACTGAAGAAGCAGATGTTGCAGGTGTTATTGCATAGGATGCTCTGGGATGTTCCTTGGATAAAGTAGAATCATGTTTTATAGATTTTGTTGCCTCTTTCCATGCAGCCCCAAATAGAGTATTTTTCCATGTTAAGGTCTTTGGAGACTTTGGAAAGATTTATTTAGGGGCTGGTGTGCCTTGTCAAAGTATTGGCAAAGGGGAAGTGTTGCTAAAATTGTAGATGACCAACACATGGGTGTTGAAGGAGGTCATGCAGGTCCCAGTCTTGAAGATGTGGCTAATTTATTTAGGAAAGTTGGGTGATGAGAGATGCACAGGAACTCTCATAGCAGATGCACTTGAATTAGCATGTGGTAAGAAAGTAGGTACTCTTTATCTACCTACTTGTATTAATGATTCTTCTTCTATTGTAAGGACGTGGCTTTGTAGGCTTTGTCACAAGAGCAAGAAGGAGATGCATGTTCTTAACTGGAAGATAGATGTGTTTGACAGACTTAAGAATTGGAAAGCCTTGGTGTTTATGGAGGAGATGATGGATAGAGATTAGTGGAGAAGGTTGAGTAACTCTGAACAAGGCAATTTGGACAAGGTTTTGATCCAAAGAGAGCTCGCGGGTAAAAAGTCATCACTCACAGGAGAACACAAGTACCGACGTCGGTCAGGAGGAATCAGCGTCAAACAGATAGGTGCCAATGTCAATCATGTGCAGATCAAAGCCGGTGGTGTCGGGCAGGGTAAGACTGACGTCAGTCAGGGAATCGATGTCGATCAGGAAACTAGTGTCGGTAGTCAGGATAGTCGCATGGAACTGACATCGGTCAGATGCAGACTGTGTGGTGACCGAGGTCGGTCACTGGAATGGATTTTGGGTGGACAGCAAGCTGTCAAGGAGTCTCAAATGCCCATATGGAGGATTGAAAGGGTAAGTAAGCCTCAAATTTGTTGTTCCTCTTCTTTATACTCATTGCTCACTATAGAGTAGGAAGGATCTAGGAAACAGTGGGAGCATGGCATGAATGAGGAATTTGATTCCTAGGATGCAGAACCAAATAGAAGATTTGGTAGGGTTGCCAACTGGAAGAAAGCACTGAAAGACAAATGGATTCCTTAGTTAAAGAATAGAGTGAATGGATACATGAGATGGAAGGCTAGGTCATATGGTCTTGAGGAAGCTCCAGGACAGTGGTACAGGGTTGACAGGTGGATGACAAAGCATGGCTTTAGTCAATGTCATTGTAACTACTGTGGTTTCTTTACCAGGTGGGTGATGATTGCAACATCATTCTGTTACTGTATGTTGTGTGTTTGTTTGATGCAAGGTCACACATGCAGGTTTTTTTTGAGCTAAAGGTAAATTTAGTTCAAAGGTGTGTCATGAAGAATTTGGAGGAGCAAAATTCTTTGGCATGAGTAATCCTAGAGACAAGGAAGATCACAAGTTGATGTTGTCACAGGATGATTGTGTGAAGGTAGTGCAGGATGTAGAATGACAAGTGCACCTATGGATGGATAGTTCATAGAATAGGGTCCCCAATCACATGATGAGGTTGAGTACATGTGTACTCCCTGATATTGCCCCAGTAGTGGGAGTTGTCAGCAGGTTTGTGGCCAATCTGGGAAGGAAGCATTGGAAAGTAGTTTAGTGGGTTCTCAGGTATCTGAGAGAGACCAGCAGCAGGGATTCATGCTATGCAGGGTCAAGCACTTTGGATTTGGCAGGTTACTTGGATGACAGGTGGTGCACCATAGGTTGTGTGGTGGTTGGTCTTCAGGATTGAGCTTGAAGAGGGATATAAGCCAGGAAACAAACTAGACAGTGTATAGGTACAGGTACAGTGTAGCTATTTATCTCTAAGTGGGAGATTGTTAGGTTGTGGAGCTAAAAGCTTCACTGATGTAGACATGGAGGAGGTTATTGAGAGGTTTTTGAGTTTCAAAGCAAGTGACGTCAGTCTGATCAATTGACATCAGTCATATCTAGTGAGCAGAGAAACTAACTTCGGTCGAGTATCGGCTGACGTCAGTCATCTCTAGCTAGATAGAGACTGATGTCAGTCACCTGTGCGGTTCTAGAACTACTTGTTGATGAATAGTTAGTTAATGAACTAGTTTTTTGCATGTTAAAGGCTAATTTTAGCCTTGGAGCTGTAGATCTAATTATTGTAATTGGATGTCTAATTATTGTTTTCATGAGATCTATATAATAGACTCATGGGCTGTATTGTAATTTGTGCTAGTTTGAATTAAGCTTGGTTAGCTCCTTCAGTGTGAAGAGAGAAAAGGTAGTTCCTCCTAGTTCCACAGATGTGCTATAGAGGAAGGCAAGGTAGATCCTTCCAATTGTAAGATCATTTGAATTACAGGTTGTTGCAAGTTCATGGGAGATCTACATGGTAAGTAAGATCAGTTAATCTACAGATGTGTGTGTGTGCGAGATCTAGGTTTGCAGGTGTGCAGAATCAGGTTGATTTACAGGTGTGTAAGATCAGGGGAGATCTACTTGGAGTATGTTGTCTACTTGGAGTATGTTGTGTACTTGGAGTATGGTGTGTACTCAGTCATGGAGTACATGGAGTACTTGTGTACTGGCAGTAGTGATACTGACTGGTGGTACTAGCAGTAGTGATACTAACTAGTTGGAGGTGAACACCAACTCTGTGTTTGAGTTATGTGTTGGGACCGTAATTGAGAGAGTGAGCTCTTGAAGAGATTTACTGTTTATGCCCTAGAGGTGTGGGAGCCCTAGAGGTGTGTAAGGAAGAAGACTGTGGCATCTTCTTTGTTGTATTTCCTTTTGGAAGAGTATTAATACAATTGGGTATTGTCTCTCATATTTTGTGTTATTTCTAAATTCTAGTTACTTGTGATTCTAGTTTAATTCTGCATTTAGTTGCTTGGTAATCAGTTGTGCTTCCTTGGGTTCCTAACACCTATGTTAGAAGGTTCCCCTAGGAGGATCCTCTTTTGAGGAGGACTCTCAAGAGGACTCCCTAGAGGAGGATCCTATAAATGGATCCCACCCACCTCCTAAATGCTCCCCCCAAAATAACTTATCCCAATCCCCACCTGACAACCTTCCACTTAAGCTATTATTCATCTCCATGCCCAAACCCATTAAAATTGGGTCTCCCACTACCTCAAACTAGAAGGGTAAGTCCATTGTAATAGAGGAGTTTGAGAAAAATAAACAAATGTTAGAAACATTTAATTCAAAGGTTTAGCAAGCAAGATTTGGCTTGGCAAAGCTTATACAAGACTTGAATGAGCTTCATCAAGTGGTAGAGGCTAGTATTCAATCTTTTATTTACTATACCCAAGCCCCTCCCCAATCCCCTACTTTAAAATCCCCCAAGGTCTTGAAATCCACCCTAGGTTCCCCTAGGGGGTCCCCCAAAATCAAACCCCTTTATAGGTGAAAGGTAGTAAGCAATCTAAGATGATATTCCTCAAGGAAGCTGAAAGCTTTGAGAACTACACCCATGACAAGGTCTCACAATACAAACCCATCATTCTATGAAATGATTATTCTACTATTGAAAACAACCAAGAGGGTCCCTCCACATAATCTAGTTATTTTTCTAGTTTTGGTTCTGTTTTTCTCTAGTTTCTAGTCTTTCTTTTTGCTCATTCGACTGAAGAGGGCTTGCTTAAACTATTATATTTCACTTTGAGGTTCCAAGTCCTTGTAAAACCTGGTCTTACCCTATCAAATAAAAAAACAAATGACATTTGGTTAGAAATAACATAAAAATATATTTGATTATTGATAAATAAAATAACAACTTGTTGATTACTAGCTAAACTAATATCACCACTTTCATTATGCATAACATGAGTGTTATTACAAGATAAAGGGGAATTTTTTTTACTTGATGAAACATTTTTTGCTTTTTAAAGATGTCTTCCTAATATTTTAGTGATAAATATGTAAGTGTTGATGGAGTTCTTTTGATAAACATGGAAGTCAGTGGGTCCAAAACTCTTAAATAAATTTGATTAACAACAATTTCATTTTGTGTATAGTAGTCTTTCAACATCTTATATAAATTATGAAAGTGATTATTAGATATAATTATGGACTCATTAAGATATATAAAGGGTAGTATCAGAATGATGATATATGATTTTAGGATTAATATGCACTCTGAAATGATTAAGAAATATAACCTCAAAATCATTCTAAGATGTAATAGATGCATCTGACAAGCTAAGATACCAATCACATGCCATTTCATATAAGGTACAAGGAAATAATCAAGAAGCTACATACTCATGTTAGATTTAGATTCTTATTATGGATTCTTTGAATGGACATATATATTCCTATGTTATATAGATACCACCATGAACATATCTTAGAAAATATCTCTCTATATTTTTTAGTAAAACATTGGTAACTCCTAGAATGTTCACATGATAACTAACTCTTACAATATAATTGAGAGCCACTACTTAATATTAAAGATCAATTTATGCCTTCTTTATAGTGATAATATTTTGGGCCATTTGGCATACCAACTTAGGTAAAGTGAAAATACACCTGACCACTCCTAAAAGGAGACAAAATCTCTTTAAGGTTTATTAATCATAGGTCTTGACTTACAGGGTAACCTAGTAGTTGGCGTGTAACTATTACATTTCAAGGGGCATGTTTCTAAAATTTAAACAAAATGAAGTAAAATATTATGTAAATAATTCAAACGTAGATTTAACAAAATTTAGGGCTTTCAAATAATCATAACTCAAAATTAACATTTCATACATAAATGATCTTTTAAAATAATAATTAGCATGACTTGCAATGAATAGATTTAACCTTACAAATTAGATTTCAAGTCTTTTCAAAAAAAATTAAAACTATTCTAATATATTATAAAAAATGAAAGATAATGGTAAAGAGGAAATAAATGAGTCCGTTTTGTCATGTAAATAAAATTGATTCCATTGATTAAGCAAATCCCATTAAACTAATATTTTTCCTTACTAGTATGACACAATCAGAATAAAATATGATATAGAAGTCTGAGAAAATTTTAGCTATGAAACATATAGGAATAAAATCACCATATGCATTCATAGATAATGAACCTCATTCTTCAATGCTTTTCAAAATTGTAGATATTGCATAGAAAACACTTGTTGAAATTCACCATAACTAGTTGAGTACAAATTTCAGCATCATAACAACATAATTAATATTTAGATGAGGATGAAAAATATAAAATAAAACTAAGTAAAATATAAAATATTATTTCTATAATAAATCCTCCCACCCATATTCTATCCTTATTACAAGTCTTAAATAGACTCTAGGTCTAAATGAAGACAAGTCTTCCACTCATGAGGTGGGTGAAAATGATTAAATTTAAGCTTCAATATCAATGGCCCATATTGAGTGTGCAAAAGATCATCTCAAAGAAAAATAAACCAAGAAAAAACAATAGGTCCAACATTTAATTTTGGTAATAAGGGACAACTGGAAGAATAACACATCACCTTAAGTCTCCAAGACAAGATCTTCTTTGATGTACTTTTTAGACTTCATTAAATGTTTGTAACATGTTTAATATTCAATTGGAATATTCCTTCGGAGTGGGTTCATCCTTTATTTCTCGAATTTATATGTAAAATAAGTATAAAATATTACATCTTTGCATAAGAAATAAAATATTAAAATTAATAATCATGCAATGTATTATTGAAAATCATTAAAATTAAGAAATTGATGGATTTATAATTTATATTTTTAACCATATAAACTTATGTCATTACAAATATGTAAGAACCAACTTTTCATTGCATCAAAAATTAAGCCACAAACCAAAGTATATGGCTAAAAACCTCTTTTAAGGTTCCTAACTAAAAGTTGACTACATGATAAATCTTCTCAAAATAGTTAATTTTCATAGTCGTATATTTATTATGGCTAAATGAAAAACTAAAAAAATATTTTTTTTCTATTTTAATATCATATGGATAACACCATACAAAATTTCAATTAAATTTTACTTCATTTGACTATTCGAAAATGAGTTTGAAAAGTGCACACTTGTCAAATTTGAAAATTAAAAAGACAGAAAAAGACAATGCAGAAACTAGTTTTGATTTCTGAAAAAAAATTGCATGGAAATGATTTATTATAAATTTTTTACCATTACATTTTAATGAAATTTTATTTATCATCTGAAAAATTTCAATAAAATTGGATTTCTCTTGACCATGTAAATAACATTCTAAAATGTAATTTATGGTAAAAAAGAAACTGCATTGCAACCCAAAAAGCTAAAAAAGTATCTGAAACTAAAACCATATTTAAAAATATAAAATAAGAAGTATAATTATTTATTAATATGAAATTATGTCTTGATTTTTAGACAATAACAAATAATGAGTCTATTGGTAAATACTCATGAGTATTTAAAAATAAAAGAAACGTGTTTATGAACCCAAAATATCAAATAAATTAAAACATAAAAAGTACATGAATAAATTCCTTAAAATATTATAATGGAATATCCATTAAATAAAATTAGATTTTCACCTAAACCATAGTATGTGTACATGTATTCATTACTTTTATGGAATTTACAAAAAAAATAGTCGTAATAATGAAGATCTTCAAGCTAGTAGTTAAGCTTGCCTATTTAAGTGAATAGAGGTATTATTTAGAATACACATATGTTTAATAAGATATGTTATTGATTTCATAGACATTAATTTTCTATCATTCAGGCATCCATAGCCCCAATGGATTTATTTCTGATCTCATTATAGTCCTTGCTCTTCTTTCTACCAACCGGATGTCCATAGCCACAGTAGATGTTATCTGAATCACCTAGGATTTTTGAGTTTTGTAGATCATAATTGTTTATATTAAAAATCCAAAGGCAATGAATCCCATTTCTATGTTAGGGACCACTATGACGATCAAGAAAAAAAAATGTTTATAGATTTTTCACCTGAGACATTGGCTATAACAAGTCATTTAAGTAAACCCAAAATTCATTAATATGTATTTATAATGTGATATTTAAAGAGAATATATTCAAAAGTTATATAATTTATCAAAACTCACCAAAACATGAATAAATTCAAAACATATATGATTGTCTTATACTTTCAAAATTGAAATCATAAACACTATTTTTCACTTGAAAATATCTCAGTAAATCTAACAATAAAATAATACTAATGTTGCTCATTAAAAAACCCTTTATTTATGATTAGTCTGTACCCACATGAAAAAAAATTAGGATGACACAAGATAGAATCTAAAACTAATGAAAAATAAACAACATAAAGGAAAACTAGATACAAACAACAAACTAATTTTAAATAATATTAAAAAAAGTAATAGAAAACCTTGTACAATACCAAAGAATGTCGTATTTGTGATGGTGTTGTCCTTTTATCTGATGCATAGTATCCCAAAGAATTTTAACTATAGTTTTCTCAATCAAATCCACTAAATATATACCTTCAGTTTTAGAATTATCATTATCATTACTTAGTGGATAATTTATTTTAGAAATACCCTGACCCATATAGTAAATTTTAAAGAGGGATAAGTAGGGGCATTATCACATACTAGATTAAATGGCATCTCAAACATGATAGCAATGACATCTTTGAGAAAGTTGATCACAACTTCAGTTATACATGACATTTTTTTTCACATGAATTGTAAATAAATATCAATTTCATTATCCTTCCCCTTGACATAAAGAGTGTACATGAATTGTTTTTAATTTGAAAATGATATTTCAATATTTTTATTCTTATTTTTAGAAATTAAATCATCTGAAGCAATTGTTACACTATAATCATCAGAATCATCTTCATTCTCTATAATTTTGTCTTGTTTAATAAATGTAGAATTTAAAGAAACCATAACCTCCCTTAATACAACAAATGACATTTGGTTAGAAATGGCATCAAGATACATTTGATTGTTTACAAGTAATGGAACAACTTGTTGATTACTAGATAAACTAATATCACCACTTTCATTATGCATAACATCAATGTTATTACAAGATTAATGGGTAATTTTATGATTATTTACTTGATGAAACATTTATTTTTAGATAATGATGGCATTGATGGAGCTCTTCTTATAATCATGGAAGTTAGTGGGTCCAAAGATCTTAGATACATTTAAATATCAAAAACTTCAATTTATATATAAGGGTTTTTTAACTTATTGTACAACTTATGAAAGTGAGTATTAAATATACTTATGGAATCATTAGGATATTTAAAGGTAGTAGAAAACTAATGATATATGATTTTAGGATCAATAGGCACTCTGAAATGATTAAGAAATATAAGCTCAATAACATTTTAGGATGTAATAGATGCATTTTGTAAACTAAGACACTAATCATAGGTCACTTCATCTTAGGTATAATGAAATAATTGGCAAGCTACATCCTCATGTCAGATCTGTATTATTATTATGTATTCTTTGAATGCATATATATGTTTCCTTGTTTTCTATATTCTACCATGAACATATCTTGGACAAAAAAATCCAACTTTTTTGGCAAATTATGGTAACTCTTAGAATGTTCTCAAGATAACTAACTCTTATAAGTAAATTAAGATCCACTACTTAATATTAAAGCTCAATTCATGCACTCTTTCTATTTATAATATGTTTATGGATAATTTAGCACATTAATTTAGGAAGGGTAGGAATCCACCAACATCTACTAAAAAGAGACAAAACCTCTCAAAAGTCTATTAATGTTTGGTTTTCACTTGTAGAGTAACTAGTGGTTGATGTGTAAATATTCCATTTGAAAGGGCATGTTTGTAAACTTTAAACAAAATGAAAGAAATTATGATGCAAATAACTCAGAAATAGATTTAATAAAATTTAGATATTTTAAGTAACTATAACTAAGAATGAATCTTTCATTACATACATTAATGACCTTTTAAAAAAAACAATGAGAATGACTTGAAATGAGTAGATTTAGCCTTAAAAATCAAATTACAAGCATTTATTTCTATTTTAAACTTAATCTAAGATATTGTTTAAAATATAAAAGATAAGGGTAAAGAGAAAAGAGATAGGCTTGTTTTATCATGCAAATAAAATTAATTCCATTGATTAAGTAAATCCCATAAAATTAATCTTTAGCTTGACTAGTATGCACACAATCATAATAAAAGATAATGCATAAGTCTAAGGAAATTATAGCTATGAATAAGGTAGTAATAAAATCAACATATACATGTGTAGATAATGAACTTCATCCTTCAATGCCTTTCAATTTGATAGATATTGCATAGAAAACTCTTGTTAAAATTCACCATAACTAGTTGAATACATATTTAAATAGCATAAAAACATAGATCATGTTTTAAGGAAGACCCTATAATGTTAAGTGATAACATTTTTTAACGTGTTAATTATTAGTCTCCAACTTGGGTTAAGACCTATCCCATCATCTCGATTTAAATTTTGAGTGCCTACAAATCTTGATTGACTTTCTTAACTTGCATTTATGATAATGGTTTTATACTATAATAACCTTTGTTTTATCAATACAAATAGAATGTTTGGTTTTGTGGGAATGTTCCACTAGAGCTGATTTTTCCAACTTCCCTAGTCTGATGTTTGTTGGATGCTTTTGAACCTAGTTTAGATGGATCTACCTGTTTCATCAATGTAGGGAATGTCACAAGAGTGCTTTATTTTGTAAACTCCACTTTTAGACAATGGTTTAATATGGTCTTTGGCTACTTTTAATGATTGCCTAAGTTTGTTCATAGATATGAAGTTGGTGGAAATGTTTTAGCATTTTAAGATATGAGCAATCTTATTAGAAATCCCTTCAATGTATGGAAGAAAGGCTATTTATTCTTCTTTATAGGTGATAGTATTATGTTGTCTAGTGTGCCTATCTCTATATTTTTGAAAGCTATCAAAATTTTCTTCTCTTTGTATCCATTTTTCTTTAAAATGTCTATAAGATGGTCTAATTCTTGTTCCAAGTTATCATCATCACAAACCCTGAAGGCTCTGGTAGTAATATTTTTCAACATTCATAATTTTTGGTTAGGGTGATGATGAGAAGTAACATGTAGATAAAGGTCTATGTGTGTACTTTTATAATAAACATTACATGCAAGAGAACCATCTTCTTTGTGAGACCAGAGTACATCTAAGAAAGGTAAGTTGCCTTCATGTTCGACCTCCTTGGTAAATTAAATGCTAGGAACCAAATTTTTGAGGTGAGTGTGGAAATATTCTAGGGAATATCTACCATGTTTCTGACATATGTTGGTATCATCAACATATCTTTTCCACCATTCAAGTTTCAAGTGAAAGGTGTAGAGAGCTCTCTCTTCAAATTTTTCCATATATAGGTTTTCTATAATTGGAGAGAGGGGATCCCATAACCATCCCTTCTATTTATTCAAAAATATTCCCTTTGAAGGAAAACAATATGGATCTAAGACAAAGAGCTACTAACTTATTTGTTTCTTCATTAGTGCAAGCCTGGACTATATCAATGGCATCCCCAATCAAAACTTTTGTGTAAAGGGATGAATTACTGGTTAGCTTTGATGTAGTATCCCTTTACATAAATTTTTTGATTGGGGATGGCATTGATATAGTTGAGGCTTGCACTAATGAAGAAACAACTAAATTAGTAGTTCTTTGTATTATATCCACATTATTTTCCTTAAAGGGGACATTTTTGAACAAACAAAAGGGATGGTGATAGGCTCCCCTCTCTCTCTAATTATACCAAACCTATATATGGAAAATTTTGAAGAGAGATTTCTCCACACCTTTCACTTGAAACCTAAATTGGTGGAAAAGATATGTTGTTGATACCAACATATGCTGGTAATATGGTAGATATTCCCTATAAGATTTCCACACTCACCTCAATTATTTGGTTCTTAGCATTCAATTTACCAAGGAGGTCAAACATGATGACAAGTTACCTTTCTTAGATGTACTATTATCTTGCAAGGAATATGGTTCCATTGCATGCAAAGTTTATCATAAAAGTACACACATAGACCTTTATCTACATACTAATTCTCATCATCACCCTACCAAAAGAGTAAGAATGTTGAAAAATATTGCTACCAAGGCCTTCAGGGTTTGTGATGATGATAACTTGGAACAAGAATTAGACCATCTTACAAAGATTTTTAATAAAAATGGATACAAAGGGAAGTAAATTTTGAGAGATTTCAAACAAGCTTGAGATGGGCACACCAAAAAAACACAATACTATCACCTAAAAATTAGAAAAAATAGTCTTTCTTCTATATATTGAAGGGATTTCTAATAAGATTGCTCACATCTTATAATGCCAGAACGTCTCCACCACCTTCATAACTATGAAAAAACTTAGGCAATCATTAAAATCAGTCAAAGACCATAGTGAACCATTGTCTAGAAGTGGAGTTTACAAAATAGAGTGCTCTTGTGGTATTCTATACATTGATGAAATAGGTAGATCCATCTAGACTATGATCAAAGAGCATGCAACAGACATTAAACTAGAGAAGTTGGAAAAATTAGATCTAGTGAAACATTCCCACAAAACCAAACATGTTATTTATATTGATAAAATAAAGGTTATTACAATAAAAAACCATTATCAAAAAACACAAGTTAAGAGAGTCAATCAAGATTGGAAGGCACTCTCAAAAGTTAAATCGAGATGATGGGATATGTATTAAACCAACTTGGAGACCGATCATTAATAAGTTAAAAAGTGTTATCACTTAATATTGGATTGTCTTCCTCATGTGCTCTATCTCTATTAATATTTTTAATCTTTAAACTTGTGTATCCCTTTTAATCATCTTACCCCTCTCATCATTTAGCTTTGAACTAAAAAAAAATTCACTTAAATTTTTTAGCATAAAATTTATCCAGCCTACTCTCCCACTTTGTAGGTCATAGATATGCCTTTGTTTGTCACTTTTAGACTATTTATCTTTGCAACGTTCATATGTATTTAATTCCTTTCTTCCCATTCAACATATTATTGCATCTTGGAAATCTTCCAAAGGAAGTTGGGTCTGTATTTCTACTTATTTTCTTGTGTATTTTCCTAAGGATGAATCATAGAGAATAATTTTAAATGCATCGATAAAAAACTATGTATAAAATTATACACAAAAATCATCTTGCTCATTCATATGGATTGTGAAAACATCAAAACTCTTATTAACCTTCTCCATCTTTGAGTACCAATGTTAGGTCTAAGTGGTAATGATAAATCCATGGTATCATTAAAGAGACACCATTTAACTATTGGGAGTCTTAGATAACAATGGTGATGATTCAAGTACACCTTCAAACAAAGGTAAATAAACTTTTTTAGTCACACATGGGGCTATAGGCCTACAAGTGGTCATTCATGATTCCAAGTCTTTATTAGGAGTGTTGAAAATATGAAGGTGGACCTTGAACTCTATGATAGTCAGTCAAATCTAACTAACACCATTGAATATCACCAAATAAGATATGAGAAAATGAGGAGTATCCAACTCTCATGTATAAAATATTTATGCATGAACCACTATACACATAGTCATATACATCTTGGAGAACAAATTTGTGAACAGTTTATATCTACTTAAAATATGCAGACATTTTGAATAGATAGTTCAAGGTCCTCAACACGAAAATGGTAAAATCTAGAAGTAGAAGGAGTCAATAATATTATCTCTCAATAAGAAGACCTACAAGTAGAAGTAGACCTACAAGTAGGGTGTAGAGTGAGCAAGGACACTTCAAGGATTGAAGGTGTTAATGGTTTTTTAGAGGACCAAGTTGATTTTTTTGAACTTGTAATAGGTTCCAAAATCTTTAGTATTAAATGAAACCATTATTCAATTCAATTTGATAACTAGATACTCAAAAAATCTCTAAGAGATTACTACCTATAGCCAAGTGTAAATGGATAAGGATAGAAAATTATGGGGTTTTAGAGTTTTAAAGTCTTGTGAGGAAGTTGAGTGGAGTTCAAAGCATAAAGGTCTTGAGTTTGATACCAATATTGATCTAATATTTGCATATTGAGATAACAAAAGACAAGTTAAACATAAGCCTACCATTACACAGTCCTCATCACCTACAAGGTTGCTAGTCTAGGTGATGAAGTATCTTCAGTGACACAAAAGATGAAGGATTTGTTAAGGTTTGTAGTTAAATTTTTCAAAAAATGGGAAAGTTACCTTAGTAACTCTAAATAAGGAATTGTCCTCACACATTAGTATCTCATGAGGAAAACCTAGAAGGCCTAGATGAGCTTAAGAGATTCTTTTCACACATCAAACCTAAAGGAAAAATCTAAATGTATTGAGGATTTTGATATACTACGAGGGATTTATGGTTGGATAGGCCTTTAGTGAACTCAGAGTCTTGATGAGTTTACTCAAAACTTGCAGTCTTAAATGTCAAAAAGGGAGTCCTAAAACCTTGCAATCACCACCTATAGTAAGTCATGAAGAAAAAGAGACAGGTTCAGGGATCTCAAGGTAGATTTGATTTTATTTAGATATGTAATGGTTATAATGACCAAAATTAACATTAATTAATGTGAAACACAACTACTTAGAGCAAAAAATCACCTACAAGGGTCTCTAAATTTTGATGATAACTTATAGTTGCACTCTAAGGTTTAGTTAGTGGATTGTGTAAGGTGTTATGGAGGAAGAAAATGGATTCACCAAGACAACACAAGTGATCCATGGGGTCTAGGGTGGGTATTTCATACACTCAAAGGTGTCCAATTGATTATATCACTCATTTTAAGGGGAAAACATAGGAAATGCTATCATTAAGCCTATTAATCTAATACCCTCCTCAAAGTATCACTACTTAAAGACTAAGGTAAAAATAAAGAAAGGGTTGAATGGGGACCTAAATATAACATGAAATTTTTCCTATGGTAGTTATAGAGGTTAAAGTGACATTGGTTTGCAGAAAATAATTTATAATTGGGCATTTTAGCCTAAAATGACCTCAGGAGTGTACATAATGGATGATGGTCACATGAAAATCACCTTTATGAACTCATAAATATATAGATTAGTTACATGGATTTATAATCATGTGGGAAATATTAAGGGTCCTTGTATACTAGAAACTAGTGACATTAGTTCATAGGTTGGGGGACTAACCTTCACAAAACATTGCTAAGAATCTAAACCTCCCTAAACCTCTCTTAAACCCTAATAAAAACTTGATGGAGGAGATATTGAATAAAATGCATTAAAATACATTGAATTTACATATATTATAGTTAGAACATGTTGAAAATTTTAATGTCTTGACCACATATCCATTTTATACTGTCTCCTATATGAAAGTGATAAATGTAATATTTTTTAGGTTTCTAAGGAGAAAGAAGGTGTAAATATGGGTGATTGGATGAAAATAATTATGGGTGGAATATGAGTATGTTTTTAAACCTCTCAAACCTTAACATTCATATTTTATATCCATTAAATCACCTTTATAGGTTTGTGTGTTACAGATAGTCTCAATGGGTTAATGTGAAGTAAGGTGGCCATCTAGATGAGAAAGAAACAACAAGTTTGAGTTATCCTAAGGTTTTAATGATAGACCAAATGAAAAAAAAAAACTTCACACAAATGTTTATCAACTATGAAAGGAGTGTTCTTAAATTATTATGGCCATCCAAGTGATATGTTTCAATCAACTAGGCCTAGTTTGTTAGTTTTCCTACTTGATCAATGAAACAGAACCTCGTGATATGCAAGTAAGAGTATGAAAGGAAAGTGTCCAAGAGATATATAAGTTCAAGGAAGGTTTTGATGTCTTATTTAAGTATAATTTTCATATTTTAATTTAGAGTAAAGGTGTCAAGATTCTCCAAGGTATTTTCAAATAATTTGCTAACTACCTAATGAAAAAAGTGTCTTTTGGTGTAGAAAGAGTAGAGTTGTCAAGGTGAGATGTCAAACATTGAGTAAGGTGTCAAAATTCTCATTATAGTTGTAGGAATGTTTCACAAATGTAACTTTTTTATCTTGAGGTGGAAGCTCTCCAAAACCTCAAATATGCTCAATGATTACTTTCTTCTCTCATATTCACTAACCTTATTGTGTTACTTAAAAATCATATTAACAGATGTCTTAAGTGAGTTTTATGTGATTGTACTATGGTTTCTTGAATAGGGTAACTAATATCATGATGACTGAAAACTCACCATATCTGTCTCTTATGTCCACCTCTCTCTCTATCTTCATAATTATGTATATAAGTAGTCATTTTTGGCGTTGTAATGGATCCTCACATTGGTTATGGTGAAGACCTATAAAAATAAGTCTTTTACTTGCCTATTGAAATGAATTCAATATGGATATTCTTTCTCATTTTTGTAAATAGTAATTTGAGTATGATGTATTGATGAATGCTTAGTGATAGTGTTATATTCCTTGCATTTGTCCTTCATGTTCATGCCTTATGCAAGTTGTGCCTCTAAAAAGTCATATGAAGTGTTTTACTTAGTTTTATCGGCTAGAAAACTGATAAACCATTAGTGTTCTCTAGTATCACCTCTTGGTTGATCATCATAACACCTTTGAAATCTCCCTAACCTTAATATTAAAACACTAGTGTGATTATGAATATTTGAGAGTAGTATAATCATATTGTAGTATAATGTTTCATAGTGCATCTTTAACAAGCTAAGGAATTCATGTTTGGTGCATCACCTTCAATACATTACTAGTTTTAGTATTCATTTCTCCCTTTTCCATGCCAAGAAAATAGTGTAGTTGGATATTTTATGTGTTGTACTTTTGGATCTATCCTATAATCTAAAGGTTTTACCCAATTGAAGGTTACCCACATCCTAGGGTCAATTTCATTGCATATCTCAAGTTGAGAGGGATTGAATCACCCTCTCATAGGTGCAAATTTGAGATATAATAATTTTATCATGCCCAATGGGACTCAAAATAAAATAGGTTTTAAAAGATATATATTGGTCTTTGCATTATTGTAATAGTATCAACCTTCTTCATGTAGAATTTGGAAACTCTAAAAGGTTTTAAACTCTTTATTATTGACTAGGGAGACAAATTTCATGCCAAGGTGACTACAAGATCAAAATTTAAAGGTATTCCCTTTGAATTTATTGAATTGCCTTTGCATTTATATAAAATAAAGAGGTTTCCTCATACTCTCTCATAAACCAAGTCACCTAGAAGGAGGCTCTTTATTCTAAATTATCCAAGTTCTCCTAAAGTTGATAACATGGCTATAAATTTATGTTTTATTGGCTTCAATGGTGATTATCCTTTGAATATTCAACACTATGATGTTATACCCATGGATGCACTCAAGAGTGTTCCTTATTTTAATGGAGAGACCTTTCTTATTCCAATTAAACAAATTAGAGACACAACAAAAAAAAACTAACATTCACATCACACACAAGAATGTGGAAATTAGGTTATTATAAATTAGTTTCAAAGGAAAAGCTTTGTATTGGTATAGGAACTTATCTCCTAATTAGATTGACTCATGAGATGAATTAGGAAAGAATTTGAGCAAGATATTTGAAGATAAAAGTGATCATTTGTCCTTGGCTGAATAATTGACTACCATTAAAAGATCCCCTCGATAATTCTTACAAGATTTCAATACTAGGTTCTAAAAGATATGGGATTGAATTCCAATTCTTTTAACCACCACTCCAAACTATGCTTTTCTCTATTATTTCAAGGCATTAAATAGTTATAATATGGTTATGATCCAATCCACAGGTGGGAATACTTGACCAAATTTATATGACATTTCTATACTAGCTAATAACAACTTGATCCAAATTTAAAAACTTGTTTCAAGACTTCCAATGATTTTTCTTCTTGACATTCAACCCCATACCCCATCTCTTGCCCCAATTCCTACCATAACCGATCATGAATTGACTTTTCCTAGTCAATCAAGTAAGACAAATGATGTGGAAAGACTTATTAAGACTCTTTATAACAAATTCATGGAAATGGAATGGCAAAAAAATAAGTTTCATAGGCCTTACCGAACTCAATATCAAGTTCATCATCCTTATCAATCAAATAGGCCACCCTTTCAAGGAAATGTTCAAGGACAAGATCGTATCACTAATATTAGACCATATACAAGTTTAAATCTAAATGTAGCCTCTACTTCAAGAGCATTAGTACCCACTCAGAATAATGTAATTCAAGAGCAACTATGACTTCGTCAATGGAATCAATCTCATGATCCATCTACCAATCAAGATGGAATATTGAATCAAATTTGTGTGGCACAAGAAAGAAATTTTCCTTCCATGACACAAGATGAAGTTTCTAATCAGGTTATGACTATTGGAGAGCAAGGTTAATCAAGTGATATACTTGTTAAATTCCAAGAAGTGTATTTTTGTGTAGTAAATCAAGTGGGTAACTCAAGTAGAGGGGTGGATAGTTCAATTGTAGCCAACACTATTTCTAAAAAAAGAGTTTTTGAAGAGATACAAGAGAGTGGAAAAGGTTCAAATGAAATTCCATCTATGACTCAAGGGGTAAGAGAGAATAATGTACCTATAAAGGCTCAATAATATCAAATAAATTAGAATGACAAAGGTAATGTTGTACACCAAAACAAGCAGGTCTAAGGTGATACTATGAATGCTAGAGTACAACTGAGGATTGATGCTTCTTCTCTTAACTTAGTAGATCAAATGAAAAAGTTTTGTGTAGGTATCCATATGTGGGAAACTTTGTTAATTTTAGGGAAAAGGGATACATTGCAATAAGAACTATTTAAACTAACATCAATATCAGCAAAGAAAGGTACTTTTATATATGTAAACACATCTTAGATTAGTGATCCACAATAAGGTAAAGTGAAAAAGCCTCCTTCATTTTATGTTTCAGTGATCATTGGTGATTGTTTGGTACAAAATTACATGATAGATTGTTATGCTAGTAGCTCAGTCATGCCAATGCAAATTACAGACAAATGAGGCCTCAAGTATTAATATCATTCTAAAGGTGTGTTATGACTAGATGGATCAGGCACTAAGATAGTTGGTTTTGTCAAGGGTTTGAATCTAACTCTTCATGCTTGTCCTAACTTATCTATTGTTCAAGATGTAGTTGTGGTTGAAATACCACCATACTTTTCCCTTTCCTTTTCAAGGGACTTCATGGAAAATATAGGTGGTTACTTATCATCAAATTGGTCCTACATGGCCTTTAAGACAAGATATGGAACCAAAATTACTATAAAATTAGAACTTATCTCAAGGTTTCATATTGAACCATACAAACAAAATATAACTAATGTTCTTTATGCCATTATTGATAAAAAAAATATCAACCTAAGGATCAACCAGTTGTTCCTTTTGAATATATTTTAGACCTTTTCATTGATGAATGGAGGGTATACAATCATGAGTTTGATCCATATATAGGTATTGAAGAGGTTTGTCTTGGAGTCTAATGTTTACATGAAGAAGGTACATCCATAACTTCTCTTTCTAAGCCTAGTGATGATGGTGATGGTTTGTGGAATTTATTTTTTGATGGATCAAGAAGAAAGAATGGATTAGGTGATGGAATGATGCTTATTTATCCATCAAATAAAATCTACTACTAATCTATTATATTTTAGTTTAGTTGTTCTTGAAATGCAATAGAGTATAAATGTATCATACATGGGCTACAATGGGTAAAGAAGAGAGGAATCAAATAAGTACAAACCAATGGAGATAGTGAAGTAGTTGTACATAAAGTAAGAAGCATGAGTACATCTAAGAGCACTTTTTTGAAGTCCTATAATCATAGAGTGTGGGATATTATTGAGGACTTTCAATATTTTGACATTAAATTAGTCCTAAGGTAAGAGAATCAACATGCTGATAGGTTGGCATCGTTTGGAGCACAATTTGGAATTTCCATTAATGTCAAGAATCCAAAATTTTAGTCACACATCATGGTAGTTATAAGGCCTTAAATACCAAATAATGATGTAAATTGGTAGGTGTTTTAAAGTGACAAAAAAATATAATATTTCCTACAACATGAAGCTAAGTTCTCTTGCAAAAACTAGGATAAGTTGTAGCATCAATATGGGGGAACAAATTATACAATTGAGGTTTAACAACATCCCTAAAGTATTGGTTACTCTTTAGAGTATATTAAATGAAATTTATCAAATTATAAGAAATAAATTAAGCATCTTCACCAAGGAAGAACATTGTGATAGGGTGGTTATTTTCAAGGATAAATTACTCAATCTTGAGAAGGTATGTAGACAAGAAGAAAAGGCAACATTTATTGAACTATGTAGAGTGTTTGTAGATATATTTTCTTGGGAGTATAATGAACTCAAGGGGTTTGATCCCTTATTAGATCAACACACCATATAACTTGATCCTAATGCTAAGCCTATAAGGAAAAAGAAAAGGCAAATCAATCCTAAGGTGGAGGTGCTCATTTGAAAGGAACTCACCAAGTTGATAGAGTCAAAGATCATCTTTCCTATCAAACACTCTTCATGGGTTTCCAATATTTTTTTGTGATAAAGATAAGTGGTTAAACTAGGTTATGCATGGACTTTAGGGACTTTAATATGGTCTAATTGAAATACCACTATCCTCCACATTTAGAGGAGAAAATACTTTATGTAGTAGTAGGTTCTCAACATTTTTCACTCTTAGATGTCTATTTAAGGTATAACCAAGTGTTGGTCATAGAAGAAGATCAATATAATAAAAAATTCACTATCAAATGGGGGGCATATTCTTATAAGAGAATGAAATTTGGGTTGTCCAATATAGGTGCTACATTTCAAAGAGCCATAGATATTGTTTTCCAAGGCTTGATCAATGAGATGGTATTGATATACCTTGATGACATAATAGTCTTCTCTAAGAATGATAGTAACCACTTGAAGAATATAAGGCTAATATTTGAAAATTTTAGACAATATGGAGTTTATCTTAATCCAAATAAGTGTTTTTGTGTTTTTTATGAAGGTAAGTTACTTGGACACATTATTTTTAAAGATGGACTTGTTATTGATACTAATAGGGTTGAGGCCATTCTAGATTTTTCACTATCCAAACATAATAAGGCGTTGAGAAGTTTCCTTGAAAATATTAATTTTTTTATAAGATTCATACATGGATTTTCCACTCTTTTAAATCCTATAATATCCACGTTGAATAAAAATCAAGCATTCTAATGGACCAAAAAAGGAAAAATTAGTTTTGAGGCCATCAAATAAGCTATTACTCAAGCACCCACACTAATCAATCTTAATTTATATAAATATTTATTATTTTATGTTTTTTCTAACACTGTCACCATATCTTCTATGTTTATGTAACAAAATAATGAACTTGAACAACTGATAGCATTTTTTAGTGAAGAACTAGAAGACTATGAAGAAAGGTATAAATATGTTGAGAAGAAAGTGTTGGTTGTGATAATAAGTATTTATAAATTTAGACATGTGGTGTCCAATAAAAAAATTCATGTGATGGTAATCCATCCAATCATAAGAGACTTCCTTTTAAATAAGGACTTGAATGAGAAAATGGGTGGGTAGATAACTAAAGTGATTGAATATGATGTTGAGATCAAGGCCAACAAACTAGTAATAGGAAGAGGGTTATGTGAGAACCTAGCATCAGACCTAAAGGAAAAAGAAGAGATGGTTTTGGAGTTACAAGAAGGTCCTAATACATCTATTAATTCATCTCCTTCAAGTTGAACACAAGAAATGGTGATTTTCCTTCAAACAAGTGAGTGTCCTATGGGTCTAGATCAAGCAAGAAAGAGATACTTTAGATTGAAATCAATTCCTTATGTCCTTTTGGATCGGGTATTTTTTAAGAAATATTTCAATGGGATGATACTTAGATGTGTGGAAACATATCAGGTTGATAAACTCTTAGAAAAATTCCATGATGGACCAACAAGAGGTCATTTTCCACCTACAACTATAACTATATAAATAATGAGGGATGGTTACTATTGGCCCAACCTATTCAAATATGCATATGTTTGGGCTAGAAGTGTTAAAAGTATGAACTCTTTATAGGTAAACAAATACTTTCATCCCTTCCTCTTCACCGAATTCAAGTTGAACAACCATTCATGTAATGGGGGATTGATTTCATTGGAATGATTAATACTCCATTTGGTGTTGGTCACAAATGGGTTCTTATAGTTACAGACTATTTCACAAGGTGGGTAGAGTAGTGGCCTTTAAAGAGGATAATGAAACTTTAGTTCTTGAATTTTATGAGAGCATAGTAACAAGTTTTAGAGTACCTATAACCATAAATTATGATAATTTCATGGCTTTCAGTGGAGTAAGACTAATGGAACAGGATCTACAATATGGCATCTACTTGAGTAATTTTTAAAATTACTATCCTAAAGGTAATGGGATCTTTGATACACTAATAAGAACTTGATTAGGATTATAAAGAGAACTATAAAGGACAATCAAAGGATTTGGAATACTAAACTGAAGACAGCCTTATGGATTAATAAGATCACTCCTAAGGTTGTTATTAACAACTCTCCTTATATTATTGTCTATGGGAGAGAAGCTAAGTTACCTATTTCACTTGAGTTATCAGCTCTTGAGTTGGATCATCAGCTTGAGATGATGGAAAATGATCTTATGGAGATAAGATGGGTAAAACTAATGGCCTTGGAGGAAGTAAGGAATCATGCTATGCACACCATGTAATGCCACTAAACACAAGTGAAGATAAATTTTGACAAGAGAGATATCTCAAGAACATACCAAGAAGGGGATCTTATCTTAAAGTTGAATGCTGATAGAGATAAGCCTGGTAAGCATACCAATTTTGATGCATTATGGAGTGGAACTTATGTCATCATTGCTTGAAAAGAGCACAATGTCTTTCAACTAGAAATACTAAATAAAGAATAATTGAGTATCCCAATCAATGAGATACACTTGAATACATGTTATTGAGGTCAGTTATATATTTTTTTACATACTAGAATAGGTTTTGAGTTCCCTAAGTGTTTCATTGTCTTGTTTAATTTATGTCTTTCCTTCCTCTAAGTGTCTTATGACACATGTTTGGTGTGGTGTTTTATTTGGTGTTTGTACAATTTCAATTTTTTCCAACGTAAGTGTAAAGTTCTATTTACAGAGTGACCCCATTGCCCAACGAGAAAGGATAAGGACATTGATCTATCAGCATTTTAGGAATGTAACCCATGTGAATCATCAAATTATTGACCAATTTTGACTCCCAAGTCAAAAAGGTCAACCCCCTATAGATTTAAAATTTCATACAGTTATTCAAAATTGTATGTGGAATTACAAATGTCTTTTTATGGCCTTGAATGGTCTTCACATGTTCATAATTATACTTGTTTAACTTTGCCCAATGTTTAGTCTCCTATGACTTGTCTAGTCTTAGGGGTCATTTATAAAGTATTGGTGTTGTCAAGTGTGGTCAAAGTTTTGACATGGTTTAGATTCATTATAAATGGGTATTAATGATTTTTAAAGGTCATATTATCATGTGTTAACATTTCGTTATGTCTATATGTGCTAAATTGTCATTTTCATCACCTTTTGGCCTATTTGGAGGATTTTTACATAGAATTTAAAAATGTAAACATTTTGGTAAGGCTATATAATGTAACATATGTCATATAATGTTCATGAATGGTAAGATATTAAAACACTTACAGTTTCAATGCTTAAAATGAATAAAATGCCACTTTAAAAGAACTTTTGAGCACTTGCACCACCTTAAAATATATTTTTCATTTTAAAATAATGTTATAGAGTCCTTTATTATCTCTTAGATAGTTTTAAGTATTTATACCAAGTTTCAAGTTGTACAAATGCTTCAAACACTCTCTCTCCTCCATCACTACCTTCTTAATCTCAGAAAGGCAAAATTCAAGTGGATGGTATGGCCAGGAGATAGACTTAGGATCTTAAAAATTAGCCATTTTTAGGGGTCATAATAGGATTTAAATTAATTTTATTGTTTTTAATATTCATTTCCCCTCCTTTATTAACAATCACTAAGAGTGACAGTAGGTCATTATGCCTTGTCCATCCAAGCAAGGTCTAATTTTGCATCTATTTATCCACTTAAAAATTTTATGGACAAGAATGGTTTTGAAGGATGTTTTAATTGGTAAAATATATAATTTATATTTTGGTTTCATTATCTAACTCATCTCCATGAATTATATTCAATAAGAGGAAAAGTGTCTCAAGTATAAGGTGTCCAGTCACCCCTGCTACAAGTGTTTTGATTTGTTTTAGTTATTGTCACTCTTATAGGTTATTACATTCTTTATCATTCATGTAATATTCATAAAATTCATATATTTCATGTGGTATCCCTTGGAATGTAATATTATCTATAGTACCTAAGTGTCTTGCTCTTTGTAAATCTTGTATAGTATTTGAACAACCTTCTATAGGTCTAAGTATCAAAGTTAAGTTTGAGTGGTAATTAGAAATCCATGGTAACATGAAAGAGACACCAGTGAACTATTGGGAGTCTTATATAAAAATGGTGATGATCTAATTACACCTTCAAACAAAGGCAAAGAAAGTATTTCAGTCACACACAGGCCTGTAGGCCTACAAGTGGACATTCATGAGTCCAAGTTTGTGTTAGGAGTGTCTTGAAAATATGGAGGTGTACCATGAAATATATTAAAATAATTGAAATATTATTGAATCCCTTTAATTTCACTAAATAATATATGATCAAATGAGGAGTCTCCAACTCTCATGTATAAAATCTTTATGCATGAACCATTGTACACATAGTCCTATACATTTTAGATAACAAATTTGTAAACACTTGATATCTACTTAGAATATGCAGACATTTTCAAGAGATAGTTCAAGGTCCTCAAGGTAAAAATGGTATAATCTATAATTACAAGGAGTCAATAATATTGGCTCTCAAGAAGAAGACCTACAAGCAGAAGTAGACCTACAAGTAGGGTGTAGAGTGATTAAGGACACTTTAAAGATTGAAGGTGTTAATGGTTTAAGAGAGGAACAAGTTGAATGTTTTGAAATTTTAATAGTTCCACTATTTTTATTATTAAATGGCACCTTTATTCAATTTAATTTGACAACTATATACTTAAAAATCTCTAAGAGATTATTGCCTACAACCAAGCCTAAATAGATAAGGATAGAGAATGATGGAGTTTTAGAGTTTTTAAGTATTATAAGGAAGTTGATTGGAGTTAAAGGCATAAATTTATTGATTTTGATACCTATATTGATCCAATATATGTTTGTTAAGATAAAAAAATGCAAGTTAAACCTAAGACTACCATTACGCAGTCCTCATCACCTATAGGCTTGCCCAGTCTAAGTGATGAAGTATCTTAAATGACACAAAATATGAAGGCTATAATAAGGTATTTAATTAAATTTGTCATAAAATTGTAAATTTACCTTAGTATATATGAATAAGGAATTGGCATCACATAGTAGTATCTCTTGAGGAAAACATAGAAAGCCTAGATGAGCTTAAGAGATTATTTTCACACATCAAACCTAAAGGCAATATCTTAGTGTATGGATGATGTTTATATAATAAGAGGAAATGATGGTTGGATGTTTATTTAGTTCACCTAGAGTCTTGATGAGTTTATTCAAAACTTGTAGTGTCAAATGTCAAAAAGGAAGTCCTAAAACCTTGTAATCACCACTACAGCCATACATGAAAAACAAGATATAGGTTCAATGTTTTCAAGGTAGATTTGATTTAATTTAGATATGTAATGGTTATAAGGATATCAAGGAACATAAATAAATGTGAAACAAAACTTCCTAGATCACAAAGATCACATATATGGGTCTTTAAATTTTGATGATAACTGACAACTACACCCTGAGGTTTAGTTAGTGGACTATATAAGGTGTTATAAAGGAAGAAAATGGCTTAACCAATCCAACAGAAGTAATCCAATGGGTATATGGATGGGATTCCATACACTTAGAGGTGTTCAATTGATTAGATCACTCCCTTTAAGGGTAAAGCATAGGAAACACTATCATTAATCCTGTTAGCCTAATATCATCCTCAAAGTATCACTACTTAGAAATTAAGGTTAAAAATAATAAAGGGTTGAATGGGGACCTAAATATAACATGTAAGTGTTCCTATGGTAGTCATAGAAGTGAGAATAATATTGGTTTGTACAAGATAACTTAGAATTGGCCATTTTAGCCTAAAATGGCCTTAAGAGTGCACATAATGCACGATGGTCACCTGAAAAGCACCTTTGTGAACTCATAACTATACGAATAATTTTCATGGAGTTATAATCATGTGGTAAAGGTTGATGTACCTTGTATACTATAAATTATTGACATTAGTTCATAGGTTGGGGGCCTAACCTTTATGAACCATTGCTAAAAATTTAAACCTCCCTAAACCTCTCTTAAACCTTAATATAAACCTGATGGAGGAGATATTAAATAAAATTCATTAAAATGCATTGAGTTTTAAAATTTTATAATTATAACATGTTCAAAACTATTTTAATGTCTTGATCACATAGCCATTCCATATTGTGACCTATATAAAAGTGATAAATGCTACATTTTTGTAACTTTCTAAGGAGAAATAAGGTCTGCAAATGAGTGAGTGGATGGAAATAATTATGGGGGGTATATGAGTATTATTTTCAACCTATAATACCTTAAAATTCATCTTTTATATCCATGAAATCACCTTTATAGGTCTGTGTTTTGAAGATAGACTAAATGGGCTAATGTGAAGTAAGGTGGCCATCTAGATGAGTGAGAAACAAGTTTAAGTTATCCTAAGGTCTTCATGATAGAAAAATGGAAAAATGGAATTCACACACTTGTTTCTAACCTATTAAATTTTTTTCTTGAATTCCTATGGCCATCTAAGTGATAAGTGTCAAGCAACTAGGCCTAGTTTTCTAGTTGAACTACCTGATCAATGAAAAAGAACCTCATGATATACAAGTATGAGTATGAAAGCTAGGTTTCCAAGAGATATATTAGTTCAAGGAAGTTTTTTATGATTTATTCAAGCATAATTTCCATCTTTGAAGTTAGAGTAAATGTGTTAAGACTCTCTAAGGTAGTTTCAAACAATTTGCTAACTCCCTAATCAAGAAAGTGTATTTTGGCATAGAGAGAGTATGGAGGTGTCAAGATGAGATGTCAGACATTGAGGAAGGTGTCAAGATGCTCATGATAATTAGAGGAGTTTTTCACAAAGGTAAATCCATTTTGTTGTTTTGTCATATCTTTAAAATCTCAAATATGATCAATGAGTGTTTTCTCCTCTCATCTTTGCCAACCTTATACAATTACTTGAAAAGCAAATTAACACGTCTTAATGGAATTTTATATGATTTTATTCTATTTTATTGAAGAGGGTAATTAATTTCATGATGACTAAAAACTCGTCATTTCTCTCTCTTACATCCACTTCTCTATCTCTATCTTCACAATTCTCTATATAAGCAATCATTTTTGGCATTGTAATGGATCCTCACATTGGTTATGATGAAGCTTTGAAAAAATTAAGTCTTATACTTGCCTATTAAAATGAATTAAATATATATATTTTGTCTCATTCTTAAAAATGGTGAATTTAATTATGTTGTAATGATGAATGCTTAGTGATAGTGTTATATTCCTTGCATTTTTCCTTCATGTTCATGCCTTATGCAAGTTGTGCCTCTTATAGGTCATATGAAGTGCTTTACTTAGTTTGCTTGGTTAGATAAATGATAAACCATTAGTGTTTGCTACAGTTACCTCTTGGTTGATCATCTTAATACATTTTCAATCTCCCCAACCTTCATATTGAAAAACTAGTGTGATTAGGATTGTTTGAGAGTATTATAATCAGATTATAATCTAATGTTTCATAGTGCATCTTCAACAAGCTGAGGAATTCATGTTTGGTCCATCACCTTTAAGTTACATTGTTAGTTTTAGTATTCATTTATCCCTTTTCTATGCCAAGTAAATAGTGTAGTTGGTTAGTTTAGGTTTTGTACATTGGGAGACATCCCAAAATATAGAATTTTGACCCTCTTGAAGGTCACCTATAGCCTAAGGTCAATCCCATTGCATAGCTCAAGTTGAGATAACCTGAATCACCCTCTCATATGGAAAAAAATTGAGATACAATAGGAATCATAACACATTACATGTTCACATGTCCAAGACAAGATTTTCCTCCTCGATGTAATTTTTAGACTTAATTAAATGTCATTAAAATTTATTATATTCAAGTGGAATTTTTTAGTTAGGGTTTTTCCCATTTCTAAATTTATCTACATGGTTGTTAGTCAACTTACTTAGGGTTTTTAAGGTCATTAGAGCAAATACACTTTATGTGTTTTCTAATTTTGAGTTGAGTTGTTACATTTTTAGTGACCTAATTTATCACTATATAATGTACCTCCTTTATAGTTTTTGGCTAATGAATTAGATAATCAATTTATGAATCTCTCTTTTACTCTACATTTGCTTTCACTTAATTCTAGGGTTTTCATGTAGTATGTAATGCTTAGATATCTTGGAGTAATAGGATATAATATTAATTTTGATTGGGTGCATCATTGATTTATCCAATTTATGTAAAAATAAATAATAAAACATTACATCTCATTCCATAATAAATAAAATATTAAAATTAATAAATATGCATTGCATTATTGGAAAAGTTTAAAATCATGAAATTAATGGGTTTATAATTTATATTTTAACCATATAAAACTTATTTCATTGTAAATATGATAGAACAATCTTTCCAATGTAACTAAATACATTTAATATGAATTAATATATCAAAATATATGGTTACAAAACCACTTTTAAGTGTTTCCTAATTAAAAATTGACTATGTGATGAATCCTCCCAAAAGGGCTATGTTGCATAGTCATATCTTTCTATTGGATAAATGAATAACTATAAAATAAATTCCTTATATTTTAATATAAATTATCTACCACCATACAAAATTTTAATTATATTTTACTTCATTTGTCTATGTGAAGATGAGTTTGAAAAGTGCATATTGTTCATATTTCAAAACTAAAAAGATGCAGAAAATGACTAAGTAAAAATCAACACAAAATCTAGTTTTGATTTATATGAATTTTTTACATGGAAATGAAATTTTAATGAAATTTTTTACTATTGTATTTTAATGAAATTTTATTATGCTCTTTAAAAAAATTAATAAAATTAGATATCCTTTGACCATCCAAAAAGCCTTCCGAAAAGTGGTTTATGGTAAAAAAAAAACTACATTGCACACTCAAAAACACTTTTAAAAAACTATCTACAAGTAAAATCATATTTAAAAAAATAAAATAATAATTACCATGATTTATAAACATAAAATAGGATGTGTTATGTAAATAATAATAAATACCATTTTCAATAATCAATTTACAACACTCACCTCTAGTCTTGCAAATGGTTCTATTTTTTCATTAAACATGAATATTTCCTCCTTCATAGGTTTTAAAAATACCTATTCATCATGAGATACTCTCCTAAAGTTTCATGTTAATCTATATTTTGAATAGAAACAACACTTTATTCATCTACTTACACAAAATGTGCACTCACATAATTCTTTTTCCCCTTTAGTACACATATGAGGAAACTCAAATGCTATCTAGCTAGTGTCACCACATATAAAACATGTACCATTAAGTCCATGACTTCTACCTTATCCATAGGATCCTATGTATTTGAAATTATCTATACACCTATAGTTTTTAACATCATTTTATTGTGAAGTACTTGCCTCACCTCCTTATGCTTGTGTAGAATCACCTTTGATACTTACACATCCAAATGTGAATATTTTTTTCCCTCGCACCACTCTTTGTTATTTTCCTCTACCTTCAATGCACTTTGTAGGTATTTTTTAGTAGATCATACTCTGATCATTTATAAATCATCTTTAATTTCCATGTGTAATCCATTTACATATCTTGAGATCTTTCCAACATCATCCACACTAAGAATAAGTCTATAATACTCCTTAGCGTAGTATTTAACACTCGTCTCCCTATCGTAAGTTTTAAATTTTCTTAAACAAAGTCATATTAAAATCCACATGAATGAATTTATCCTTTAGATTCATGATGAATTTATTCATTGTCTTAATATTTTCTTTTCCTTTACACACTGTATTAGTTTGTACATGATCATAAGGATGCACAACCATTAAATTTTACACTGACAAACTTAACCTTCTTGGGATATTCCATACTTTCATACTCAAATTATTTATTTAACTTAGTGATCCAATCAATGAGATATTCAAGACTCAAACTTATAAAATAGCTTCCATAGTCCAAATTTTGTTTACTTATCATTATCAAAACAAATTGAAAGACTCAATATTTAGGTTCATCAACCTCTTCTCTCACCACTTGAACCTCAAGTACTTATTCTATGACCTCAATATCAATGTCATCATCTACCACTTCAACTTCTTGATGATGTGTGGTTTCCATAACCTCTATTTGGGATTGTAATTCTCTCATAAATCATGTTAGATCTATTATTCTTGATGCTCAAACCACTTGGGATATTCTACCATCTAAGCCTCCTCTATGTACCATTTCTTTGGATATCTAGATCCTTATAACAAATAGTGATCTTAGAACAAATTCACTCACACCTTCTCCCTTAAAATATTAATGTATGATGTCTGCAAC
Source organism: Torreya grandis (assembly GCA_037957365.1). Classification (NCBI taxonomy): domain Eukaryota; kingdom Viridiplantae; phylum Streptophyta; class Pinopsida; order Cupressales; family Taxaceae; genus Torreya; species Torreya grandis. The sequence goes on from JARHVA010008725.1 coordinate 106,078, forward strand.
TGATTTATATCCATAATCATGAATAGATAACATAACAAGAATTAACAGGGATTAAACCTTGCTCTGATACCAAATGATGTAGTCATGATTAGGGGTCTCAATTATAAGATGCCTTAGACCACATAGCCCTTAGAATACCCAACATAAAAGGCATAAAAATAAAATAAAATATTAATTAGATTTAAACAAAAAGGAAACATAATAGGCACAATGATAAAAATGACAGTACAATCTCACAATGACATATGTTACAACATTAGATCCATATATCTCTACTTACTAACTCATGAAATCTAAAAGTATAGTTATCTCATAACCAAGTAATTTTTAAAAGTTAACAATGATTCCTTTCCTAACACATCACAAGACATATGCACCTAAACCAAGGGAAATTTTCATGAAAACCTTTGTGCCATGATCCTCATATATATTTAATAATAATACCACACTTTATCACAATATTTTAAAATGACTTACAATTTAGTGCATATCCTAGGCAATGAACATTCAACTCCTCTAATAAGCATCATAAACTCAACTAATTATGTTAATAATTTATGTTTATTTATTCAAGATTTTACAAATTAGGTTATTAATTTTTGTATAAGTTGGTTATTTGTTTTATAAATATGAATTTTCATATTAATTTATTTTAATTATTATTTTATTCTTTCATAAATGATTCTATTAATGAATTAGTTTTTATGTATAATATTTTTGCATTATAAAATATTAGATGTGGTATTTGAATATTAATTAGGAAAGATTGTGTATTCTTAATTTATCAATTAGTATACATATCTTAGATAAATGTATATAAAATTTGTTGATAGATAGCATTCTTGACATTAGTGGACAAGGTACCACGAGATGATACCTATCAGTATATTTAGATTTATCTAAGATATGTGTGCTAGAGTATAAGTGTTTGTGTATTTTTAGTAAAAGTAACTTGGGTTTTATCATTTTTTAAATAAATAATATTAAAATTTTGGATTTTTATTAATAATGGTATATACATAATAAAAATAAATAAATAACACAATTTAAAAAAATGTACATCATATTCAAAAAAATGAATATTATAGTCAAAATTGAATGCAGCTTTGAAAAAATTATATCATTTTGTAAATTTTTTTAAGGTAAAAATAATTTATAAATACTAACTTCATTAATTATATGAGTGCCAAAAAATTTAATTCGATTGTAAGTTATACAAGATACAATCTCAAATATCCTAAGTTATATAATATTACAACTAGTGCATCTAGATTTTATTATATCATATAATAATCAAATTTTAAATATTTGGCTCTGACATTTAGGCCCATAATATCCAACATTAAAAACCAACCTCATCCATTAGTTTCATACCCCTTAAAAATTGAAGTTTCATACATTTTGTTAGCCTCACCATTTCAACAAAATTAAAATTATCTTATTAAGATACATTTTTCTATAAAATACAAATTATGGAACAACAAATATTTGAATTATAGAGTGTTAGATTTTAATTTTATTAATTTGGGAGAAGACTTAAGTTTTTCATTGATCCCATTCCAAGTAAAAAAACTACCTTTTTCATTGACATACCAATGAATGTTAATTATTTTTTTATCAAACCAAAATGATTTTTGAATTCATTGTATTGTGTTATTTATATTCTTTGCATAATTTTTATTGATATGTTTTCCATTAAATTTGTTTTGTATAGGGAAATGTGCATCCAATGAAAGGTGAACACTTTTTTATTTTAACATTATGTTTGAAATATTTACATTTTAATAAATACAAAATAAATTAGCTTATTGTATTTATATTGGTCAATATAGGGTTACGTGACTAATTTCATGTGAAAATTTATGTATTTTAGATTAATAAAATAAAAAATACTTGAACCATCCAATAAAATTAAATAAATCCAAAAAATTAAACATGGATTATATTCTATTTTCTTGAGCATGAAATATGTTTTTCTCCCCAAAAAGTGAGACAAAAAGTGAGATGAAATAAAGATGTGGGCCCCAGTGGCATGTGAAGGTGCCTTGATAGTGTATATAATTCTCTTTGATTAGGTGATGTGATGTTTAGAGACACCAGGCATGTTGTTATAGACCTTAAAATTTCATCAGCATTTCATTTGAGCCAAGAGATAGATGTGGTGGTAGTTATCTCATTTGCATATTATTCAACATGGTGCCTCTTCATTCGATTCAGTTCTCTCAGGCTCTAACATATCTAATAGGTCAAGGGGGACTTACACACTGACAAGTGGTAATGTGTCACCTCTTAATTTGGCCCAACTCTCCCAAGCTCTAACAAAAAACTATGGGAAAAAATATTTATAATGTTGAAAATGTGAATTAAATACAAAAAAACATGAATTCACATCAACATATCAATATGATTTCAAAGAAGTATTTGGTTTGATAAATCTGACTCACATTTACCAATATGCTAATAAATTTTTTAATTTCCCATATCCCACTAAACCTAGTATCAAGGGTAAATAGAGAGTAACTTCTCAGTGCTAACCGTTAATCAGTGCACTACATAATCGAATGGATGGATGGATTCCTAAAGTTTAATAAAAATGGAATATAAGTATTTATGATATACCATGAAGTATGTGGAAACTAGAATATGTTTTTATCTCTTTGCTATGGATATGATTATTGGGGAAAGTCTCTCATGCCAAGATGTCTTTAAATAATAGACAAGGATTATAAATATAATAATGCATAACCCTTCATGACATTAGTTAATTAGTTTGAAAACTACTAAAACTTAGTTTATAGGGAAAAACAAGCAAATAGAAAATAAATTTTGAAAATAAATATTGATATCCAATTTACAATATTAAGTGAATTAAAATAGATTGGAAATCAACTTGAAATGAATTATGTGATTAGATTTTGAAAATAAAAGTTAACTTTCCTTACTTGTTCTTGAAAAATGAAAGAAACAAAACTATATAAGTGATGGAAGATGTAGTTGCACACACAATACAAAATTATGTCGATATGAATTTGTGTGATTCCCAAGGTGATTCAAATTATAAATATACATTATAAACACATGTACATCATCCTAGAATAAAATAATAACCATTAGTGTGTAGGTTCAATACCAACCAACATAAATTAGTATTGAATGTCAATACTAGCCCAACCTAATGAAAGTGGCCATGAGATAATAGATAGGGAAAAAACATACACATAATTTAGATAGTCCTGAGACATGGAATTTGAACATTCATAGTTAAAAACATCATGTAAAAGAAACTAATAACATTCTTACCTCTTGGTATATATGTATTATTATATTTAACATGTGTCATTTTAAAAATCTTTCCAATAATTTCTAGTATTTGACATTCATATGTATGCTTGAGTGTCATATCTTAGTCTCTAAATTATTCTATTAGTTTCTATCCATTTAGGGTAAAACCAAATTAGGGTAAAATAGAGACCAAAACCATGAGCCAAGATAAGGTGTCAATCCTCTATAATAAGGCCAATCAATAAAATATGTCAAGTCAAGAGGTAATGTCTTTAGAATTTTTGGGTGAGACTCTCCTATGTCTACCCCAATGGAAAGTATCTCAAAAACTATGGATGAACCTATCATAAGCCATTTCAAAATCTCAAAAACTTAAATTAAATCTATGAAACATCTCAAAGATATATCTCTGATCACAATCAATCTCACCAATTAGTATGTGTTTCATAGGGTGGTATATCATTCCTTAATAATCATCATGTCAATGGGGATAGAGATAAGAATTAGTATGCATTTCAAAATAGAATTAAACAAATTTTGGATAAGCGTGTTCTCATGTTTTAAAAATATAATACTACACCCACAAACTTGGACTCACCATCTTGACCTATTTCACACTCTATAAAGGCTAATATACCCTTGGATGTTCCTAGAAAGGAACTAATGGTCATTCACGCCCTTATAAAAATTGAATATAGAAAATAATTTGTCATCAATGACAAGGTACAACATAATGCATGGAAAATTGGGTTTCTTAAGGATTGAGATACAATGAGTAAGTTAAAGGATGTGAGTATTTATGAGGATGCAATAGAGCATATTACTCTACTAATTTCTCTTGGGCAAAAATCAATGGAGAGATTATTTTATGTCAATCTCACTAATACATAATTCAATGCATTACAACAAATAATCATGATTAATACAAATGGTAGCGAAATTGGATAAAACTAATATGGCTATTTCATTTTATTTATAAGGTGGTTTGCTTATGTATTAGATAAATAAAACATTTGACAAGAAGAATCCTAATAAGAACATAGTTAGATATCTAAACATTTATGTATGGATACCAAACCAAGGTCAACCTAGTATAAATCAAGAAATTAATAAATTTCCTAAAGATTATTTCAAAAAAAGAGAAACAAAATAAATAAACTCAATTTATTATCATTTGGAAAGCACTGATATGTGCATCATATAAATAATATTCAACAAAAATATATAATAAAAGTGCATGTATTCCTAATAGCCTAATGTTAGATGAACAAACATGAGATCCGATTACTTATGAGTAGCATCAAATCACCCCATAAAATCTAGTGTTCTAGGAACATTTATTTAGCACACATAATTTTCAAAAATAATTTTTGAGAGCAATTCATTTCATTAAACACTATCAAATGTTGAGACAAAGGACATGCATGCAGATTGATAAATATAAAAATGAAATCCAATAAGTCAATTCCAAATTATGGTAGATGGTTTTGCATATCCTATTGTAAATATAGAAAGTGATTGGGATGATGCATCTAAATTAGGGGATGACTATGGAAATGAAATTGGTGATTTTGACATATATTATAGTAAAAATACATATGAATACAACATTGATTAGCATATACATATTTTAAAGTAATAAATATTGTGTGTGTGTGTGTTCAAAAAATAAAAACCATGATATGTGCATGATTTATTTTTCTAGTTACATGATTTAATTATGTTATTTATCATATATATGGTAGATTACATATCCATTTTATATGCACATGCTTTTCCAAATAATACATGAACAAGATGTAGGACATGTAAGTTATATATAATGCATTAATTTATATATGTGATAAATTCCTTACACGCAATGGATACTTTCCTATATTGTTGGAATACCTACAATGGGGTATCTTGGTATAACTTTTAAATTTTTATCTTTATATGGCATCACATTGATCATAGTTAGCTACTTATATTTTTTATACATGGCTTGATCTTGTGTATACACTTTAGGGTGCTATTATATATTGGTATGGTAATTTTATACATGTGATGAGGACATTGATTAATTGTGTAAACTAAAATTTATTGTTAGATGAGTGTTGATGTTATTTCATGGTGTGATCATTAATTATATATTACATTGTTTGATTATTACATTGTGATTTATATGTGTGACTATTGATGTGTGTGACCATTTATGAGTATTAAATTTAATGTTTATTGTGTGACTATTGATGTAAAATATATTGTGTGTTTTCTATCTGTGATCATTGATGCAAATTTTTTGTGATCATTGAAGTGTTTCTTATGTGTGACTATTATTGTTTGGTTACATTTTGGTTACATTTTTTGTTTGATGTATGATAATTCCATGTTATATATGTGATCATGGATGATTATTACATTATATGGTACTATGTTGCATTTTTTTTTGAGTGACATGTTTATGTGTTGTCATTTAATGTGTGTTCAAGGATATTATTTTCCATGTTCATATCATATATTGAGTGCTTATGTGTGTCATTATCATGACATTATATGCATTTTTGTGTGCATATATTCATGGTTGTTGAGCTTGTGTTGCCATGAATGTTTTCATTCATTCTTAGATTTTTTGTGGTGTCATGAGATATATCATGCATCATCTTCTACATGGCTTATGTCAGAGTGATCATTACAGTGTTTATTATTATTTTTTACCTAACTAAAATATCTATTTGACACAAAAATTATATGTCATTGCCTAGACTACATTTTTCATGTGTGTAAATGATCAAATATTTATGAAATGATATATATAATAATATTAGCAAAAATGCCTTACACGTTTACATTTTTTTATATTACATGATGAATAAAACTCCTTTATTTTGAGACAAGAAATTTATAGGCTACATCCCTCACCTTAAAAGGGGGGAATATTAATGAGATTGTCATAGAGATTCAGGGCTTACATAAATTGGTTAAAATTTTGAGATAGATTATTTGTTTTGAGATGATAAAGATTGAGATTTAGATTGTAAAATATTGACATATTAACATAGATTTGGTGCATATGTGGGGAAATTTACATAATGTTTTGAAAATTTTATGAAAATATGGGGTAGATTACATGGATTAAATTTAGCAGGATTATTAGATGGGTTAGATTGAGAAGCATTATCAAATGGATCATATTGAGTAGATTAACATATAACTTATCGAATTATATAATCACTTTGAGGTATAGATGGATCATATTAGGGGAATGATTATTATTCATGCATACCCATTTTCTAATTTATAAGTTATGATGGGAAAATATGGTACTATGTAAGTACTTTCAATCTAAAATGTGTATGTAAAGGTTGATTTAGAGTTACTTTTCAAATATGATAATAATTTGGGGTTCCACATTTTTCCATTCAAGCCTAATATGGGGCTCCAAATTTACATATGAATCTTTTATGGGGTTACATCAAGAAAGTTATGATGATATTTGGATTAGTTTGGTGGAGGATTCTATGCCCCTCAAAATGCATGATTTTTTGTCTCCAATGAGGGTTGAGGCATATACTTCTCATCCCATAGTGTTGTGTTGACCAAATTTGACCCTAATGGTCAAATTAGGACCCCTATAGGTAAAAAATTGATCTTTAAAGGTTTTTATGGGTCTAATATTATGTCATAGGCTATATTATAATCTATTTTATGTCATTATATATCATATTAGCCTTGGTCATTAGTCATTTTAGTCCTTATATCATTTTGAGTCATTTTGAAGGTCATGAAAGAGCATTAAATAAGTTTTACGACCTCCTTCGGAAGTGTGAAGGTGTAAAAAATGTTGTGTAATGTGCCATGTGTCATACTATGCCTTAAATCAACTTTTCATAATTGAAAGTGATAGGTTCTTCAAAAGAAAGAGCAATTTTCTTGGAAAAAGAGACGAGTTTGGCACTTGTACAACCCATGGGGGAAGGTGACACATGGGAGAAGGCCATGGAATGTCTATCAAACTTATTCAAGCTCAATTACAAATTTTAAATGCTCTTTAAGTGCCAATTTTGAGCTAAAACTATTCTACTCCTTCACCCTTCTAGACACATAGAACCAATCAATAGTTTTATGCTTGGTACAAATATTTAGATAAATTTTAGGTCAAATGACATTGGGAGGTGAAATAAAACTTATATAGATTCATTTACATAAAAAAAAATTAATAATGGTATCATGTGCTTTATGAACCATCCTCATGAAGTTGAATGTGTTTTTCTTCTTGTGAATTTATGTACCCTATAGGTTTTGCTCCATTTTAGATAAGTCTATAAAAACTAGTTGGTGATGTTGAATCCAAATAATGTTATATCCATTATAATATTTTCCACATGTTTAGTTTCATGTTTCATGGTGTTTTAATAACCAATTTATCTCAGGTTGCAAGAGAATGTACCATTCTATATTGTAGGTAGTTTCCACTATTTACAAAACCTTCATGATTTAATGGTGACTTTAGGGGGTTATGTTAGGATAATTTACATGTTTTAAATTTTCTCTTGATTACCTTTACCTTTTCATATTCACTCTTCAAAGTAATGTTCGATTGTACTGCAGTCATAACTACCATATATAGTTAGTTTGTTATAGGACTACCACATATAGTCAGCTAGAGGAACTATGTAAGACTTTTAACATGTCCATAAAGGTATATTTATAGTATTTATAATTTTAACATGTAAAAATAATAGGATCAAACAAATTATATCAACTAAAGAGTGTAAAAAGAGAACTATTACATCCATATGCAACATTTATAGTCTGGCAGCCATGGAAGTACATCTATAAGCATCTCTTGGAAGGATATTACATTGGAATAAAGGTTTTGAGACTCATTTCAATACCTTGATAATGATAAAAATTCATTTTAATAATTTATAAGGATCTCAGGTTTGTTCATGAAGCCATTCACCATGTATATTGCTCTAATTCCGTCCACTACCTATATATAACTTTATTAGCACCCACAGGAGAGAAAAATACTAATATGGAGTTTTGAAATTTGTTTCAAGTCTTTCATGATAAATTAATTATTTTTTTAAAGTTTTAAAATGTCTACAGATTAATTAAAAGTCTTCCACCATATCTACTACTCCAATTCATGCTTACTGGATGCATACTAGTCAAAATGCACCTACAAGTGCCCTCATAGAATAACTCATGTTGAAAAGGAGTGTCTAAGTTGAGTAGATTTTTTGTGGTGATAAAATTTTATTTAAGAATTTTTAAAGGACCCCAAACATAATTTAAACTCATAAAACATGCATATATCCATGGTTTTCCCTTCACTACTAGGTCTACAACATTACACGTGTACCTATAGGTACCATTCATGAGCAAACACGTAGGAAGAAGGTTTAAGACTGGGTTGAGGTCTTTGAATGTTTATGATCCATTTTATAACTTGGTGAGGATATACAATTTATCACAAGCACCTATATCTATCATACTATCCAAGTGTGTACTCACTACTTGTGTATGAGAACAACCACCTACATGTGGTATTAACAAAAAATTGAGGATATTTGATGGAGGAATTTGGACAAGTTGAAACCTTTATTGGAAACCCAAGGTGTTAAATATATCATAACACACATATTTTGGGTTATATATTTTTTTACAAGGTGGAAGAACCTTCCAAAATCAATGATTATGTATTTAGGGCTTCTTTCTCTAGAAGCACAAAACAGAGCCCTAAAGCATTTTAGTGAGGGTCATTCAATAAGGTTTCCAAGAGTTTTAAAGAATTTATGTGACTAAACCTTGTAACCCATACATGTTACAAGAACATTTAAATTTTTTTGGATAGAGTATTAGTATAAATTGATTATTGTAGACCTTGAAATTGTCATTTAATCATTGTTTCCATTCATTGACATCTACAGAATTAGAAGTTTTGAGTAACCTTGCACTCCAAGTTGGTAGTTATAAACCATGATTTCATGATAAAAGTTTTTTAGGTAGTGAAATTAATATATATTAACATAAATATGACCAAAATAAGTTGATATACTAAGTTATTGACCACTACACCACCTACAGGACTCCATACAGTCAATTGTAGGTGACTGTAAGGTGATAATGAACTGAGTAGAGTGTCTAAATGATGATCTAGGATAGTAAATTTAGAAAAATGGATCAAAAAATATATCAACTGACTATAAATAACTCTAAAAGGGTCTATAAACATTAAATTCAAGCCTAGACATGTAGGGATCACCTACAGGAAACATCCTTTGGTAAAAAACATAGGAAATATAACCTATGACTAATCTTGGGAACATTTCAATATAAAACTATGAGTTTAAAAATATTATATATGAAATGTACTATAATAATGTTTTAAATTTTTTATTCAAGTTCAAACCATGCATTCTCACCAATAGGTACAAGCCTTGGAACAAAGACAGTTAGGAAGGTTGCACACAGTCATAACTAGTCAATCTTGGGAAGGGATATGTGAGAGGATTGAGATGATGAATTTTATTAGAATAACTTGGTTAAGGTTTATATGTAACATATAAACTCTCACATATCACAAAAAAATAAGAGAGAGGACCCCATGATGCAATATACAACTTATACTCTAAATCCTTCATACAGTGCATCTTTTTGCATAGTTTGTCTTGGGTTTTTTATAAGTTGGGGGGTATATTGACCTGATAAAGGGATAAAAAGTATTATATATAATATTTAATACTTTTATAACCTTCTCAAACATCTAAATGGTCTATGAAAATAGAGGAATAACCCTTTGTTTTGTCTCAGACAAAGGGTACTTCCCCTTGTGCATAAAATCTACAATTTTGGAAAAAAGAGATAAAAGGATGGGTCATGATTTGGGTTAACATTTATATAATGTTTTTGGAGTTTAAACACACCTAGGGAAAACATATAAACATATCACATAGGAAGGAACCCTAATAAGATGGCCTGGGTTGTTGAGTTTACAAGTAGGCTTATTAGGAAGGGTTTTATCCTAGAAACCAAAGAGGAGGTCATTTTCACTTCTAGCATTAGATATGATTTATATAATATTTTATAATTATATAAGTTTTTAATATTTTGGGATGTATGGGAAACCATAAAAAGGCCACTTTTGGCCTTTAATACAATTCAGGCCTATAAGAACCTAAAGAAGAGCTCGATATAGCAATTTTAGTTGCTCACATCTCCTTAGATGCTTTGCATAGAAATATAATAATATTGGAGATGTTAAAAAGGGTCTTGATCTGAATTCTTGTGAAATTGGTTTGAAGTTCCAATTTCCCAGCTTTATAAATAAAGCTTAAGAGTTCAAAACTGTTTAAAACCCTTACTAAACTCTTAGAAGGACTCGATTTGGAAAAAAAGAATGGGGATGAATAAATATGGACTATAATGGCATGGGAAGTGATTTAATTTTGTATATGAATCTTCATATCTCCCACCCCCATTCATTTTTTTGCTAACCTATCTATATGGATATGGTATAAAATGGGTTTTTTTACTATTTTGTGTGTTGTGTAGGTTCTAAGAGGTTTCAAGAGATTCCAATCATATGGAATGGAAGATTAGGAATTAATATAACTCCAAATGTTAGCTTAATGACTCATAATAACTCTTAAGTACCTCAACTAGCTAATTCATCTTAGCCAATCAAGACTGGCATATTGAGCATGACAGTGAGAAGGGTGAAAAATTCAAGTGAGAGCCTTTTTAAGGTGTGCCTGATGCCTCTAAGGACATTGGGGGTATTTTAAAGTTTCATACACTCTCTCCCATGTATTTTCATAGAAAAATTAATCCAATTTTTAGGCCAAGTGTGAGGGGTGACTGAAAGTGGATTTTTCTTGATAGCAAGCAGTGATAGCTCACTTCTAGAAGATTCCAAATGAGTATGACTACAACCAATGCCTTGAGAGACATTTATATAACCCTTAACATTCATTCCAATCATCACACATATCCCTATTTTGTTTTGGGATGTTAAAACATGACTAAATCATGAAGGTAGTTTTCTGAGCCAGAATGAGAACTTCTACGCCACTTTATAAGAGTTTCATGCCTTGTATGGACACTTTTACTTACTAACCTTGCATGGTCCATTTAACATATCTTTCTCATGAATATATAACCTCTTTCCTTATATTTAAAAGTGTCCTTGTGACCTTTGGACTTCTCTCTTCTCCTCTCTCCCTCTCAAGTTCTATAAGAACTAGTCATTTTGGCCTTTGTATCTTATGTTCCACTTAAGTATGGAGAAGCACTACTAATTCGCATACTATTTGATCAATAAGACTACTAATTTTTCCCTCTTACATGACTATTCATAGTGTGTTTTACTTGGATGATTGATTTTTCTTAGTGATGAGTTGTTTCCTTAGCATTGTTATTTCATTTTGTCACCTATTTGTAGTTGAAAATCTTTTCCTTGCAGGGCATGTGAAGTGTTTTATGATGTGTCAAAGTTGAGTTAGTCTATTTAAATAGTGTCATTCTAGGCCTCTTTTCTGGTCCTCCTAGCCATAAATTCATCACAAGCTCATAATGTAACATTGATGTGAGAAGATGCAGATTGGAAAACTATATATTTGGTTAGTCCCTTGTTTTCATGTGTAACATACAATTGGTTGGTAATTATCAACTATTTTGTTGTATAACCTCATTTATGATAGTTTTATTTTAGTTTTCTCTCTCCCTTTTCCCAAATAAGTTTTGGCTTAGTAGTGTTCTATAAGTAGTACATCAAGGAAGCTAGCCCTATCTAGAGATTCACCTCATTCTTAGGCTCACCCACAGCCTATATAAGTTTCCATTGCACCACTTGGATGAGGAGAGCTGAGACATCTCACCAAAGGGTGAAAATCTAAGTGACAACATGTTGATAATGACATCTCCCTAGGCATAGTCCCCTAATGAAATTATTCAATGAGTTTAAATGGAGACATGGCTCACATACCAGCATGTGTATTCATTCTTTATATTTTCAATTTAAAGAATTTCAATGATCTATATTAATTTAGATTTTATATCATAAATTGACATTGATTTTGGTATGTTTCCTTATAGGTTTTTCATTGGGCAAGTTAGATATTTGAGGCATATATGGAAACACCAAATGTGGTTACACACAAGTACTTAATTATTAATTTATCATTTTAACATATAATTTATATTATTAGACTAATTAAGGAATTTTTAGACACATAAAATTCATATTGACAACATCAATTATAACCCATTTTGACATACATGACTTATGTGCACAAAAATTGACTCTTACTCGTATTTTATCTTATTTATTTATGTATTTATGGACTTGTCCATCCCAACTTTTTATCATCCATACTCATGGTCTCCCTATTATATTTTATAACAAGATATTAACATTTGTAAATTATCTCTATATTCCATATTCATATTTCTCCCTCTCTAGACAATGTTGACACCAGTATGACACTAGCAATTATTCATAGCATCTTCCTTTGCCATTAATGTCCTAGAGACCTCTAAAGGATATTTTAAAATCCAAATACATATATCTAATTACCCTACATGTTTCACATGTCAGTTACATAAGTAAATTACCCAAAGATTCACCTATATATACACATCAAGCTAAAGGCCATTTCCATCTAATTGTTATCTAATTAACATCTAATACTTATCTTACACTTTGAAAAAAAAATTTGCACATCCTTAAGGAAATATCCACAAGCATCCAAATTTTGATAATCCTTAAAATAAATAGTTCATAATAAAAATAAGAAATCCAAACACAAATTAAAAGTTATATATTATTAGGTGTTAAAATCCAAATACTTGTGTTGCATTATAGTGGACCACTATTGAGCACATATACACATAGGAAGAAGAAATGGATGCGATTTGATCCCTATTAATATTATTAGAAAAATATTAAAATATAAATCACTCAACAGGGTTTGGTTTAATCTATTCATCCCATCTTTCTAACCCATTTTTCTAAGTCAAGTAAATGTCAAAAGTGGAGCTAGAGTTTCAAGGGAAGGAAAGAAAAAATTAGAATCTGCACACAAGATCAAGATTACAAAATTATTTAGAAATAATTTTTATAGGTATATGAAATAATATATGGTACAACATATTGATAAAAACTACAAGGATAGTTATGTCAAACCATGGATGAGATCAGTCATTGTAGGTGTCTAGTCTTTTCCAATAGTGCCCTAACAAATTGTGATAGTTTATTTCCTTAGTAGAGTAAACATAGATCCATTTCAAATCATATCCAATGAATGTACATATACAAAGATAAAAATTAAATATAACATTAGCTAATTACATTATATTTTTTTTATAAATATAAACTATAATTTATCTAGTTGTTATAGCTAGATATATATGGTCAAATGTTATATCTTATATAGTCTAAATTCCAATAGTTTTATACTTGTTTATATCATGTAAATAAAAAAAAAATTAAAGCAATAATGAAACTTTGTGTCTTTTATGAGTAATCAATAAATATTTTGATATATGAGCCTATCACATTCAATTAAATTGGTAGATATATAGTAATTTAGAACAACTAAGGCTCACTTTTTGATCTTCGGTATTGATAAACACCACTTTGTTGTTTTCACACTTCTTCATTATATATCCATTTGTTTGGTTAATATATTAATATTTATTGAATAATTATCTCATTTAGAGTACTTTTATGTGTATGGTTTCTTTACATACAAATTTTTTGTGTATTCCAATTTCCTTGCATGGTTTTAAAGTTATGAGTTTGTTCCTAAGATGGTATCAAAGCTAGTATTCATAGGTAGATGTATATTTATATAGTTTAGAGTAAGATAAACACTCCCACACAATGTTTCTATCTCCCAAAACTTATTTTTATCCAACCCTCATTATTATTTGTAAAAATTATCCACTGGGTATTTTTTATTTGAGCCAAAAATGTATTTTGGAGGCAATTATCACACTGATTTTTCAAAATAAACCATTATGTATTTTTTTTTTGGAGCCAAAATTACAATTGTAGTGTCATTTACTTGGAATGAGTTATATTCTATGGATAATATTTTTCATGCCACATATATTATTGTCTTAGATCTAGTTTTTCATTCAGTCAGATTCACATTCATGTTAAAGATCCATGTATGGAGGATTTTTGTTGAAAATTATTTTTTTGTTTTATATTTTTAAGATTTTTTGGTGTAAATAAGACATTACCAATGTGTTTATAATGCAAAATAAAGTAATATTTTAATTTAATTTTATTTAAATTAGACACCATGGTCTCATTTTGAAATCAATTTAGTTTCAAGGGTAAATATATTTTAGTATTTTTGGTTTCATTTAGGAATTTTGGGTATATTTTAGTTTTTAAAAACACAGGGCATAGATGCATTTCTATAAAATTTATACCTTTCATGAAATATGTGGAATGAACGTATGTTTTCCATATTCCTAATTCCAAGTACTTTTTAGAATGTCCAGGAATTCAAAAAGTGGGCTTCCAGTGCTCCCATGGCATCCATCTAAAGTTTGAAGGCCATCCTAGTGAGATATGTTATGGGATGTTATGTTACATCATGATTTGATATGTCATGATGTGCTTAGTTATGATTTGTTACACTATGGTGTGCTATGTCATGATGTGTTATGGATCAATATAATGCCATTGATTACCTTATACACAACTATTTTCACTCTAGAAATCATATTGTTTGATCTGAGAAGTCTATAAGGGTGTCATTTTTTTATTAGAATCATGGTTTGAAAATTCACATATTTTTTTAGGAGATATAGTCATTATATAGAACCATTTTTATATAATAATAGTTTTTTTCCTAATTTTATGACTAGTTATTATTTTTTGGACCTTCTAGAGGCCATAAAATTCAACTAGTAACTCACATTTGTATGTTATTTTTAAGAAGTGCATGATTTTTATGCTCTTCATAGCAATGATATATATTTATTCTAACCTTGTCTCAAATTTTTAATTTTCAGCACAAAGGATCATTTGTAAACTATAACCCATATTGTTTTACATAATGAATATAGATGCACCTCATTTTCATAGGGGATCACATTCTAATACTTCATATTGATTTTGAGTTGTTTTTCAGATGTATATTATTATCGCATTGATTTATAAAGTGCTCAGGGGAGGTGGGGTTTGATTTCCTAGCCTTATATACCTTTATGTAAGAGTGTGTTTTGTCATGGACCCTTTTCTCATATTAGTTGATGAGTCCTTGATGTGGCATATTTGCACTCTCAATTTAAGATTTTGATGTACTTTATTTGCATAGTTACCACATTGACACACTTTTTGAGATATTGTTAGTTGTGATTTTTTCACTCCCTTGTTAGTATTATGGTGCATGGGGTGTTATGTACTACATTATAAATTATGAGGGTAATCCTTCCTTGGTTGTTCATTGAGTATCTTATGTATTCTCTTAAGAGAATGAGGGCTAGTATTTGTATTGTGACATGATAGTTTCTGGTGGCCATAGTAATTGTCACTTTCAAACTTTGGTATGTTCTTCATAATTTGATTCATTCCATTGTAAGCTTCATCACATTCAATAATCATCTACTATAATAGTTATATATTTTTAGTTTTAATTATATATGGGTACCTCATTAGGGTTTGTTTCCAATACCCATTTTTATGAGCTTAATAATTTAGTCTCTTTTACCACATCACCTAAGCTCATCTTTAGGGAGGTTGTTTGTGTGTGTCATATTCACACTTGATCTGAAGTTTACATTATGTAGTTTTGTTATCAAGGTGATATGCATTATGTTCATAATATTGTTAATGTGTACATTTAATGGGGGTAGTTATCCTCATATATGTGAGAAGGATTAGTTGTATCTAGGGAATGCTTCTACTTTATACTTCATCAATAATCATCTCCTACTCACCTTTTACTCTTCTTATATAAGGAACCTTTGTGTCAATTATGGGTGATTAATCAATCGATAAATATTAAAGAATATTGTGATTAGTCAAGTTGGTAAAGATTTATAAATTTAAGAAATTCAAGGTTCACTTCTTGATCCTTGGTTTTAGAAAATAATACTTTTCTATGTATACACTTCTTCATTATGTATTCCTTTATTTGGTTAATACATTTATGTTTATTAGAGAAATTTATCATTTTTATTACATGTACTTAGATTGTATCTTTATATTCAGAGTTCCTAGGTATTCTTATTTCCTGAGATGTTTAAGAGTTAAGATCTTGTTCATACAAATAATAAAAGTTTTTAGAAAACACACATGTAAAATTTTATATTTGCATAGATGCTCTATTATTTTTCATATATTTTATATAACTATATTGAAGTACGTTGGTTTGATGTCAATTTTTTTCTCTGTTTTAATAATCAATTTATTTTGATTTTAAAGTTCCTTATATATGGTATTTTTGAACACAACTTTTGATAAAAAAAAATTTGGCATAATTTTTTCTAGAGAATTTGAAGGTAGTTGGGTGATAGGTCTATAAGCCTATGTAGATTATTAGGGAATCAAAAAATATTAAAGAGTCATTTAATTTTTGTTCACATTGCTAAGTAAATATATGTGTAATATTGAATTAATTTTTGACCTTTTGAAGCTTTGAATCTTAGTTTTGGATCTTTTTATTAGTTTTAGGTAATTTTTAAATGATCATCAATTTTGAGATTAAATATCGCATAATAATGTGACAAGTTTATCTATGAAATATTGAATTAATTTTTAATTTTTTGATGCTTTGAATTTTTGTACTAGTTTCAAGTAATTTTTAAATGTTTGTGAGCTTTGAGATTAAAGATCACATAATAATGTGATAAGTCTAAAAAAAAATAGTGGAAGTCTTTATAGTTTTAATAATGACAATGATGAATATTTTAATGTGTTTTGAAACATATTTTTATTTATTTAAATTTATTTATCTATTTTATATATTTGAGTTAGTTTAATAGTGAAGAATTTGTGCTCTTGAAAGGGAGGTCATGAGTTCAAAATTTAAAAAGGATAAATTATGTACACCTCATATTTGAAGTTAGGTGCACCCTGCATACTATAATCGTGTTTGTACATAAATCATTTATTTTTTCATTTTAAAAATAATTTTTGAAAATATGTTCATCTCCAGAAACAAATATTTTTAAAAATGAAAATAAATCTTATCGTTATGTTTAATGATGATATTAAATAAACCAAAAAAATGTTGATGTTATATTATTTGAATTGTTTGAATAGATGGACTTAGAATAAATTTTAAACTTTTATATAGTTAATTAAAAGAATACCATTTACATTGGGTATAATTTTGTACATTCCCTTATCACTATTATAGATTTGTAGGAATTATTTTTTTATAAATAATGTATGCCCCAACTATCCATTTAAGTGAGGTCTATAATAAAAATTTCCTTATTAATAATTATAGGAAACATTTATGATAGTTATCTGTGACATTAGATACAAATCTCTTCAAAATTATATAGATTATCAAGATAATATAGTCAAGTTTAAATTTACTTTCTTACCCATGACCTCAATAGGGCCTTCATCATTTAACCTATACATTATATAGGGTAAACTATCTAAATGGGCATGAAAATAGATAGTCATGGATCGAATCAATTTTTTTTAGAAATCATTGAACTATTATGCATAAATAACCACCCCAAATTAAACTGTATGTGTATCACTCTATACCATTGAGAATAATATTGCAAGAAAAAAATCACTACTACTAGGAAGGTCAAAACATTTCTGGTGTTAATTAAACATGAATAATGAAATAAAAATGATCTCAAAGTAATTGACAAACATTATAAAAAAATATTGGAATGATTATATAGGTACATAAAAAAAAATTATATGGATTAAATAATGATTTTCTAGTAAACAATCTTTCAATTAATGCCCACATTTTGGCCTTGTTCATTGTTGCATTAAAATTACAAATTGAGTCTTTACTTTTATCCAATGATTTGTTTAATTGTTCCACTTTGGTTAAGATGTGTCTCATCGTAATTGAAGATATTCTTGAGCGTAATTGATGAATTCATAGATTAGAAAAATTGAAACAACCAAAAAAAATAGAATTGTATTATCATAGTATAGTTTAGACTGCATGTAGGGCCCAATACTTCACTTACTTATACAAGAAATATTCATTTAGTGTACTCATATACATACAACCAGAACCAAAAGAGGTGATCTTATATATTTAACTAGGGGTAAATACCTATAAAGGATGTTATGGAGAAGCAGGTTACCTAGAAGGAAACTATGTAGTTTGTGTTAGAAAATAATTAGCCCTCACAATAATTTGTATATTATAATGTGAATAATTACGAGAGTAATAATTTACTATTATGTATAGTTAGTTTGTTAGAATATATTTGGTTATGAATATGTTATTAGTTGTACTATTTTTTTAAGTTATAACAATAGTATGTAAATAAGTTTAGTTATTATTTACGTATGAGAGTTTACAGGAGATTGAGATATTTGGATAAGATTGTGGTGGATATTTGATCTCCCCAATTATAGGAAAGAGTTTTTATATTTAATTATAACACCCATATGAATTTGTAACATTGTGTGAGTGAATAATATATATATTTGATGTGATTAAATATATATTTGTGTTTGGCTCAGTCTCTGCAATGCAACTCTAAATATTACTGATATCTGGTATCAAAGTGGGTTATGGATTTAGCCATGAGAGTCCTTATGGTTTGATTTAGTTGAGTTGAAATAAGGATTATGGCTTCTTAGATTTTTAGAGTGACATGGCTATAGGATCTTTTCCCAAACATGAAAAAGGAAAACCATGAAAGGTGCATCATCGTATAACTAAAGAATTGCTCATTCATTTATTTAGTTTTCCATAAGTAGTGTTAAGCACAGGATATATTGAGAGGGGGGGTGAATCAGTTTATCATATATCTTATAAAACTTTCCCTTAACCAAATTCCACTTAATCAAACATTCAAGACATGCAATAAAACTCAAACAATAAACACCACACAAGATAGAGAGAGACACCATATATAACATGGAAATCCAATGTGGGAAAAACCATGGAGAAAAATCTCAAGTATATAAATGAGCACCAGCCCAAACAATATTCATAGCACCAATTTGCAGGAGCACCAACCCCTTTTTTGAGCACCAACCCATCAACTATTCGTGAGCACCAACCCACAGGAGAACCAACCCCTTTGCCGAGCACCAACCCAGTAACAATTCATGAGCAACAACCCACAAGAGCACCAACCCCTTTGCCAATCACCAACCCAACAACAATTCATGAGAACCAACCCACAGGAGCACCAACCCCTTTTCCAAGCACCAACCTAGCAACAATTCATGAGCACCAACCCATAGAAGCACCAACCCCTTTTTCGAGCACCAACCCAGCAACAATTTGTGAGCACCAACCCCTTTGTGTATACCACACACCTATCTCTCAATGTTGTTATCTCAATAAATGATAGTTCAATGCAACATCTCTTTCCTCTCTCTCACCTTTGCTCTTCTAAGCTAGATATAACAAATACAAATCATATTCATCTCTCACAATTACTCTTCTAAGCTAGATATTAAAATATCAAATCAGCCTTTATCTCTCATCTTAAAAATGGCTTCTTAAGCCTTTTTTTATATCTTTCCAAATGACCTTTGGCCTTCCCCCTTTGTGACCCTTCAATCCTAATGGAAAATGGTGCCAAACTTGGATGACCCTTCATATTCTTGCCTTTGAAAAGTCATTTGGTGACCCTTCATGACCAAAAATGTCCTTCCCACTTTTGTCCTTATCTTGGTGACTTTTCGTATTCCTTAAAGTGTCCCTTCATGAGAAATTGCACCCTTCCTCTTTTGTCTTCACTTGGTGACTCTTGGAATTCCCCAAGATGACTCTTCATGGGAAAATGCATCCCATCCTTCTTTTGTCTTTACCCCATGGCCCTTTGACTTCTCCATGGGCCCTTCTTTTATCTCATATGCAACCAAAAATATATTCGTTAATATTAAATAAATATTAACTCACATTAGCCAAGATATATCTATTACAAACAACATTAAATGCAATGGGGCCTTTATCACCAATAATGCTAGACCTTTGACATCAATGACAATATTTCCAACAATCTCCCCCTTTGTCATTGATGGCAACCTCAATCCTGAAATTGCCATATCCTATCACCTGCACATCCTATCATTTGAAACCATATAGTAACTCCCCTTTACTGTAGTAACCTGTACCTATTCCCTCTACCTGTTTCTACACCTGAACCCATCCCTGTTATTCTCCCCCTTTGACATCAATGGCAAAGGGCCTACTTGGAGCTAACACTGAGCTCCCCCTCAATTGATGCTGAACATCAATGGTAGGAAGTAATATAAATTACTCCCAACTCCTCTCGTAGATCTTTGAATGTGTCCTTTGATCGTGCCTTTGAGAAGATATCTGATAATACATATACATTGTTCCCTATCCTTTGAGTATCTGCAATCAACTCATTTGAATCTTTTCTTCTAATCTCACAACCTTCTTTATGAAACTTTAATGTGTATCCTTGATCACATATTTGACTAACACTCAATAGATTATGCTTAAGACCTTTTACATATAAAACATTCTTAGTCTTAGTTCTACCATAATCCAAACTCAAAGTACCTTTTTTGGCTATCCTGGCAGTGGTTTTATCTCTGAATCTCACTGTACCACCATTGATCTTCTTTAGAGATATGAAATTAATTTTACCTCCTATCATATGCCTCAAACATCTGCTATCAATTAACCATGGCTGATCTTTATTTCTCACATGCGGAGCTGTATGCACCATCATAGAATCTTCAGGTTGTTTCTTCTACCATGAACATGTCTGAACCTTCTTATTTATGAATGGAGCTTTGAAACTCTGATCCTTCTTGACTGACTCAAACACACTTCTACAATATCGAGCTATGTGTCCAAAGTTGTTTCACTTGTAGCATACTATGGTCTCTTCATCAAAGCTTGATAGAGGAGCAAAAGAGTTGTGTCTTCTGCTTGACTCTACTTGACTTTCCTTCTCGTTATTTCTAAAATTGTTAGCTCTTTTTCTACATTCTAATTTATTATGACCATATCCATTACAATAAAAATAGTAGCCATAAAAATAAGACATGTCTGTATATCTCTGACCTGATTGCCTGCCTTTTGTAGCTTTATTCCTTCCAGCCTTCTCTATTTGAAATGTCCTATGAATTCTTCATTTCTCCCCTTTTTGTTTCCTCTTTTGTAAGAGCTTCAGCATAGCTCTTTTTCTTTTCAAATCCAATCCTTGTCTTGTCTTAATTTTCTTTTTAACTTTCCAATATCTTATTCAACATGTTAGTGCTATCCTCAAAATTTGAATCATTAACTAATTTATCATTGACTACTTTCTCAATATCTTCTTTTAAAGAGGCAATTTCAATAACATACCTTTGACATTCTTTTCTTGCTATTTCCAACTGTGCTATGAGATCTTCTTCATTCTTCTTGAATTCTTCAAAGTGTGCTTGTAGATCTTCAATCATTTCCTTTGACTCTTGTTCATTTTTCTCAATCTGGCGCTTTAATCTTCGATTCTTCTTCTCAACAGCTTTTAACTCTTCAAAGGCACAAATGAGTTCTTCCATATTCACTTCAGCTTCCTCCTCTTCTTCTTCTTGATCATCTTCATGTATGGCCATGAATAGAATCTCTTCTTCTTCTGAATCACTAACTCCACTATCTTTGACTGAGCTAGGATCCTTAGAATACATGCTATTCTTCTCGAATCCCTTCTTATATTTGCCTTTGAAATTATTCTTGTATGTAGGCTTTTTTTCTTCATCATCATTACCCTTATTTGGGTATCTAACTTAAAAATGTCCAATCTTTCCACAATTAAAACATTTAAAAGGTAATTTTCCTTTATATTTACCTGTTCCTCTTTTCGGCTTGCAAATGAAAAGTGTTCCATTGTCATCTTCATCATCACTGGAACTATCACTTGATTCTTGAATCTTAGCTTTCTATTTTTTTGATGTCTTTAAAGCCACTTCTCTCTTTGAGGGTTTATCTTGTTCTGTCCGCATCTCATATGCCGTGAGAATACCATGAAGCTCATCCATCTTTAGCTTGGCTATATTCTTCATCTCCTTGATTACTGAAACCTTTGCATCATATCTCATTGGTAGAGATCTCAAAACCTTTTGCACCATTGTTGACTCATCTAATGTTTCTCCAAGACCTTGAATTTGATTTATGATTTGATCAACTCGTAAAAGATAAATTTCTATATCTTCTTCTTCCATCTTCAAACTTTCAAACTGCCTTTTAAAAGTCTGAAGCTTAGCTTGCAAAACCTTTCCATCACCTTTGTAAATATTCTCAAGTTTTACCCAAGTTTTATGAGCAGATTTACATTGCATAACTTTAACAAATTTAGATTCACATAAACCACATAAAATAGCATTTAAAACTTTAGCATTACATTCACTTGCCTTCTTTTCTGCTAGAGTAATTGTAGATGTCTATGGCTCTTCATATTCCTCCACCACTACTTTCCATATGTTGAATCCAAGGGCCATCAAATAAACCTTCATTCTAATGCTCCAAAAAGCATAATTCATCCCATCAAACAAAGGTGCCTTATTTTTATAAAATCCTTCCTATGACCCAGCCATCATGCTTTCCCGATCTACCTTCAAGCTATAAAACTTTTCAAAAAGGAACCTGATATGATACCAATTGTTAAGCACGGGATATATTGAGAGGGGGGGTGAATCATTATATCATATATCTTATAAAACTTTCCCTTAACCAAATTACACTTAATCAAACATTCAAGATATGCAATAAAACTCAAACAATAAACACCACACGAGATAGAGAGAGACACTAGATATAACGTGGAAACCCAATGTGGGAAAAACCATAGAGAACAATCTCAAGTATATGAATGAGTACCAACCCAAACAATATTCACAAGCACCAACTTGTAGGAGCACCAACCCCTTTGTTGAACACCAACCCAACAACTATTCGTGAGCACCAACCCATAGGAGCACCAACCCCTTTACCGAGCACCAACCCAGCAACAATTTGTGAGCACCAACCCGCAGGAGCACCAACCCATTTGCCAAGCAACAACCTATAAAAATTTCATGAGCACCAACCCACAGGAGCACCAACCCCTTTTCCAAGCACCAACCTAGCAATAATTCATGAGCACCAACCCACAGGAGCACCAACCCCTTTGTCGAGCACCAACCCAGTAACAATTCGTGAACACCAACTCATAGGAGCACCAACCTCTTTGTGTATATCACACACCTATCTCTCAATGTTTCTATCTCAACAAATGATAGTTCAATACAACATCTCTTTCCTCTCTCTTACCTTTGCTCTTCTAAGCTACATATAATAAATACAAATCATATTCATCTCTCACAATGCTCTTCTAAGATAGATATTACAATATCAAATCAACCTCTATCTCTCATCTTACAAATGGCTTCTTAAGCCTTGATTTATAGCTTTCCAAATGACCTTTGGCCTTCCCCCTTTGTGACCCTTCAATCCTCATGGAAAATGGCGCCAAACTTGGATGACCCTTCATATTCTTACCTTTGAAAAGTCATGTGGTGACCCTTCATGACCAAAAATGTCCTTCCCACTTTTGTCCTTATCTTGGTGACTTTTTGTATTCCTCAAAGTGTCCCTTCATGAAAAATAATGCCCTTCCTCTTTTGTCTTCACTTGGTGACTCTTGGAATTCCCCAATGTGACTCTTCATGGGAAAATGCATCCCATCCTTCTTTTGTCTTTACCCCATGGCTCTTTGACTTCTCCATGGGCCCTTATTTTGTCTCATATGCAACCAAAAATATATTCGTTAATATTAAATAAATATTAACTCACATTAGTCAAGATATATCTATTACAAACAACATTAAATGCAATGGGGTCTTTGTCACCAATAATGTTAGACCTTTGACATCAATGACAATATTTCCAACAAGTAGATCGGATGTTTGCAATTATTATGTTTTGTCTACCTTATGATTAAAACTCAAACTTTTTATATATTACATTCAAGGATTGATCACCTCATATTCATTTGTACTTGGATCATTCTACTTAATCCAGCCCACCTACACCAGTCCACTAAATCAACTACTAGTCGTATGTGTTTATTCTCTATGGAATGAAAAAAAGACAATAGATTTACATAGGAATTGCTATTAAGGAAAGAAATTGGTTGCAATCCTAGTTATGATAATCAAATCTATGTTTTTCCATTTTTATGACCACCACATCATTTCCAGCTACATCTAACTAGCATTGATAACCTTTATAAGCTTGTTGAAGACTATCTATCAAAGTCGTATGCATCATACTCATAGATCTAAGCTCAAAATACATGATTTAAAACATAATCTATGCATTGAAGGATCAATTTGCATTGAAGGATTGATTTATTGCTATATATCGGCTAAAATAGTGTAGACCCATCCATATCTAATTAACTACACCCACATGTGATCATATTGTAGTTTGATCTACCTCTCTATTTTAAAATCTAGGAAGGACTTGCTTTCTATGATCAACTTGAGCTCAAACTTATCCATTCCTTAGAAACATCTCTTGTTAATGTATCTTATGTTGAAGTTGTTCGTAAAAATTTATTCAGCCAAACTAGCCGTAAGCCATGTTTTTTTTTTTAATTTGTTAATTTTTTAGTTTATTTTGTTATATATATATATATATATATATATATATATATATATATATATATATATATATATATATATATATATATATAATTTTTATAAGTGTAAATTGTTTAATTTCATAGGAATCATATGAAATTAAATTTTTTAGTCATTTAATAGTGTATATCAAAAATTGTCAAAATTTGACAAAGTGTGGTATCGATTTATAATCCAATATTGGATTTTTTATGTTTATAGGTTTAGAATGGTTCATTTGTTTTTTAGAGTGAAAAATAGTTTTTAGTAAAGTTTCATTTTTATATTTTTTTTAGATTTTTAATTATTTTTTTACAAATCTAATTTAAGTTATTATGTCATTGTCTCATGTCTAAAGTTCATTTTGAATTTAGTATGTCAATGAAAGTTAAAAATAGCAAATTTTAATAAGTATTTTTTTATCAATGTCGAATAAAAAATTGTTTATAAAGGATTACTATCACTTGTATATGGCATCCTAAGTCAAATGTCAAATGTGTCAATTTTTTAGGGGGGACCTCATTCTATTCAAAGCAACATGCAATTGAGCTTCATGAATTCATTAGCTAAGTGAGTAACTTCACATATTAGAGGTTGAAGGACACTATACGATGGAGGATTTCTACACCTCTCATTAGCTACTAATGAAGGGGCACTTCTTGATATAGTGGTGCATATAGATATTTTATATTTTTAGAACTTATTTTTATGTGTGACAAATAAAAGGTGTATTTATTATTTTCCCACATAGTGTACTACATAAAAAAGGTGTTTAGGAGAAAGAGGAATGTGGAAATATTTAGGAGAGTAGCTAACTACATAGATCCTCTGACTACCTTATTTATGTAATTAATTGGCCAATGACACTTTTATTGCAGTCACATATAATAAATGTGGGATGTGTTCTTTACATAGTAGTGATCATGTGCATCAAGATTAAGATAGTTGTAGGTATACCTAAGAGTATGCATTGGCATATAGTTCTGTTCAATTCAATTCATGAAGAAATAGGAGTGAAATTTGAATAGATGGTACCTGTTGGTAAGTTCCCACACTATTTAGGTTGATGTGATTCCCTTAGTGAATGGTTGATGGTAGATGTTCCTGTTCAAATTTCTCACACTAATTTGATTGATATGTTATTGATAGAGAATGGTTGATAAGAATTTGATGTGTTCCTTGTTTACTTTCATTAATTCCTATGGAACACAAATTACCATGAAAGGCCTAAGTGGGGGAATATTATGGAATAATTATCCCTCAGATTAATTTATATATCGTAATGTGAATAATTATGAGAGTAATAATTCACTATTACGTATAGTTACTTTTTAAAAATATATTTGGTTAAGAATATATTGTTAGTTGTATTATTGTTGTAAGTTACAACAATAGTACGTAAATAAGTTAGTTGTTATTTATGTATGAGAGTTTATAGGAGATTGAGAAATTTGGGTGAGATTGTGGTGGAGATATAATCTCCCCAATTATAAGAAAGTTTTTGCCTATATAATTGTAATGCATTTGTTAATTTTTAACAGTGTGTATGAGTGAATAATAAATATTTTTAGTGTGATTAAATATATATTTGTGTTCATCTCATTTTCTACAATGCAACTCTAAATTTTAATAATAGATCAGAGCATATCAGTGTACAAGTACATGGATAAGTCCCAAGCACCATACATAGAACTAATATTCCACATAGGACCATTTATAGATCCTTAACTCTCGCTAGGTATCTCATTCCCCTCGATAGGTTTTGGTTCTGATTGAGGATGGTTAAATGGTTTCTTCTTAATAGAATTGAAAATAGATAACTTTATGCATCATATGTTTCCATTTAGTTATAAGATGTCTATAAGATGAGAACTAAGGTTTGAATCTAACATGACTGATTATGTATACTAAGATGCCAATTATAAATATAAAAACCAACAAATTTACTAAAGCACATGTAGATTAACACTAGAATCCCATAGTTATAAAGCAAAATTCATTTCTATCCATAAAAGAATACAATCTTAGTAAATAAGTATAAGATAGAGTGTTCTAGGAAATTAAACTGGTGCTACCAACTAAGGGTAACTAACCTCCTCATTAGCTCAAGGATCATCACACCATTTTCCTTGTTCATTATTAAAGCTCACAAGTCACCCATTGTTAATTTGAAATATAACTAAATTGGACTTAGTCAAGGCCTTAAAATTTAAAATGGTTCTATAATCATATAATATCATGTTGATTATCAATTCATTAAAACATTGATAACCTCTAACCGATTAAAGAGTACTGATATAGCTTGTACTAAGATCTATAATTACTAGATGAGGCATAGTGGACAACCCATATTTGCTTTATGTAAAAAGAGATCATATTAACAAAATGGTCAATGTGTGTATAATTAGTAAAGGAAAATGCATTGATATAAAAGTTATAGTGAAACCAAGTACAAATAACTCTATGCAATGAATTATTCAATAATTCAATATGGTGTAGAGAATAACTCAACTACTAATTTAACATAACATCATGACTTGTCAACTACTATGTTACTTTGAATTCAAATTATATTTCAATTAAATGGATAATTGGACCTTACTTCATATTCTATATCTTGCATCAAGATGTTTTACACATCTATAATAGAATCAATAGCAGGCCACTTTATTCTATATAACTTCTAGCCATACATCAAAAAGGAATGTTGCCAACATTATGTTTCTAGGAGGAAATATTCCAAAAACTAATATTTTAAATGAGATTATACAAAAAAAAAATCAACTAAAAAATAAATATCATTCTTGAATATAATCCTTCTTGCAATTTATATTTCATTAACCGACACAATAAGTTTCATCATAATTTCATACACCTAATTTAATTGATTTCTCCAAATTAGAGATTCACACAAGAAACTTTATGAATATACATATTTGGCTAATCCCTCATAATCACTTCCAACTAGGATAAATTAAAAACCCTTGAAATATATATGAATCACTAATGGTCTATATCAACTTAAGGTAAGCATTAATGCCATCCCAATTCATAATAGACATAAATTCCTACAGATTCACTCTACAGGATTAAGGAACTCTTTTCCAAATTAAACATAACCTCATAACAAAGCTAGGCAACCTTCACCTTAGTTTTAAACTTAAATTTTTTATGCATTTCTAACAATAGTAATAGAGATTGAAAATTAAGTAAAGTGTATTATATCATTAATATGCTTTCTACCAATGAGAGTACATACATCATATGAAGCTATAAATTTTTAGATCAAACTAAAATAAGAACTAAAAGATTACAATGATTTTCCATTCCTTATTCTACTTTACAAATGTCTTTATCATAAATAGGATAACAAGAAATTTAGTTGTACCTTACTACCTCTTATATGCATCTATTATATGGATCATGATCAGATATAAATGAGAAAGAACTTAATCATGAACCAAGATTCCCATAACTGCATCTAGCATGATTAAAACATTCCTAAGTACTAAATATAATAATGTAATAAGACCCTACAACATAAATACAAGAGTAATAACTAGTAAATTATATGTAGTAATTCAATTCAAAAAGATATAAAAAAGACTTCAATTTCAACACCATATGTCAAGCATTGTATAAACCCTTAAATCCATTTAAAAAATAAGGCCATTACCAAACGGTAATAAGTTAGCATATAATGATTACAAGGTGAAACTAATCAATTTTAATAATTGTAACTAAATTATAACTTTATTTTTTATGCATACAACATGAAAACACTAATACAATTAATGCTAAAAAGGAAACATATGAAGTAACTCATATAATAAAGATTATCAAGTTCATTATACCTATCATCAAGATCATCTAGGAGTATAGGCAGCACACAAGCATGATGAAACAAGCCCTCAACATCAGCCTTATGAACCTAACCATTGGTAGCTCTTACCACCTCATCCAGATGATGGATGGTGGGTTTTGGCTACTGGTACTAGGAAGGTATTTAGAGAAAGATAGGGTTTCTTGAGACATTTAACAATTTGACACAATAACATAAAAAAAATAAAATAAAATAAGTAACCAATAGGTACTTCATCCATATATGAAATATAAATAAACAACATGAAATAGGCATCACTATGAATTGGACAGTGGGGATAATCCATTAGTAGGCAAGGTTCAAAAGTCATGGAATTGGATTTGTGTACTAAATATAAGTCCATCTCAATCATTGTTTCCTTACTTATAAATCTTCTAAGTATAGGCTTAGCCATTAGATTTCCTGGCTATCAACTCATACTTCATGAAAATATCCCCATAGTTATAAAGCTTAGACATTAAGTCAAGTCTAAGGATTAATATTCCCATAACAACATAGATCAATAAAATAAATGATACATCAATATATAATGATATTACATGATGTGGATGCATAACCAACACAACACAAGAACCAAATCATTACCAGTCAACATCCACTTCTTAAGGAATCAAATTGCCAGTATAAAGGCCATAGTTAATTTTAAAAACTACCAAAATTAAGGAAAAATAAGCAATATTTTATAACTGGTCATTATTTCCCCTACATATCAAACTCTGACTTCCATCTATTCCCATAATTTCCAAAATAAACAATAATGAGTTCAAGAAATAAATCATAGTTTGTACAAGTAAAAGATGAGGGAAATTTTGATATGATGATTTGTGGGTTCATCATGAGGTCATATGTCCTCATAGTGAACCCCAAAATCATTAAATAAAGACCACCTAGAATGTTATTATAATTGGTTACAAGGTTTTAAGAAAAGATTACATAGACTGATTACCCACAAGTCTAATCCCTTTCAATAATTTCTATGCTGACCACAAACTAATGACTAAAAAAAAAGGTCAAAGCACTACTTCAGACTCACATAGAATTTTCCAAGGATTCACCCCACAAACCTTATTTAGGTGTTTACTAGTTTTATGAATCACCATACAGGGAATATCTTAAGGTAAATAAAATATATTGCTTAATCACATAATAACTAGCTTTAAATTTTAAAGATGAAATCATTAAGTCAATTCAGTAAAACCCACATATACCCAATAGGAATCAACCCAAAATATCTCAAATAGGGACAACATGTTATGATGACTTTTTACATGTATACACAATTTTATCCAAGAAAAAAAAAAACATATCAATGTATAATATCTATGCAAAGAGAGGAAAAATAATAAAACCCCAAATATATTGCACAAAAACCCTCATATTCAAAACAAAAATTGCCCAAATTGTCATATTAAATGATCAAGGGTATGATGAATAATTTCATACATAACATTATTATATAAACCAAGAACAATAGGGTATTTAATAACAATTTTTATGCAAATGGGAGGGTTTGTTTCCCTAGATGCTAGATACTCAGGATGAAGTCTCATGACTTCAAGCTGAGTATGTAACATCTCCATATTGATTTATTCCAAAATAAAAAAATAGATTCAAACATTCCATAATTTATTTACCTAAAGAACACAAGTTGAATAGCAATCTAAAAATGGAAAGAGAACCCCAGGGTAGACAAGGTTTGTGTAGTAAGCAAGATAGAGAGAGAGTCATCAGGTACTACCAAAATAATGTATTCCCTTAATATTTTCTACCTTCCCCTTATACATCCTCTCACCCAACTCATTATATCTCCCCCTAACCACCATCCATATCCCCCATGCCTCATTCAATTCCCCTTATTCAATTTATGGAGAGATAAAATCCCTAAAACCATCGACCACTTTCTAAGGACATTCAAAAATTAACAACAACAATTAATGCAAAATCCAAAAAAATAAACATTTAAAATTGAATTAACATTGGTCAAGCCACATCCCATTCCAAATCAACAACATGATAGTCCACATGGGGGGGGGGGGGGGGGGGGGGGGGGGGGGGGGGGAGGGGCGGTGGTGGGGCGGGGTTAGGGGAGAGGAGAGTTCTAGTTAGGCCCACAAATAAATCCTAATCACCATGTTGATTAGTTATTATAAGATAGGGTCATAAGATGGTGAGCTCATGAAGAGAGAGAAAGAGAGAAAGGGTCAAAAGCAAAGAGGTTGAATGGGTTACATCAAATTAAAATAGAACCAACTTCAATTAAATCAAACACATAGTATATACTAGAGTAAAGAAGGGTAAATCATAACACAAGCACAACATGAAACATTAAAGTCAATAGTTTGACTTAAGGTATGAAGGACAAATAATACATGGAAGCAAAAAATAGAAAATAATGCAACTTATCTAATGGATCAAAACTGAAACTAAAGTATATACTTGTTATAACTCATCTAACTGCTCATAGAATCACTGTTCTCAGTTGTTGAAAATTACCACCTAGCCTAGCTTATGATGGGTACCTACAACCATCAAATGTGACATCAGCAACACCTGAATAATGAAATAATATCATATAATATAGAACATCAATAAATCATTAAATACACCAAATAGTTAACATATCATTTAATACAAAATTAGAACATAACCATGTCCATCACCTTACAGTCCAAATATCACTATATCAAAGTCCATTAGCACTATGTTAGTTAGATAAAATGAAATGCATAAGCAACTATAAATGCCTATAGTAATATTTAAATAGTCATATAATGTATCGAATGGTAGGATCATAACATCTTCCCCTCTTTAAAAGAGAGTCATCTTGATGTCTATTCAAACAACCAAGAATAATGTTTCCTGAAAAGATATGCATCCTCCCAAGTGGCACTTATTTCACTTAGGTCCCATTGAACCAAAATCTATTGTGTATATCTCTATTTCACAACTTAACACTATGATGGTCCAGGATTTTCACTAGTTCTAACTACATCCTTTCCTCTTCCATGACCTGTAGGTGTTTTCAATCCAAGACATGAGAGAGATCATGTATGTATTTTATTAATAAAGGAACATCAAATACATCATGAATCCTCGATAGAGAAGGAAGAAGAGCTAGTTGATAGGCAATAGGACTAATATTCTTCATAATGTTGAAAGACTCGACAAAGAATAGAGCTATCTTAAAAGCTTTTCTAAAATTTATTAAACTCTTCTATGATCTAACACACATAAAAACTTTATCACCAATGCTAAATTCATGTGGTGTCCTCTTCTGATCAGTATAACTCTTTTGCTGATCAGATGCAAATTTAATATTTTTCCATATTATTTATATTTGTTTATCATATTCTAGAAATATATCAGGGCCAATAATAACTCTATTTTTAAAACTATCCCAACCAAGTGGGGTTCTACATTTTATCTTATATAGAGCTTCAAAAGGTACCAATATTATTGCAGAATGATAGGATTTATTATAAGCAAATTCAACCAAATAGAGATAATATTCCTATTTTTTCTATTGGTCCTTGACATATATTCATAGCATGTCCTCAACCACCTAGTTTAGTCTTTCTATTTGACAATCCATTTTTGGGAGGTAGGAAGAACTAAAATTTAACCACATTCCAAACATTACAGTCAAAGTTCACCATAACCTTGACATATATAACTTATTTCACTCTGAGATAATTACTTCAGGTATACCATGTAGTCTAACCACCTCTTTTACTAAATGTTTCACAAACATGGAAGCATCATTCATTATATTTCCAACAATGAATTGGCTAACTTTGGTATCTTTATCAATCACTACAAGAATGGTATCATGTTTGTTGCATGATTTAGGCAGCCCCATGATAAAATTAAGTGAGATTACAACCCACTTACCTCTTGAAATATAATGAGGGTACAACAACCCTCTAAGGTTGCAATACTCACCCTTAACATGCTATCATTCCAATCATATTGATATAAAATTAGCAACATCACACTTTTTACCAGGCCAAAAATAAATTCTCTTCATCTCATGTGTCATCTTTATGAAATTAGGATGAGCATAGCGAGGTGATATATGCACTTATTTCAACACATAATTTAATAAGTCACCTAACTTGGGTAAAAAAATTATATTTGTGTGCCTTATAAGGACATCTTCTTAAAAATAGAAGTCAACAAATTTCTTTACTAAATGCTCATTATCCAAACTTGTTATTCTTGGTAGAATTCATCAATAAGTTACTATTTTATCACAAAACTTCTAAAATTTCGTTGCAATACAAATAAGGAAGCAAGGTACATGCATTGATTGAGCACATCAGCAAAATGATTATCCTTGCCTTTGATGTAATATATGTCCATGTTAAATTTACTTATAAATTTCATCCATCTTTACTGGCATGCATTTAAATCATCCTAGGAAAATAATTATTCTAGGATGCAGTGATCAGATTTCACCTTAAAGGGATTTCCCAACAAAAAGTGTTTCTATTATTTTAGAGCATGGACAATGGAAGTAAGCTCCATGTTAGGTGTGGATAATTATTCTCATGTTCCTTGAGCTTACATGACTCATACGCCATGACTTTACCATATTGAGTCAAGATTCCTCCATAACCTTCCTTAGAAGGTATCAGCCCACATCTCAAAATTACCATTCAGATCAAGAATAATAAGTATAGGTTTTATTGTTAACAACACTTTCATTTTTTGTGAAAGCCTCCTCACATTGATGTTTCCTCTTTCCCTTATACTATATAGAAGTGATAGGATGGGTCACACTAGATTTTTTTTACAAACCATCGATAATACCCAGCCAAACCCATGAAGTTGTGCACTTCATGCATGTTAGTTGGATCAAGCCAATCCTAGATGGATTTTATCTTTGTTGGGTCTAAAAAAATGCCATCCTTGGAAATGATATGGCTTAAGTAGTGGATTTTATATTCATAAAAATCACACTTGGAAATTTTTCTATACATTTTATGTTATTTCAACCTTTGCAAGACTAGACAAAGGTGTTCATCATGTTCAGCTTAATTTTTAGAGTAAATAAGAATATCATCAAGGAAAACCACCATAAATTTATCCAAAAAGTCTCGAAACATATTGTTCATAAGGTTTAGAAATGTTGTTGGAGCATTAGTTAGCCAAAATGGCAATATCATGAACTTGTAGTGCCCATACCGAGTTTGAAAATCTATGTTATGAATATCTTGTTCGTTGATTCTTAGTTTATGGTAGTCTGATGTTAAATAAATTTTCAATAAGATGGCTTCACCTTTCATTTGATCAAATAAATTGTCCATCCATAGCAAGGGATATTGATTTTTTATCATTACCTTATTGAGTAGGCGGTAATCAATACATAACCTTAAAGTTCCATCTTTCTTATTGATAAAGACAACTAGAGAACCCCAAGGGGACACACTTGGTCAAATGCATATGTTGTCCAAAAGTTCTTGTAGGTACACCTTTAATTCCTACAAGTCATCCATGTTCATTAAGTAAGGAGCCTTGGATATAGGGATAGATCCTAACATAATATCAATTGTAAAGTTAAATTCACACTTCGGTGGCAACCCAGGCAATTTTTCAAGAAAAACATCCATAAATTCATTCAAAATAGGAAAATTTGGGTAATCTAGTTCTTTATCTTTAGGTAACTCTTGTAGCTGAATTACATAAAGTATACAACTCTTTCTAATATCCCTTTTTAACTATAAGGCTGAAAGCTTCTTTCATTCTTTAAGCCTTTAAATACATTGCATTCTTATAAGCCTCCCAAGGTCATCAATACACTACACTCTTTTACCAACACAATCAAAAATTACTTGGTGCGCTTGCGGCCAATCCATTCTAAAAATGAGATCATATGACCCCAAAGGTGCTAGGAATAGATTTACCTTGGTTTTGAAGATACCAAGGTCAATTTTAGCTTGTTCCAAGCATTTATTAATAGGTACCCTTTTTCTAATACCGAACACAACCTCCCAATCTTCTCTTATCATTACAGGTTTGATCTTATATTATTTTTCAATATTAGGAGATATAAAACTATTGGTTAAACTTGAGTCAATTATAATAGATATAGGAAAACCATTAATAATACCTCTAGTTTTTATTAGGGTATCTTGTAAATCATCATTGTGATTATCCATAGTTATGTATACCTTTTGGTTGTCTAATTGACATAATTTTAACTTAGGGAAATCATTTTTGTAGTGGTTATCACCACATTCCTAACATACAATAGCCCTTGATGGAGCTATTGGAATATTATTTACACCCATGGATAGTCCACGTTGATTAATTTGGGGTTATTCCTTATTAAAATATTTTGATTTATATGAAATTTTTGACTTAAATTTTTTAGTCTGGGTTGAAAACATGTTAAATTTCTTGTTATTTCTAGAAAATATGTTATTATAGTCTATTTTTCTAAAGCTTTTAGACACAGGAGATATTTTTGGTCTTAGATTATAGCTTATTCAACTTGAAATCTTGTCTCACCTTTTGACAAGACTTCTCTTTCTCTTCAACCTGATAATTTGATTTAATGGTAACTACCAAAGTCCTCAAATTTGTCATATTGATGTCATGCATTAATATCTCTTTAAGCCCAAGCTTAATTTGGTGATTTTTGTCTCCTCATCATGCATGTAATTTACATGACATAACAGATTTAGGAATTTGTTTTCATATTTAAAAACAATCATGTTTTCATATTTCAATAGCTAAAAAATAGTTATTTTTTTCTTGAAGTTGGCATTCAAAACATTATCTAAAACTACATTTAAAAGACTATCCAGGTCAGATCCATTGGTTGGTATCCCTCTATTGTATAGAGGTGATTCTACCACAAGGTTGTAGGTCAAACTAGTTGGTAAGTTGCCACCCTTGATTTCAAATTGGATGGCATGTTATGCATATTAAATTATTTTTGTAGGTGAACCATTCATTCATTAGTTGCATCACCAAAAAATATAGGTGGTCGAAGTTTATTTAGTTCCTTAATAATTACATCAACCATGATCAAAGGCATATCTTGGATTATTGGTTCTTCTACCTAGCCCATTTTTAATCTATGTAATTCTTCATGGGATACACCTTCAAAGTTATTTATCCTATGTTCTTGGTTGTCAATCTTGCATTGCAGAGTATTCAAGGCTATCAAGATCCCACTAAGGACTTCCTCATGCCTATTGGTTGGGTTTCCATTGACTACATCAACATTTGGGACATCACTGTTACTATCAACATTGTTAATAGGTAGTTCCTCTTTATTCTAAATGGGTTTATGATCACCATGACCCCTACTCTATCATCTACCTTTGTCTCTAACTAGGATAACATTTTTCTAGTTATTATGGATGTTGACACCATTTGACCTCATCTTAACCATCCTAAGAAGTTATAAAATAATAACTCAGTAGATTTTAGAATTGAAAAAATTCATTCCCAAAGTACCATAGAGAATAAAATTTCTATGATACCAGATGAAACAACTCCAAAAAAAAAAGAATTACATTATCAAATTATAGTTTGGACTGTATGTAGGGCCTAATACTTTGCTTGATGATGTAAGCAATATTCATTCAACATACTCATGTATGCACAAATAGAACCTAAGGAGGTGATATAAGATATTTAACCAAGGGTATATACCTACAAAGGATGTTATGAGGAAGTAGCTTGCCTAGAAGGAAACTATGAAGTTCAGGGAGTATCGATGTACAAGTACATAGATAAGTTCCAAGCACCATACATGGAACTAATCTTCCATATAGGACAATTTATATGTTCTTAACTCTCATTAGGTATCTCATTTCCCTCTATAGGTTTTGGTTCTACTTGAGGATAGCTAAATGGTTTCTTCTTAATAGAATTGAAAACAAAAACAACTTTATGCAGCCTATGTTGGCATTCAGCTATAACATGCCTATGAGATGATAACTAAGGTTTGAATCTAACATGAATGATTATTTATACTAACTAAGATGCCAATCATAGATATAGAAACCATAAAACTAATTAAAGTAGATGTAGATTAACACTAGGATCCCATAGCTATTTTATAAAATTCATTATTGTTCATAAAAGAAACAATCTTACTATTTGAGTGGAAGATAAAGCGTTATGAGAAATTGAGCTAGTGTTACTAGCCGAGGGTAAGTAACCTCCTCAATGGCTCAAGCATCATCACACTATTTTCCTTATTCATTATTAAAGCTCACAAGTCACCTATTGTTAATTTAAAATATAAATAAATTGGACTTACTCTTTAAGGCATTAGAAATTAAAATGATTCTATACTCATATAATCTCATGTTGATTATCAATTCATTAAAATATGGATAGCCTATAACTTATTAAAGAGTATTGATAAGATTTAGACCTATAGTTACCAGATGAGGCATAGTGGATGACCCATATTTGTTTTATGCAAAAAGAGATCATATTAAAAAAATGGTCAATGTGTGTATAATTAGTAAAGGAAACTATGTTGATATAAAAGAAATAGTGCATCCAAGTACAAATAACTCTTTGTAAGGATATATTCAATGATTCAATGTGGTGTAGAGAACTTAGCCATTAATTTAACATAACATTATGACTTGTCAACTTCTATGTGCTTTAGAATTCAAATTATATTTCAATTAAATAGATAGTTGGATCTCAATGGAATATTCTATAACTTGCATCAAGATGTTTTACATAGGTGTAATAGTGTCAATGACAACTATATAATATGCTAAGCCACTTTATTCTATGTAATTTCTAGCCATACGTTAAAAAAGAATGCTGCTAACATTATGTTTCTAAGAGGAAATCTTCCCAAAATTCATACTTTAAATGACAGTATACAAAAATAAGATCAACCATAAAATAAATATCATTATTGAATATAATATTTCTTCAATTTTATATTTCATTAATTGACACCGTAAGTTTTATCATAACTTCATACACCTAACGTAATTGAATTTTCCAAACTAGACATTCACACAAAAAACTTTATGCATATACATATTTGGCTAGTCCCTCCTAATCACTTCCATCTACGCTAAAGTAAAAACCCTTGTCACACACACACACACACACACACACACACACACACACATCACTAATAGTCTAAAGTAACTTAAGGCAAGAATTAATGCCATCCCAATTCATAATAGACATAAAGTCATACACATTCACTCTATAGGATTAAGTAACTCTTTTACAATTTAAACATAACCTCATAACAAATCTAGGCAACCTTAAACTTAGTTTTAAACTCATAATTTTTATGCATTTCCAGAAATAGTAATAGAGATTGAAAATTAAGTAAAGTGTATTTTATCATCAATATGTTGCTTACTAATGAGAGTACATACCTCATACAAATCCGTACAAGTTTAAATCAAACTGAAATAAGAATTAAAAGATTGCGATGAGTTTCCATTCCTTATGCTATCTTACAAATGTATTTCTCATAAATAAGACAACAAAAAGGTTTGTTGTACCTTTCTATCTCTTATATGTATCTATTATATGAATCATGATAAGATATGAATGAGAAAGAACCTAATCATGAACTAGGATTCTCACAACTACATTTATCATGATTTAAACATTCTAAAGTACTAAATATAGGAATTCAATAAAACCCTACAACATAAATGCAAGAGTAATAACCAACAAATCATATCTAGTAATTCAATTCAGAGAGATATCAAAAAGACTTCAACATCATATGTCAACCATTGTACAAACCTTTAACTCCATTTATAGAATAAGGCCATTACCAAAATCCAATAAGTTAGCATATAATGATTACAAGGCAAAACTAATAAATTTTAATAACTGTAATTGAATTACAACTTCATTTATTATGCATACAACATGAAAAACTAATACAATTAATGCTAAAAAGGAAACATATGATGTAACTCATAAGATAAATATTATCAATTTTATTATGCCTATCATAGAGATCATCTAGGAGTATGGGTATCATACAAGCATGATAAAACAAGCCCTCCACACCATCCCTATGATCCAAACCATCAGTGACCCTTACCACCCCATCCATCAGTTGGATGGTGGGTTTTGGAAATTGGTACTAGGAAGGGATTCAAAGCAAGTTGGGGTTTCCTAAACCATTAGATGACTCAAGACAACAACATAAATATAAAAAAAAAGAGTAACCAAAAAGTACTTCATCCAAAGATGAAATAGAAATAAACAATGTGAAATATGCATCACTAGGAAATGGGAAGTGGGAATAATCCATTTGTAGGCAGGGTTTGAAAGTCATGGAAGTAGATTTATGTACTAAATCTAAGTCCATCCCAATCATTGTTTCCTTACTTTTAAATCTTCTAAGTGCAGGCTTAGCCATTGTACTTCCCAACTATCAACCCGTACATCATGCAAATAACCCCATAGTTATAAATCTTAGATATTTATTTAAGTCAAGGAATTAAGATTCCAATAATAACAAAGATCGAAAAAATAAATGATACATTAGTATACAATGATATTACATGATGTGGATGCATAACCAACACAACACAATAACCAAATCATATCTAGTCAACATCCACTTCTTAAGGAATCGAATTGGCATTAAAAAAAATTGTTAAAATTAAGGAAAAATAATAAATATTTTATAACTAGTCATTATTGCCCCTGCATATCAAACTTTGACATCAATCCATTCCCATAATTTCCAAAATAAACAATAATGAGTTCAAGCAATAAATCATAATCTGTACAACAAGTAAAAGATGAGGAAAATTTCAATATGATGATTTGTGGATTTGTCATGAGGTACTACAACCTTATAATGAACCCCAAAATTATTAAATCAAGGCCACCTAGAATGTTATTATAACTAGTTACAAGGGTTTAAGAAAATATGACATAGACCGATTACTCTCAAGTCTAATCCCTTTCAACAATTTCTATGTTGACCACAAACTAATGATTTAAAAAAAAATAGTCAAAACACTACTTCAGACCTACCTAGAATTTACCAGGGCTTTACCCCAAAAATCCTATGTAGGTGTTTACCATTTTTAAAAATCACCATATAAGGAATATCTCAAGGTAAATTAAATATATTTCTTAATCACATAATAATCAATGTCAAATTTTAAACCCAAAATCACTAAGTTAATTCGATAAAACTTGCATATACCCAACATGATTCAACCCAAAATATCTAAAACATAGACAATAGGGTACATCAACCCATTGCATGTATACACAAGTTTATCGAAGCCAAAAAATGCATCAGTGTATAATATCTATGCAAGGAGAGGGAGAAACAACAAAACCCCAGATATATTGGAGAAAAACCCTCATATTTTAAACAAAAATCACCTAGATTGTCATATTCAGTGAAGAAGGATATGATGACCAATTGAATACATAATAAGATTATATAAACTAAGAACAAGAAGTTATTTAGCTACAATTTTTATGCAAAAGAAGGGGAAGTTTTGTTCCCCATATGCTATATACTCAGCAGGAAGTCTCACAACTTCAAGTTGAGTATGTAGTGTCTCCATATTGATTTATTTCATAAAATCAAAAACCAACTTCAAACATTCCATAATTGACTTACTTGAATAATGCAAGTTGAATAGCAAGCCAAAAAGGGAAAGAGAACCCCAGGGTAGATAGGGTTTGTTCAGGGAGCAAGCTAGAGAGAGAGAGTAATTGAATACTACCAAAATAATGAACTCCCCTCAATCTTTTTTGCCTTCCCCCTTATTCATCCTCTCACCAACCTCCTTCTCTATCCCCCCCAAATCATTTTCCATCTCCCCCATGCCTCATTCAATTCCCCTCATTCAATTTTGGGAGAGATAAAATCCCCAAAACTATTGGCCACTTCCCAAGGACATTCAAAATGCACCAACAATAATTAATTCAAAATCCAAAAAAATATACCAATAAACATTTTAAGTTGAATTAACATGGGTAGAGCCACATCCCATTCCAAATTAAAAACATGATAATCCACATGAGGGGGTCATTTCGGGGGGGGGGGTGGGGGTTCTAGTCAAGTCCACAAATAAATCCTAGTCACCATGTTGACTAACTATTTCAAGGTAGGGTCATGGAATAGTGAGATCGTGGAGAGAGAGAGAGAGAGAGAGAGAGAGAGAGAGAGAGAGAGAGAGAGAGAGAGAGAGAGAGAGAGAGAGAGAGAGAGAGAGAGAGAGAGAGAGAGAGAGAGAGAGAGAGAAGAAAAGAGGTTGGATGGGTTACATCAAATTAAAATAGAACCAAATTCAATTCAATAAAACACACATCATAGAGAAAATTAAAAAAAAAAGGTAAATCATAACACAAGCACAACAAAAAACATTAAAGTTGATACTTTCACTTAAGGTATGAAGGACAAATAGGATATGGAAGCACAAAATATAAAATGACATAACTTGTCTAATGGCTTAGAACTAAAACTAAAGTATATACCTATCAGAACTCATTCGACTACTCATAGAATCACTCATCTTCCTAATTGTTAAAAATTACCACCTAGCCTAGTTCATGATTGGTACCTACAACCATCAAATATAACATTAGTAGCACCTGAACAATGAAATAATATCAATAATAATATAATAGAGAGCTATGATAAATTGTTTAATACACCAAATAGTTAACATATCATTTAATGCAAAATTAAAACATAACCATATCCATCACCCTGCAGTCAAAATATCACTATATCAAATTTCGTCAACACTATGCTAGTCAGATACAATGTAATGCAGAATCAACTATACATGCCTATATTAATATTTAAATAGTCATATAATGTATCGAATGTTGGGGTCCTAATAAAAACACAAAAATATCAATAGGAATAATACTCATAATTTTGTAAAATCATAATCTTCATTGATTCATATTTAATGAATAAAAGTATTGCATAATTTTATAAAAATAAACTTCAACTCAAAATTAGAGTTGATATGCACAATTTTAAAAATAAAAATAAAAATCTATGCCCCTACTATAAATAGTAATTGGATTTTCTTAATAACTTTTGCATGTAAGTTTGGATGAGCCTAAAATTTAAAACAAATCCTATAAATACTAAATTCATGAATTTGGATGAGTTTCAACTCAAGTTCATGTCTAGTTACAAAATTATTTGATTTATGTTATTTTTAATATGACTAAAAATACTAGAATGTAATTTCAAACTCTTAAATGATCCCGTATGACTCTCTAAATATATTAAAATTGGTCATAACTGATGAATGTAATTATGGGTGCATTTTTATTCCTTTTATCTTTGTTTTGACATGAATGAGAGTTCA
The DNA here is from genome assembly GCA_037957365.1 of Torreya grandis. Taxonomy (NCBI): domain Eukaryota; kingdom Viridiplantae; phylum Streptophyta; class Pinopsida; order Cupressales; family Taxaceae; genus Torreya; species Torreya grandis. The sequence continues at coordinate 148,379 of JARHVA010008725.1, forward strand.
ATCAAGTTAAATAATCAAAAGTTATGGCCTCTAAAATATAGGTCTTTATATTATTCTCCTCTAGTTGAAAACAACTCAGCTCCTATGAGTTTCCTTAATTATATTCCTATCATTTATTCTTGTCAATATTTTCAACACCCATTCTATAATCCAAATGTTTTCTTCTTATTTTAGTCCTTCCCACTGTACCAAATATCTATTATAACTTCCTTGCCTTGTGTTCATTATCTTCTTATCTAGATCATGTACTATTTTTTTTTCTTCTTCCTTGGTACATGTTGCTTCCAATCCATTTTTTTCATCTTATTCCCTTTCACCATATTCTCTATAAAAATCATAAAAATCTAAAACATTAAACATTGGAGAGATATCAAAATATTTTGGTAAACTCATCTCATAAGCATTGTCATTGATTTTCTTTACAATTTTACATAGACAAATTTTCTTGTACTTCAACTTGTTATATGTTCTCTTTGAAAATATTTATTTTCTCAAGTACACCACCAAATATCCTTATTCAAATACCTTTGACCTTGTTACGTATGTTTTTGCTTTATACTTTTCATTACTTTTATGTATCTTTCTTACTTTTTCTTGCAATTATTGTATGTTCTATGTAAATACTTTTTCATTATCACTAACTCATTTTGAAATTGGTAACTAAACCAAATCTAAAATATTCATAAGATTTATACCATAAATAGTCTAAAATAGTGATTTTATTCTCAATTTGTTTATAAAACTATTATATGTAAATTCAACATGTTGTAAAGTTAAGTCCCATTACTTGGGATTCTCTCCAACTAGATGCATCTTAACAAAATTCTCAAGCTATTTTTACAATTATTTATCTATCTGTTTGTTGGTGGCATGTATTAATAAACTATATTTAGTTCCCAATTTTATCCATAAAATCCTCCAAAAAAGACTTATAAATTTTGTGTCCCTATCTGATGTAATGGTTTTTGGAACACCATGCAATCTCACATCCTTAAAATTTTATTTTTTACTCTAATGGAATAATTGGATTTATTACATGAAATAAAATAAACCATCTTGGACAACCTATCTACAATAAAAAAAATTGAATCATTACCTCTATGTGTTTCATAACCTGAACATAAAGTTCATACTCAAATTTGTCTATGGTCCTCTTGAAACTAGTAATGACATGTATAAACCAATATTTTATGCATGGTATTTTTCCATTTGGCATGTCTTGCATCTTGAAACATATATTGGCACATCTCTCTTTATCTTTGACCAAAAATACTTCTCCTCCACCAAAGTTATTGTCTTAGTCTTACCAAAATTTCCACCCAAACCACCACTATGCAATTCTCTTATGATATTGTCTCTGAGAGACCCAAGTAGAATACATAAATTTTTTCCCTTGAAAAAATAATCATCATGTATAAAGTACTCATCGTGAATAGAACTTGTTTCACCTATTAATATATTCTTACATTACTCAACTATCTTGTTAAAATCTAGATCAATATCATATAATTCCTTAACAAATTCAAATCTAACTACTTAATTCATCATAGTAGTTAACAATGTCACTCTCCTAATCAAAGCCTTAGCTACCCAATTCTATTTTATTGATTTATGATTCAAAACAAAAGTATATCTACGTAATAAAGACATCCATTTTGCATGCTTACTATTTAACTTCTTTTGAGTGTTCACATACATCAAAGCCTCATGATTTGTAAATAGGTTAAACACTTTAGGCACTAGGTAATGCCTCCAATGTCTTAATGATTGTATAGTGGTATAAAATTCAATATCATATTTAGAATACTTATTTCTTACCTGATTCAATTTATTATTGAAATATGATATTATTCTTCCTTCTTGACTTAACACAATGCTGATTCTCACATGTGAAGCATCAAAATCCACCTCAAACACTTTGTTAAAAACTGGTAATATTAAAATAAGTTTTTTTTGTAGTCTTATTCTTCAACAATTAAAATCCCTATGTTCCTACCTTTGTCCCATACATTTTTTTTCCTCTCATGCAATATGTTATTGGTGCAATAATACTAAATTTTTGAATGAAAATTATGGAAAAGGTTGAAAAATCATAGAAACTTCTTACCTCTATGATGACCTTTGGAATTAGTCAATAATTTTTCTTTACATTTTTTCATCCATTCTGACCCCATTTGTTGAAAAATCAAACCCCAAAAATACAAAACTATTATACATAAACTTGAATTTCTTCAAATTTGCATAAAGATTCTCATTTCTTAACAATTATAATACCATTCTCAAATGCCTTATGTTTTCTCTTTTTTACTCTTATTGATTATCAAAATGTCATAAAAATAGACCATTACAAACCTACTAATATAATCTTGCACCATTGTGTTCATCACCGTCATAAAAGTGTTGGGTGCATTAGATAATTTAAATGAGATCACCATCCATTCATGTAATCCATCTCTAGGACTCTTGAATTTTTTTTTCCATTCATCTCCTTCATAAATTTGAATCTAATAGTATCCACTCCTTAGATCAATCTTGGTAAAGTAATTTACTACTATAAGCATATCCATCATATCATCTAAATGAGGTATAGGGAATCTATATTTAATAATTATTTTATTGAATGCTATACTATCCACACACATCCTCTATGTCCCATATTTCTTTGAAGTAGTAATGTTTGTGTTGCATATAAACTTATGCTCTCCCTCACTACAACATTTCTCACCAATTCAGTAACATGTTTATTCAATTTTACATGTTCTATTAAACTCATCCTATAATTTATTTTATTGGGTAGATTTGATCCTTGAATCAAATAAATATGATGTTGAATATCTCTCTTTGATGATAAACTATCTAGTGATTCATTAGGTATAACATCTACATATTATTTCAACACTTATGTTGATTTTATTGGTATTGACACCAATTCTATGTCTTTTTTCTTTGTTATTAGTGTATAACAACCACATGCCATATTCATATCTTTGATAAATTATTTTTTGGATAACACGTTATCTATATGTCATTCTTTGATAGGTAATAAAACTACCTCTCTACTACCTTTTGAAAAAGTATATTCATTCTTTGATCCATGAATTATTTTTTTGTCATATTGTCATGGCTTTCTCAATAACACATAACATGCATCCATTGGAATAACATCACACCATATTTCATCTTTGTAAACTTTTCCTATAGAAAAATTGATTAAATACCTTTTTATCTATTGTAAATTCATTCCCTTTCTCAAACCATGAAATCTGATAAGGATATGGATGCTTTTCACATTGTAATCCTAATTTCTCTACCATTTCTTTAAAAACTATATTTTCACAACTACTACCATCTATAATTACTTTCTATATCTTACCTCTTGAAGTGCACTTTGTTTGAAAATTATTTGTACATAGTTAGGAATCACCACCTTCTTTATTGTGCACTTGTTCTTTCCTTGAAACTGTCATTATTCTCCTCATTATGATATTTTCTTCTATCTATTCTTACAACTTATATATTTTATTCTTTTGTTTTGGCCTCCACCCAATTTACTCTAAGGCAATCCTCTCACCTCATTTCTTTTTCATGATAATGCAGACACTCAAACACTCTATGCCCTTCTTCTCCATATATGTAGCAAACATAAGACCTATGTTGATTTGGAAACCACCCTATCCTCATTCTCTCTAAAATAATCTTCCTCTTTGTTGATATTGAAATCCTTGTCTATTATATTCTAATTTTTATACACTGTGGAGAGATCCTCCTCTAGTGGAATTAAACCCATCTCATCCACTTATTGGTGGTGATTGTTCTCTTCTTGGCCTAATTGATCTTTCAAATGTCTGTCTATTTTATTTTATTTTTGTCTTCAAAGTTAATTTATATGCCTCCTCCATGAAAAATATTATATGTATGTTCAATTCATCTTGAATAAAAAACTTCAAATCATTCACATACCTTAAAACCACATGTTCTTTTATTTCGTCATGCTCCACTCATATGGAAAATTTGTGAAACTTATATGCATACTCTTATATGTATTATGATAATTTTACCTTAAATTCGGAATTTAATTTAAGAGAGTTTGTGAATAATTAAAAAGAGAAAATTTATCCCTCAACTTCTTCTCCATCTTGCTCCATGTGTTGACTTTATCTTTACCTTTTCTATGTCTCTCTTTTTGCAAGTGATTCCACCAAATCAATGCATGACCCTTCAATTTCATGCATGCAAACTATACTTTATTTTTTTCTATTAATATTTTTTACTTGAAAACTTTTCCTTGTTATTTATCTAGTCTATCAACTCTTCTAGTTTTAAACCACCTCAATATTATGGAACATCAAACTTGATTCCTTCATTCCTTCCCTTTAAATGCATGACCATCTTCTCTTCCATTGATGGTGACTATACTCATTCTTCTTCTTGATAAATTTTATCTTCATGATTTGTTTCTACCTCTGTTTTATCTTTCACAAGCCTTTGTCTTTAATTTGTAATAATTGTGATTAATTTTTCCACTTGTCTCTATAGCTCTTGCATAGTCTTGTTCATCTAAGCATTTCTTCTTCGTTCGCTCACCATCTCTTACACATGTTATTCAATCACATAATATTTTTTATTCAATCACAAAATATTTTTCCAAAATATAAAAATACCAATACACAAAGATATTAGCTCCAAGATTTGAATTTGTTCTGATACCAAATGATGAATCCATGGAGTAATAACATATGAAAATATCAATAGACATAATACTCATAATTTTGTGAGACCACAATCTTCATTGATTCACCTTTAATGAATAAAATCATTACTTAAAATTATTTAAATAAAATTCAACTAAAAATTGGAATTGACATGCAAAACTAAAAAACTAAAAACTACCTAGAGTTAACTACTCATGTTATAAATAACTTATTTTTATTAATAATTTTTTCAAGCAAGTTTGTGTGGGCCTAAAATTTTTAAAATATTTTCTAAATAATAAAATCATGATGGTGAATGAGTTTCAATTCAAGTTCATGTCTAGTTACAAAATTATCTAATTTATGTTATTTTTAACATGACTAAAATTTTTAAAATGCAATTTTGGACCCTTAGATGATCCTATATGGCTCTCTAAATATCTTGGAATTGGACTTAATTTGATGAATTCGGTTATAGTTGCATTAGTCTATCTTTTATTTTTGTTTTGGTGTGAAAACAAACTCAATTGAATTAACAAGTCAAAAGTTATGGCCTCTTGGAAAATAGATCTCCACATCAATAATATGATAAAACTATAGTAACTATTTTTTGACTATATATTTTTCCAATAAATTTTTATATAAAAATTTCTTAAAAAATGAAATATTAAACATATAAAATAATTGATATACTATTTAACTAACTATTAAAAATTCACATAAAAATTTGTATACGAGCTATATTACTCATAATAAACCCTATTAATTAAAATAAGCTATGATCATGAATATCTCCACAATCTTCTATTCTTTACTATAATAGTAACCTGCTCTAACAACTAACCAATAACTTAAATACTATGTAAATAACACCACAACCTCAAGTTCAAAAAAAAAAAAAATAGACTATAATAAATTAACACCATAAATTATTCTAATAGGAAAATGACTCAATTTAAACCAAAACACCGTTTGAATTTCTTACATCTATGACAATGGTACAATAAAAACTTGGCAAGGGTGATTATTAAATTTAAAAGCTATGCAACGTCCTACAAATTATGTCCATTTCTCTCTTTCTTAAGAGCATTAGAAGCTTTACTGCACATCGTACGAATCGAACCATGAAAGGGATGTTAAAATGGGGAGAGAGCCAAAGGTGGTTAAGATTTCATATGCCCTAAGGATAACACAGGCCATCTACCAAATTATCTTTAAGGATAGTAATCTTAGGGCGACACAATCCTTTTTTAAATCAACCAAGCTCTATGTTCTCGAGAACAGTTGATTTCCAGATCGATGGTTAGAACTAATTATGTACGCTGTTGGGAAAACATCATGTTTTGGGAAATTGATCTGTGGATCAGACTGAGAGCACCAGTTGAATTTCTATGCGTTTGTTAAATCTTTGAGCTTAGCAGAAATGCTTAGTGCAAAAGTTCATGAACCATTGATCTAAAAAAACCCATAGCAGGCTCAGATTTTAATCGGTCTCGAACTAAAAATGGCATATAACTGCCAAAGGACCGAACCCTGTTAATCAGTCACTTTGAGAAAACAATAGACACTGAAAATTTGTATGTCATTTATGCACAAATTAATTATGAGAAATGATGCCCTAGAATACCAAATAATATTTCTCACTCCACTTTTCATTGCCCACAAAAATCGCATAAGGAAAGTTAAATGTAAGATGATCCCAACCTGAAATTGCTTCAACCAGTAAAAGGAATTTCAGCAAACAGGTCCGCCTGCCCTTTCCATGGCCTCACAGTTTTAACATATGGAAAGAAATCAGAAGAAATATCTCTAAATGACAATAATAAAAACTATCTTCTTGAGATATCTAACACCAAAAAATAATACATGCAGAACGTAGAAAATGGATTGTTACTTGGCCATTATCTAAAGAGTCAGCCTTGCCTTTTAAGTGTTCCTCCTTGCCATATAAATTCCTTAAAAAAATACATTAAAAAAAAGTTTTAAAGGATATAAAATGATAAAGATAGTGTTTTATTATTTTTTAGAAATGTTTTAATATTATTTTTTTGGTAATATATCAATTAAAGTAGATGTATTGATATAGTGATGACTTATATTCAAATGTCACAAATAATTAAATAATTTATAATAAAAATATATTATAATTAAATAATATATAATAAGAAATATATATTAATGATGAAAATTGAAACCCTGTTTATATTTTAGTAAATTAGATAATCTAAGTAAGAAACATATATTAATAGAAATATTAAAATCGGAACTGTTTGTGTCTCAATTTAAATGTAGGTTCATCAGCTTCACAATTATTATGTATTAAAAACATACTATTCTAATAAATCAAAATAAACTACATAATATAATTTTACGCATGTAAAAATTTAACTTGTCACTGTAGTTACAACACAAACATAATTTAATTATTAATTATGATTAATTTATAGACAACTCTACCTTAATTAGAAGAAATTTTATTGTGGTCAATGTTGCATTGACCACAATAAAATAATAGTATATAAATAAAAGTTGTTATCATGAGCAGTTTTAATAATGGTTAAAAATGTTTTAAATTAATTGGTCCCTTCTTTGAATGAAAGCATGTCATAAGTAGGGTCTAAGAATATATATACAATCTCAAATAATATCTATGATGTAGGTATTGCAAGTATGTGATATGGATAAATGGACCAAAATTAATTGAAGAAAAACAAATAGTTTAAAAAAAATTACTTTTAATTAAAGATATAAATATTGTATAATTAATTTTGAAATTAAAAAATTGTGAATATAAAGACTTAGTATCTATATTTTTTTCTTGGTATCAATTTATATATTGATGTCGTGTTTTTAATTAAAATATATAATTTTAATATATTTGTAAATATATATTATTTTTCTTACTTATTAATGATTATTATATTTGAAAAGTAAGGAAAATAACTTCACATATTTTATCCAACTTTTTTTCAATTGATATGAACCAATTTTTAATTACTAATATAAAAAGTGGACCGTGAATTTCTACAAACCATTTTATTATCATCATCATCTTATATCATTTTCCAATCCGAATAAAGTCGGTGAGCATTGACCGTCCTTTAGTAGAGCCCTGATATTCAGGGAACACTTTATATTTAAAAGTTAATGTTTGGTTTTTATGTCATATATATAAGCATACCCGAAATTTTTGATTGCTCCCTTTAACCGATTCTTTTTTTCTTTTTAAAAAAAATAGGCACGAAGTCATCGCTAAGAAAATGCCCACCAAGTTGCACAAATCAAACATTGACCATTGATGTACTCACCCAAAATTCAAAGGGTTTTAAGCTTTAAATAAGGTTGGCAATAGAATTGAAATTCTTATAGCATGGTTTTATGAAGGGGGTAGTTGCTACATTATTTTATTTTAAGGGTTTTATATAATTATTAAATAATTAAAATTGTATAAATAAATATTTATTGAAAAGTAGTATTAGTCATTGTTTAATATAAGTTTTTTCATAATTATGTAGAAATGTGTTTATAGTTTGTAATTGTTAATTTTTCTAATTTTTTTAAATAAATATGTTGATTTTTTTTTGGAAAAGGTAAAAAGATTTATTAAAAAGGAATTATAGAATAAACAAAAGGTTGTCAAAAATGGCAAGCCCAAAATCTTAAGAAAACAACAAAAATATATCTTGAAATAATTAAGTTACAGAGAACCCAAGACTTAGGTTGTTTCGAATCTAACTTAATCCTTATATAAGTTGGTATTGGTCAATCAAAGAACTATTTGGTTCACTTCCTGCCAATCCAACATGTCCCTCTCTTGATTAGAAGCCAACTTATATCATGTTGATTTTGCACTAGCATATTTTTCTAAAAAGTCGGCAACAATATTATATTGTCTGGAAACATAGTCTGGAATGACATCCTCAAACTATTCCCAGATAGATTTGATTTGAGTCACTCAATTTCTTATTCTGCAAGCCTTTGAAGCAAAATTAGTAATAAGATCTAATAAACTCACCATGATTTATGAATCAAACTCACCTACTAGCTTGCAGACCCCTTATTCTCAAGCATTGAGAGAACTTTGACTGATAGCTAACCCTCCAGCTTCATTATTAGTAGCCTTTCCAAGATCCTCTAGCTCATAATGATGGATTTTCCCTGTAAAGTCTCGTTTAAGAAAGCCAATACCGACAATCTGATGAGGTTTAGTGTTTAGACTTCTTATATCCCAAGATTGAACAATCATTGGAACCAGGGTTTCTATAAGTGTCTATCTGTTTGATCTTGCCTTAGATAAGAAGTTGTTCCCCCTCTTTAAAATCTTCTCTTGATTTATTTCCCCCCCCCCCCCCCCCCTACACCCTCAGTATGAGAATTTTTTAACCTTTTCTCTGCTTAGACCCCAAATTTTGGCTTCTCTTTATCCTTTTTTTTATCTTTCATTGAAATGTCTTTATCCACTTCCACCATAGCAAGAGGTTGATTCCTTGGGTCTAACAACATTAAGGGATCATCTGCTAATTATGTATTAACACAATCTTGAGTGGTAGGTCTAGCATCCTTAGTAGGTAGAATACTATCTTCATGGGAGGGTTTCAAATCTGTTGGAGTTTCTCTCTGTGACTTTGTTGGATTTTGTATTCATATTCTTTTTATTTTTCTTTCATTTTAGAACTTCAAAACCCTCCTCACTCAAATATTATGTCAAGGTTATGGTTTAGTTTTCTTCTTTCTTCTCAATGAATTTATGATTGGTTACATTTTTCTTTGGAGGAATAAGTTTCTTCATTATCCCCTCTAAGTAAAAACAAGCCAAATGGTCATGTTTGTGGCAAATCTTGCATATGAAAGGAATTGTCTCATAATCCACCTACTGTATCCCAGATAAATTTCCCCAATTTTTCAATTTCAATGGGGAGATGTTGATTGAGATCCATCTCAACACTAATGTGAGCATAAACTTCTATATCTCCCCTTAACATACCCTTGGTAGGTCCAAGATAATGTCCAAAGAAATTACCCAATTTTTCAAAAACTAGGTCACATTAATATTTCATAAACAAGGCATAAAATCGAACCTAGATAGCCATTGTAGAGTGTTCCATCTTAGGGTCAAATCCCATCTTACATGGCTATACAAAAAGGCTCATAACACCATATGTTCTCCTCCCTAACTCAAAAGCTTTGTCTCCAGCTGCTTGGGAAGGAAAACTCACTATATAATAACCATTAAATTAATCAAAGAAATTGTAATATCTCCTATGGGTTTTTAGTTTTTTCTAATCCATAAATACATAAATCTTAAAGAGTATTTTATACTAATGAATTTACATATTAGATCATGTTTAGGGGAAAGGTCTCAGTAGCTGCACACCCTAACTTTGGACAACGAATTAAGGTGCTATAACATCACATTAGATTTCAAAAAAATTACCCATTTTAATATGTCACCTTAACTACTTATAACTAAGGTTTCAAGGTCTAACACATTATACATTTTACGATATAATCAATTTTATCACAAGAGGTCATAAAATACATTTTTTAAACCTATAACCAAAACTTAACCTTTGGAGTACCAATAGCTATGCATTAGAGTATCAATACTTGAGCCTTACTTGTAAAGATGTGATTGGTTACTTTTAATTTTATAGAATAAATGTTGAACAAGTACTAGATATTACATGTTCAGCGTCTAGTGCACTTTAATATTTATACACACTAATATGTTTCATCGATGAAGCACATGTTAACAAAAACCTTGTTCAATAATTAAAACATGCACAACGATTGAAACCTTTCCCCTACTTCTATAAAAAACATTTTTCAGCTACCAATTCTTGTTCAATCACTAATTTAAGATGCATTAATACACAAGAAAATAGCCATTAACCTTTCCCTGTTGTTCTGGTTTCTTGCCTGTAACAAAAAAATCAGTGTGGATATCTGAGTCGTTGAACAAAGATTCCTCTATGTCATGCCTCCCTTTAACTGTATTTGTCAAAGATTTCACAAATAGTTGAGGTTGAAATTGGGGCCCGTAAGGCCCCCCGATCATCCATTACTTGACAATTGTACTCTCTTGTTTGGGTCTTCCTTCTTTACGTTTTCCGCTATGTTGAGGAACCCCAACGAAATTACAAACAAAATCACAAATATTCATATGTTGAAATTCTTCTTATTAAAAACAATCTCCTAAATTTTCTTAGCAGTTGAAATTTTATAATATTTTTTAATTCATAGGAATGTTTCGTTGCGGATCTCCAGCAAAAGAATCCCATAACACCAACGGAAAATTTCCCGATAAGCAGCTACAGGCACTGGATTGTAATTTTCAATGCTGTACTTAAGGTGGCTTGTAGGGCACGCCAAACTCTCAACGAATCAGGTCCCACTTTTCACATTCAACATTCCCAAGTTCTGACTCTACTTCCGTCGGTTCCGTTTAATCTCACCCTCTTCATGTCGTCACTTGGTTGGAATTTACTGCGGATGGAGCCTGGCAATGGCATTCCTGGTTTGATCTGAAACCTAATATAAAGTCCACACGATTCCGGCAAGTGCATGTGGACGACAAATCTCCATAATTTCTTCCAATCCAGCGTGGAAGCGCGTCAGCATTAAAATAATTTTCAAAAACAGCCGCTAGCTACGAAGGTAGGTGGGATATACGGATAGTGTCGGTCGCTGCCTGCACATCTCAAATAATGTTATATATTACGCGGCCCGCCCCGCCCCGCGAAGTTTGTTTCTTCATTATTATACCCGCCGACGACCTTATCAGGATTGTTGTTTTCGTACGGAAGCACAAGTACCTAGGACTTAGTCATACGGGGAAGTTGTGAATTTGTCAAACTTCAAGCGATTTTCGTGCTGGTAAGAGTCAGAGAGAACGAGGCCGGCAATCTTACCTACTTAATTCACTAGCCTATATAACTCTTTCCAAGCTTAATTTATTCATCTTTTTTCTTTACTGCGCTTCGATCGCATGATAGCTGTGAAAATGTTGGGAAGTCTGCTATGTTTGGCTCTGCTTCTGGTTGGGTTGGAACGGTCCAGCGGAGCAAGGCTGCTGTTTGGCGGCCCACAAAATCCTTCATCGTTTGATACGAAGCTCGAATCTGTAGCGGCGGCCGCCACTGCAGCAGCTGTGAAAGACGTCGCAGAGAATCATGGAGTGGAGTGCGAGGGGGCTGAGATGAAACCCTGGAGCGGCTCTGCACAGAATGCCACAGGCGGCGACGACGACAACAACCTGACGTTCAGGTTTAACAATGATCGAACCCGTGACGTTGCGAATAAAGAAGCGGAGGTGGTGTACAATGTTCTGCCAAAGGGGGGAGTCCCGCCTTCCGGGCCGAGTCCCGGAGGAAATGCAGCGGTCGATGGGCAGCGGCTTTCCAGATCCACCCACAGCCCACCGGTGGGTCACATGCAGATCGCACTCAGGAAGAAACGGGTTCTCAAGTCTACTCCCAGCCCAGGCAACGGTCACTAGACCCTCACATACAACTTAACAGATCACAGTCAACAAATTCGTTGGCATCCTTTTACAACGCAGAGATCGAGGACAATGGAGCCTGAAATCTATACAGACAGGAAACGGGCACAGAAATTATTCTTTCCTTCTTTGTCAATGGTATTGTAAATGTACACAATAAAATTCAATTAATCAAATATTAAAAGCGTGTAATCCTCTGGTTATATGTAATTATTAAGATTTCTCAAGGTTCACGACTTCCGTGATTCGTTTGTGTCATATCACGGTGATTCAAAATTTAAAAAAAAAACAAAAAAAAAATTGTATATACAGGTTATTTTGAAAAAACAATTTTTTTAATATTAGTAGAATTTTATGTTACAATTTAAGCGTGGTATTTGATGTGGTCTGTAGCTTTAGATTCATAAATATATTCTTATGTAAACAATATTATGTGTGTATAGGAATTAGTATGGAGCTAGTCTCTCATGAACCTAACTCCGACGAATTTAAGTATATTTAAATTTTGTATAGTCTCCATCATATTAATAAAATGGAGTTTAAATTAAAACCATTTAATGATGGAGGCAATCTCAATATTTTTTATATCATATATCATATATTGTTTGTTTTTAGTGTAATGTTTGCATGTGGGGATGAAGTGTCGACGGTGGAAACCAATTCACAATTTATTTGAAATAAGATGAACGGTTATTATAATGTTAAGGATGCCAAGTTGATTGAATTATAATCCCAACCAAAAAAAAAACAAGGAGAGTGGTTCTTAGTAGAAAAATTTATGGAGTTCAAGGCAATATACACTAATTGGCGATCTGTAACATGATGCAGACAGAAATATGGATCCAAACATTATGTGGTGAGAACTCAAGTTTCGAATGAGAAAAAATATTTGAACATTTATGATGTGTTGGAATTGAGCGTGCATAATTATACACTTTATTATGAGGGAAATGGGGTTTGGAATACAAATTCATTTACAAGTAATTTTCAGTTAATATTAATAGTTAGTTTCATATGCATACTTTGTGTGCTCTATACAATGTCTTGATTTATTTTGGAATATTTTTTGAGAAAGATTTATGATTGAAAAAAAATTATTAGTGTGGAATGATAACTTTTTTATTATAAGGTTTACTTTCACAATTAAATGTTAATAGAATCGATGTTTATGATCTATAATGAATTTATTATAATATCATTTTTTGTTTTAAATTTTTTATGTGCATAAAAAACATAATATTTAGAAAAGTTGGAATGTGAATTTCATGTCTCTGACTATAAAATAGGAAGTTCAATATACTATTAGAAAAATAAAAAATGTTCATTATAATCATTTATAGTTATATCTTATGTTTATCTTAAACCCAAACTATTAGTTTGTAGTAGTTTTTAAATAAAAAAGCCCTGTATGTTGATAACCATAGTTACAATATTCTTTAATTTATAAGTGATATGAGATGTAATGGTCATATAGTAGGTTGTTTATAATTTTATATGGGATATAAAATAGCTATTTAAGCTTCCCCTCAAAGTCAATTCACCTCGATGTAATTAGAACCTGCTGAGATACATGGAAAGTCTGCACAAGCATCATGTTTTGGTAATAGAAGAGCTGGCTTTGGTAATAGGAGAGTTGTGTATTCTCCAGGAAAGCTGGGTTTGGTAATATTGCAGAGAGAATTGAAATTTTCATGGTTACAAACCATTGGATAAATTAGAATTGGAGGCTATTCTGATATTTCTAAAGTTTTGAGATCTAACTACTTTCTTATCACTCTCAATATCTAAAAGGATGGTTTACCTATGAGAATCCATTTTAGATTTGAGATGATGTGGTTGAAGGACATCCCTCTCACCTTATGAACTTATGGAATGTTCCAACCCCTATTGGGAGTTGTAAAATCTACATAATGTCACATAGACTCATGTATGTTAGAAATCAACTTAAAACTGGAAATAAACCAGTTTTAAAGGAGAAGGCAGATAATGAAGTAAATATCTCTCTTAAATGATGATGTTCAAAGATTGGATCATGATGTCCTTCTCTCCAAAATGATGTTCTTATGACAAGGATTAATGAAGTCCTGTAAAAAGAGGAACTTTTATGGCATCTGTAATCTAGAGAAACTTGGTTGAAAGGAGAAGGAAGCAATATAAAATATATCCACCACTGGACCTTGGCAACTCAACTTTAATAATATTCTCAGCGTTATGAAAGCAGATGGTGCAAGGATTAAAACAATCTCAAACATCAAGGAGGAAACTGCTAGATACTTTTAATGTTTGTTAACAGTAAATGCCGAGGACAATGATAGAGAGAAACAAGAGTTTATAAACCTGATCCCAAGGGTGATCACTAAGGACCGGATTGAGGAGTTGCAGGTTTTCATTTCTGAAGTTGAAATTTCCACAAAACTCTGGAGCATGGAAAAGGACAAGTCCCCTAGACCGAAAGCCTTCCCCAGGGATTTTTACGAACTTCTTGGATATCTTAAAGAAAAGATGTGATTAAAGTAACAAATGAAGCAATATCCTCTAAAAGAATCCTCAAGGATTTCAGCTGTACTTTTCTGCCTCTCATTATGAATAAATATAATGTTTATTCCTTGGATGGCTTCAGACATATAGGTCTTTGTAAAACTATTTACAAAATTATAATAAAGGTTAGTAGAGCATATGATAGATTCAATTGGAAATTTTTGTTTATAGTTTTAAAAAAACTTGGCTTTTCTAATCATTTGTGTGAGTGGTTGAAAGTAAAATGGCTTTTTTGGTTCGGAAAAATATTCTTATTCAATATGTTCTTTAAGCAAACTCGATCTACATGATATTGGTTTTGCTAGCTTCTAAAAATATTAAACATAAATTAACCTTGATGAGGAGAAGCTTCCTTTAAAATGCCATTCAAAATGTTAGAAATATTGTCCTCATATAATGGAGTGAAATATTGTCCTCATATAAAATGGGGAGTTGATACAAAAGATATTGTTCTATTGAATAAATCTTTTGGGTATAAATTAATTTGAATATTTTATTCGGAGAAGGTTTGTATTTAAAGTGTTATGTTAAGAGGAAAATACTTCTATAATTTGGAAGATCCGATGAAAATATTCACTAATGAAAACTAGATGATAGGATTTCATATATGGAATCTCCTTTAAAAAATAGATTTATTATTCTTAATTCTATTTACTGCAAAATTAAAAATGATAAGAGAGTTCAATTATGGAGGGATGCTTGGTCTACTCCTATAACTCTTGTTCATCATCCTTCATTCAACATCTTAATAATTACTTATCGAATGTTTAGGGATACACTAATGATAACTATTGGACTATTTCATAGTTTTTTGGGGTAAGAAGATATCTTAGAAGGACCCACTAAGCATGGATCCTTTTACATTAGAAAAATTCCTTTATTTTATATTTAATTGCTTTCGTGCAACCCTTAAGTCTTCTTAGGAGGATGATTTCCTAAAATGGACCATGATTTCTTGAAATGGACCACAAACTTGTTGGATGATTATTTTGTGAAATATAGGTATCATAAGTTGATTGGTAACCTAGAAGTTCTAGACTCATCGGTGGTTAAAGTTTGGAATCCTATTGGTTTGTTATAAAAATATGTCTTTTATGGTTCTTCATGACATGTAAAAGTCCTTGTTTTGGGATAGGCTTCAAAAGATTGGTTTACATGGTCCATTGAAATGTGTTCATTGTAATTCTTCTTCTGAGGATCCATATCATCTATTCTTTCATTATTTTTTCCTTTAGAGGATTTGGATGTGGTTTTTTCAGTGGATGGATAGAAATTGGGTGGTAATTGGTTCCATTTAGGGTATGTTAGTGAACTGGGTAGAGGAAGGGGGTGATCAAGTGAGTAATCTTTGATAAATGTCTCCTTTGAACCTTTGAAATGATAGGATATTATAAGGTACTCTCCTCCCTGTGCATTATTTTATATGAAAATTGGAAGGTTTATTTTAGGAAGTCTATAAAGCCAAAGTTTCGTTACCTAAAAAAAAAAAAAAATCTAGAAGAGGATAATCATATCCTCTTAAAGTAGAGGATCTTTTGTAATATTTTTTTCTTCTAATTTCATTTACTTTGAGGTTGGAGATTATTTGGAGAGCTCCTCATAAAGTGATCAAACTTAATTTTGATGGGGCTTTGAAATGAAAATTGAGAATATCCAGTGCAAGTAGAATTCTAAGAGATATTGTTGGTTCAATTTTTTCCATACTATATTGTTAATATTCCATAGACAATGAATAATATTTTTGAAGCACCTACTTTCTGACGAAAAATTAGATTAAAAATTAACCTCGATATTATCAAATTGGAAATCAAAAAAGACTCAATGCTAATTTTCAACAATACTAATTTTGATAAAACTGAAAATTAAAGAATTAACAACATCGTCCAAGACATCCAAGATTTTTTATTTTCTTTGAATTTACTCCAATCAAATATGGTTATAGAGAGATTAATAAATTGTTGGATTACTTGGCCAATTATAGAGCTTCCATGCTTAGCGATGGTGATGATTGGTGGCATGATCGTAACACTCCGTGGAAAGCATATATATATATATATATATATATATATATATATATATATATAATTAATGTTTGTAAGGCATTGTTTGGGCTTAGATCATTATCATTCCTCTTAGATTTTATTCCCGCCATTACTTTTCTCCTTAATTTGCACGAGGGGCGGTGGAAGGTATCACCCCTCTCCTCTGCTGCTATGATGGCAAGTTTTGGGCAACGATTGTTTACTTTTGGTTTTTTATTCCATTTCTTCACAAAGTCATTATTTGCTTTCATCCTTTTGCTTTGCTCTGCTCTACCTTGGCCTATCGTGGCATCAAGTAAACTCGAAAGAAACATAGGTCGTAATCAGTTTGCTAATGTATTCTCTGAGCCAAAGGGGGAGGAGTGAAAATGAGAAATTGGGACAAGGCTCCTTTGGAGAAAGATACTTTGGCACCTTTAGATGGCGATGACATTCAGAATGTCTTCAACCCTCTTCTCAGTATGCTCTGGTTTTTATACAGTGTGTTTTTGACTAGGAGAAGTTAGGAATTGTGGATCTGACATGGAACAGAAACTAGATTCACTCTAAATTATGCCTGGTCATTGAAAAGAGAAATTACGATGCCTTTAACTAGATCATCTTGCTTAAGGCAATTCAGAATCAGTGAAAACACACTACTAAGTCACAAATCTCTGCATTGGTAAGGAGTTTCTACTGAATTTCCATTCTTTGGAAAAGAAGTTAAATGAGGTGCCTAGCCTATTAAATGTTGAAAAATATTGTATGCTGATAGTGATAAGAGTGTGGTTAGTGTGAATAACTGTGATGAAGTTGTAGTGGTAGTGGTAGATGATTCTTTTGAGGATCTTGGAAAAAAATTGTTCAAAGTAGGAGAGGTTTGTTCATCTTACATTTTGGATGGTCCTGTTGTAGAGGTCCCCTCATACGTAGCCCATCTAAAGCAAATTAGGGAATTGTCTGTGGATGAGGTGGTTGCATTTTTTAATAAAGGGAAAAAGCCTAATTTTTTTGGCTGCAACCACCAAGCTTGACATGGGCTATGCATCGTCTCTGAAAATCCCCTTGTTACATTTGGCAGCGTTAAAATTATTGGTTATTAATGGGATAAGACTGTATCAAAAGTCCTGGCATGAAGACGGTCATTTTCTATCTTTATAGATTATCCTTTCAAATCTTCACTTTTAAGGTGGTAGATATAATTGGCCTGTTGTAGACCTTCCTTCTGACAGGGACGCTGATATTTCATTTTAGGAATGTTATTACATGAGAAGGGCATGTTGATTTGGGCATTAAATATATATATATACACACACACTTTTAGAGTTTTGGTGGCTTTTAGTTTGTTACTTGTAATTTTGTTTTGAAGTAGTGGGTGGGGTTTACTGATTATTTTTAATTTATTAATAAGTTTCATTTTTTTTTTGGTTAATTTGGTTTACTAATTATTCAAGATTTTGGTTTTTATTATAAATTATATATATATATATATATATATATATATATATATATATATATATATTTTGTAGGTCAAGTTTTTTAACTATTTATTATCTGTATAGAAAAATAAGTTAAAAAATAGTCATTTAATATGTGCAACCAATCAATTATAATCTTACTGTCATAGATTATATCACATCAAGAAAAAAGCCAAGAAAGTAATGTAATCGTTTAACAAGTTATAGATAATGATCATTTCGTTACACTTTTCTAACCTACCCTCTCTCTTAAGAGAATAAGATGTTCTAATATGGAGATTATTCCTTTCTATATATTAAATAATATTTATATAAATGCAACCTACTCATATCATGAAGCAAATATTTACTATCATTATTAGTTTAAGACAATTTCTAATTAAATGCAATAGTCCACCTATTGACATCATATAAAAATATCTGCTAATTATAAAATGTATAAATAAATAATATTTATCTAAACCTATCATTTTCGACCAAAAAGTCCTCAACTTATCTTCCTTCCTTAATCATACAAATTACATGATTGATTATACACCCAAAATATAAGTGAGATACAACCACATTATATATTAATGCTATAGAGAGTGTGTTAAGAGTGTGAAAATATATGTAGTAGTATGATAGAGAGGGGTCTCTACCCCAATCTATCTAATCTAACAAGAGCTAAAAACAAAAAATAATAATTTAAAATTTGTTTTCAGCTTAGTGCCTTTTCAATCTTAAAAAATGTTAAGCTCGGTTACTCTTTAAGCATTAAAACATGATCAAATAATATATAGTTTATTAATCAATCTAAATAGTAAATGAGATAAATATGTGATCATAATTTCATTAAGACAATAATAACAAGAAAGGTAGAGGCTATGCCTCAACCCTTGTTTCCATAGAATTGTACATGCTCAAACATTCTCGCTAAGTATGCCTCTTTTAAATACTTCATATTAAATTTTAAAGTTCAATAAATTTTGTCATTAAATTTTATTATTTTTTTAAAATTTATATTTTCAAATAATACTTTCACAACTTAACAAACATGTGCATACTCAATATTCATCCCATTCATAGTCAAACATAACAATATAATGCATTCATCCAATTCTAAATCTTAACCATCGTAAACAAGATTAAATATTTATTCATTCCCATATCCTACCACAACTCCTCATACAACCTTATCATAATAATAACAAAAATAGATTTATCACACAACTTTAATACTATAAATATCATCATGAACACTAATCCCAAACCCATATTATCACAAGAATAATGTGATCAAAATACTAGAACCCTAAAAACATTCAATAACCATTCTCAAATAGAACAATGGATGAGCTTTGAAATTGGTTTCTGTCATTCAAAAGCAGAGTAAAGGAAATCATATTATTCCGATTTACATGCCTCACAAGATCTAATCCCATAAAAAAATAAAACAATCAAGACTCCAACACATTTAGCATTCGTAGCTTGCAAATTACATATTCTACCATCAACAAAATCAAAATAATAATACATCATTTGATCCAATTAATGACAGAATGATTAGATGCAAGGAAGTCTCTTTGTGATCACTATGCTGCACAATAAGACTCTGAAGTCAAACAAGTTAAGAGCATAATGCAAATTTGATTGAATGAATTTTATGCATTCCATTTACAGTAATTTTGAAAGCGAATTTATTAAAGAATAAGTATTCACAGGTTCTTAGCCGTCGGCGACACGGTTAGAATAAACATTTCCTTCCAAGCAAAATAATAAGTAAACTACACAAACTTTCTCGGCCAGTGAGGGTTTAATGGCCGCCTCCTGGGCTGGGAGTAGACTTGAGAACCCGTTTCTCGCTAACGCCCTGTTGCCGCTGCATATGACCCACTCCAAAACTCTGGCCGCGCGATTTGGCAATATGATCCGCCCCGGGGCTGGGCTTCGATTTGGAGAGGTGCTGCCCTACGATGATGGCGTTTCCCCTGTGACCCGGCCCGGAGGGCGATATTTTCCCCCTGGGCAGAACATTGTACACCTCCTCATATTCTTTCTCTGAAACAGACCCAATTCGATTCTCCATAAAACTGTAAGCCTCTTCGCATGGTATTAAGGTTTTGTCTGAAAGAGCGAAATTGTCTTCACCTGCCACGGCCACATTGAGGTGAGGATCGAAGGCGGACGGATTTTCTGGGCCGACAAATAACAAATCATTCGTCTCCGGCAGTTTTCTTGCTCCGCTGGTCGGCTGGAATCCTCCGATGATCAAACATAACAACAGTGTTATCAACATTTTCATTTGCAGGCTCTTCATTGATTATATTGTGGTGGGATTTCTGAAAGGAGAAATATTTTTGGGAATTTATAAGCGGTAAATGAATTGGGTCTAGCAGAAATTTGCTGGCTGCTTCGCTCATCTTGACTTTAAAGCTCGAAATCGGATATGAAGACTTGACCATTCACACGGCGACAAGGGACTGAAAATCAATAAAATTGTGGTACCTTGGCCACAAATCAAATGAAAATAGTTTTTGGAATTTGAATTTGGTGTTTAACTGAACGCGTGAGGAAACCCGTAAAATGTGTTCCACGTCGTCCACGGGGTAGGTAACTAAGGCGTGTTGCACAAGCTTCATTAAAAGTCAATCTCGGTTTCCAACTTGATCATTTTAGAGGAAAGGGGATATTTTTTTATTATAATTTATTGATAATTATTAATTATATGTAAGTGTTGCCAAAAATAATTTGGATTTTATATATATATATTTTTTGATAAATAAAAAAAAGTAAATTAAAAATAAATAAATATAATAAAAAAGAATATATTATATTCAAAAAATAAATATCATATTCAAAATTGAATATGTTTTTGAAAATATTATATCATTTTGTAATATTTTTAGGTGTAAATAATTTAAAAATGTCAATTTTATTAATTATGTGAGTGCCAAAAATTTAAATTTGTATATATGATTGTAAATTATATAAGCTACAATCTCAAATATCTTAAGTTATATAATATTATAACCAATGCATTTACATTTTATTATATCCTATAATAATCAAATTTCAAATATTTGGTTTCGATATTTAGCTCCACAATCTCCAACATTAAAAATCCAACCTCCTCTATTAATTGTGTGCCCCTTAAAAAATGAAGTTTCATACATTTTGTAAGCCTTGCTATTCCAACAAAATTCAAAATATTTAATAGAGATGCAATTTTTCTATAAATGAATTTTTTTTGGAGCAACAAATGTTTGAATTGTAAGGAGTGCCATATTCCAATTTTCTTAATTTGGAAGTAGACTTGAATTTTTTATTGATCGCATTCTAGGTAAACAAACTTAACTTTTTCATTGATCTACTAGTGAATGTTAATTGTTTTTCTATCAAAACCAAAATGATTTGTGAATTCATCATGTTTTATTTATATTCTTTGCATAGTTATTATTGATATATTTTTTATTCATGTTGTTGTGTCATTTATATATGTGACACGTTTGTATTTCCATGCCATTAATTGTCCATGGCTTCTACAAACACATACTAAAGTTTCCACATATAAATGTTTGTTTGAATGGAAAAAGATTTGAACTTGGGATGAAAGACTTAAATTTGGTATAAAGATAAATGCTTGTTTGGATGGAAAAGGATTTGAACTTGAGATGGAAGACTTCATAGATTGGAGGGATGAAACTTTATCCACAAGTGTGTTCCCTGAAACTAAACCCACCATTGTGTTCTTTTTCTTTTTGTAAGCCCATTATTATTATTATTATTGTGAATTCTATGTTCATTGTGTTTTTGCATGCCTTCACATTTGTGTCAATATTTACTGGTATGTTCATAGTGGTCCTCAAGATATTCTTTCACATACCAATAAATGTTAATATTTTTGTATCAAACCATATCATTTTTTGAATTCAAAGGCCATGATGAAAGATGCTTATGTTCTTAATATGAAACAACCATTTTTAAATATGTCTAGTAGACGTTTTCTTCCATTAATGTGGTGTGTTAATGTCACTATGTGTGTCACCTTCAATCTGTTTAGCATGCTTTTTTCAAGTCACTTTCCCATAAATGTCATGGAACCCAAATGCCTCTTCTACAAAATGCAGTGTTTCATAGAGATTGTAATGTCACAATGTTTGAGGGATGAAATGTTACCCACAATTGAACCCACAATGTTGACATATTTTCATTCACACCTGACTCAACATTTGCTCGTATTTTAATGAAATCCCTAGAGGTTTTCACTCACATAGTAGTAAATATTACTATTTTTTATTAGTTTTATATTCATTTCTATTTTCATGCCTCCAAATTTTCATGGATTATGCAAGCACTCACTAAAAAATTCCACATACAAATGATTGTTTCCATGGAAAGGGGTTATAATTTGGGTTCAAAGACTAAACATTTATTGGTATGTGGATGGAATCTCTGAAGTTTTTGATTCACATAACAATAAATGTTAATGTTTTTGTATCGAAATTAAGGTTTTCATTCACATAATAACAAATTTGTTATTATTTTTGTATCAAACCAAATTATTTTTTGAATTCATGTTGTTTTATGCTTTATATTTATGACACATTTATATATCCATGAATTAAAGTGACTTTTTAATCTTGATTAACGTGCCATGTTAAAATTTCACTCAATCACAGCAAATGGGAGATGAACGAGTATGGAACCCAATGATATTTTATGCAGAATGCATTGTTTAACATAGATTGTATATTCAATATGTTAGAGGGATGAAACATTTCTTGCCTTGAAAAACCTTTTTTTTTAATGTGTTAGTGAACAATTACTGCTATGTGAATGGAAGCCTTGAAGGTTTTCATTCACATGAGTAAATGTTATTATTTTTTTATATCAAAATTAAGACTTTTCTAAATTTATGTTTCTATGTTATTTATATTTGCAAATCATTTATATTTACCTAATTGAAACATTTAGATTATATAATGATTTCAAAAGCAAGGCCAAGGTTTATTTCTCCCTCCTTCAACTAATCTGGTGGGCTCTCATAAGAACACAAACTTAAATCACCTTGCATGTCATTTTAAGTCATTTTATAGGTATGGCCAATTTTTGAGACCGATATATTGAACATTTTTTTAAAAATTGACCACTAATAAAATATAAATGAATACATTATTTTTGCATTGGCTTAAAAATTTGTGCAATGAGGACCTCTGCCTAGTTAATATGGGTCATTAATATGCAACAAAGGCCATGTTGTAAGATGAGTGTGTATATAATATTGAACAATTTACTAGTATGTGGATGAAATTCATGAAGGTTTTCATTCACATACCAATAAATATTATTATCTTTCTATCAAGATTAATAATTTCATTAACATATAAGAAAATGTGAGTCAGATGTATCACACCTAATATTTATATGAAATCACATTATTGTGCTATTGATATGTTGATGTGAATTCATGAATTTTTGTATTTAACTCAAATTTTCAACATTACAAATATTATTTCCCATAGATTTTTTTATATGTTTTCCATTCTATTGTCAATTACTTATCTAATTTGTTCATTGTTGTATTTTAACATGAAGAATGTCAAGAAAAATAATTTTTTTGTTAGACAATGACCACATGAAACAATGAAGAATGGAGGATTCAAATTTATTGATGTCTTTGATGAAGAGGTTAATGAATAAGGGCAATCCACTGCTAAGAAGGTAGAGAATAAATCTATTGAATACCAACCCCCTCACAACCAGCCAAAGAAGGAAGCTAACATATATGTTACTACCATAAAACATAAGTACTTTCATACATAGTGGACAAAGGATGATATGGAAAGTGTAATGTGA
Organism: Torreya grandis; assembly: GCA_037957365.1. Lineage (NCBI taxonomy): Eukaryota > Viridiplantae > Streptophyta > Pinopsida > Cupressales > Taxaceae > Torreya > Torreya grandis. The sequence continues at coordinate 172,446 of JARHVA010008725.1, forward strand.
GATATGGATGAAAATGGTGACTTGACAAAGATCATAGTAATTAAGTATAACAATCCAAATTTTATTGACATCATATAAAAATATATGCTAATCATAATATGTGTAAATAAATAATATTTATCTGAACTTATCATTTTCTACCAAAAAAGCCTCAATTTATCTTCCTTAGTCATACAAACTACATGGTAGGTTATACACCTAAAATATAAGTGAGGTTCAACCACTCTATATATCAATGCTATAGAGAGTGTGTTAAGAGTGTGAAAATATATGTAGTAGTATGATAGAGATGTTAGGATTTAAATTCACTGTTTAGGCATGGTGAGGTGGAAAAACACTATTCATGTTGGTGATGTGGAAGTCACTATTCATGTTGGTGATGTGGATGACATTGTCCATACTGGTGAGGTGGCATGTGAGGCACATGTCTCCACTAAGGTACATGGAGGATTTTACTTTGTGTACATGGATGGATGTGGGACGTAGTTCTTACGGGCTCCTTGATGGTGAGTGTTGGTTGAAGTCAAAAGGTGATTGATTGCCTTTTAAAAGTTATGCATGTGGGTGGTAGACAAAGACTACTATGTAATACTATTCACTCATGTAGAATGGGGTACCATTTTATATGGCACATGGTTGTGGCACATGTTGGTGATAATTTTTCAAAATTAGGGAATCCTATTTTTTGACCCTTGGCACATGTGGGAGACAACCTGATATTATTCACACTATTCATCCATGTGGGAGTATGGTGAAATTTTGGTGACTCCTTGAATTATTTCTCTCATGTATTTATATTTAAGGATGTTGATCCTTGTCTTTGTAAATAATAAAGGCTTTGCCCTCTTTAGGATGTTGGTGTTTGGCATTTGGATGTTATGCCAAGTTGAAAATTGAGGAAAGTTTAGTTTTTAGCCATTATTAGGAATCAAAGCTATGATATTTAGATACTTTGAGATTTTTAATTAATCCATGAGTAAGAAGGTAAAACTAAAGAAAACTTTGTAAGGTAGAGATTGGTTGAAGAGATAATAGAAGCGTGTAGCTGATATTACCCCGTGGTTTTTGCCTTGATATAATTTATAGGGTTTCCATGTAAATCTCTATGTTATGGTGTTGTTTTATCTTATTTTATTGTGGCTTGTTATTTCTGTAATTAATTTCTTACACAAGTTATGTATTTTCCTTAACATTTGGTATTGTAGCCATGCTTTTGAAAATATCTGTGTTTGAGTGTTTTATGCAAGTAGGGTGTCTTTTGCAAGTGGGATCTACAACAATGATAGGAGAAGTAACCATGTTCAAGATAGAAAAGTTTGATTGCTTCTAAACTTTTCTAGACTTGATGGAAATGCAATGATGACAGTATCAAGCAATAGAGGTAGGTGGTAGAATACATAGGTGTTTAAAATTCATGTTTATTGACTTCATGTGGGATAATGTTAGGAGTTGAAGTCACTATTCAGGCATTATGAGGTGGTAGTCACTATTCATGAGCTAGTGATGTGGTAGTCACTATTCATGCTGGTGATGTGGCTGACAATGTTCATACTGGTGAGGTAGCATGTGGGACACATTTCCCCACTAAGGCACATGGAGGATTTTTCTTTGTGCACATGGATGGATGCGGGGTGTAGTTCTTGTGGTTTATTTAATGGTGAGTGTTGGCTAAAGTCAAAAAGTGATTTATTACCTTTTGATTGTTGTGCATGTGCATGGCAAAAAAAGACTACTATGCACTGCTATTCACTCATGTGGAATGGGGATCCATTTTGTATGGCACATGGTGGTGGCACTTTTTCAAAAGTAGGGAAGCTACTTTTGACCCTTGGCACATGTGAGAGACAACCTGACACTATTCACACTATTCATCCATGTGGGAGTATAGTGCAATTTTGGAGATTCCTTGGATTCTTTCTCTCATGTATTTCTATTTAAGGATGATGATCCTTGTATTTTTAAACAAGAGAGGCTTTTCCCTCTTTAGGATGTTGGTTATTGGCATTTGGATACTATGCCAAGTTGCATTGAAGAAAGCTTAGTTTGTTGCCATTCTTAGGAATCAAAGCTATGAGCTTTGGAGACTTTGAGCTTTGTGAGTAAGCCATGTGTAAGAAGGCCAAACTAAAGAAAGCTTTGTAAGATAGAGATTGGTTGAAGAGATAATAAAAGTGTGTAGCTTTTATTGCCTTGTGGTTTTTTCCTTCTTGTAATTTGTAGGGTTTCCACATAAATCTCTATGTTATGGTGTTATTTTATCTTAATTGTATTATGGCTTGTTATTTCTGCAATTAATGTCTTGCATAATTTATGTATTTTCCTTAAAAAGAGAGTGTCTGACTCCAATCTATCTAACTCGCAAGAGTTAGAAACAGAAAAATAATAATTTAAAATTTATTTTCAGCCCTATGCCTCTTCAATAAAAAATTTTAAGCTCCCTTGCTCCTGAAGCACTAAATTATGATCAAATAGCTCATAACTTATTAATCAAGCTCAATAGTAAAAGAGATAACCATGTGATCATAATTTCATTAAGACAACAATAAAAAGGAAGATAGAGGCTATGTCTCAACCCTTGTTTCCATATAATTGTACATGCTCAAACATTTTGGCCAAGTATGTTTTTTTTTAGATACCTCATATCAATTTTATAGTTTAATAAAAAAAATTGTCATCAAATTTTACTAATTTTTTAAGGTTTATGTTTTCAAATAATACTTTCAAAAACAAACAAACATATGCATGCTCAAATATTCATACCATTCGTATTCAAACATAGAAATATAATACATTCATCCAAATCTAAATCTTAACCATTGTAAACAAGATTAAATATTTACTCATTCCCATACTCTACTACAACTACTCATACAACCTTGTCATAATAGTAATAAGGGTAGGTCTCTTTAACAATTTTGACACTATAAATATCGTCATGAAGGCCAACCCCAAACTCACATTCATATTGCCTTAAGAATAATATAATCAAAATACTAAAACCTTAAAAACTTTCAATAACCATTCTTAAAAAGAAAAATGAACAAACTTTAAAATAATTTTCAACCATTCAAAAATAGAGTTAAAAAAAATCATATTACTCGATTTACATACCTCACAAAATTAAATCCCATAAAAAAATAATTAAAACTCTTAACACATTTAACATTCTCAACTTACAAATTATATATTTTATTATCAGCAAAATCAAAATAATAATATATTATTTAATCTAATTGTAGTCACAATTATTAGCTACAAGGAAGTCCCAACCCTGAACTTTTAGCACTTCTGTATTTCTCAATATAAATTTTCATTTTTATGACATGCACGTAAATAGACTTCCAGTGCCTATTTCCCGTTCTCTCAATACATACCAAAATCTTCTTCGAAAGAACTTTAAAATGACAATCATCAAGTCATTTCCACACCTAAATTATAAAGGCCATCATAAATCGACAAACACAAAAATTATGCTTTGGCCAGTCACAACTGACCAACCTCAAGTGATTCCACTCTATCTTTTATTATATGCTCTCAAAAACCTTACACAACTCTTAAAAAATTCTAGATGAATAATAATAACCACTGGTTCGAACCACGGACAAGATTAGGCCAATGAAATATCTAAAGCCAAAATAAGTAGACGTCTCTTACCAGAATTGTAGGAGAATGTCCTCTCCAATTAAAGAAGTCGTCATCGGCAAGTTTGGCTTTTGGCAAACAAAAGTCATCCCCCATATGCAATATGATATTATGTGGAAAGAAAGCAAGTTTGGCTTTTGGCGAACAGAAGTCATCCCCCATATGCAATATAATATTATGTGGAAAGAAAACGACCTTTAGAATGTAGTTCAACATTTACAATATACCATTATTTACTTAAAACTGCAGCCTGACCAATCACTACGAATGCATTAGTCATCATATTGACAAGTATCAAGGAGAAGGATGATATGACGATAAGGTATGGAAGTCAAGGGTTTTGTGTTCAATAATGTAAGATAAGATCGTTAAAATAAAAGGCGACTTTGTTATATAAAATTTAGATATTTAGATGATTCTTTGATCACTGATATATATATATATATATATATATATGTTTTATATATATTATATATAGTCATAACCAACATCAGTAAATATATTATACAGTTACAACTAATCTCGTATTTTTAATGAAATTTGGATGATGGTGAAAACAACCAAATTATAACAACTCATTCACATTTCATCAGTGTTTTTAAATAAAATATTAAAAATATGGCATCAATACCTTCATAAAAACTAAAAGTTGTGCTAAATAATGCAAAATAAATTAATTACTAAAATAAAAAGTAACATTACTAAAGGGACGAGATTATCTAATAATTTCATTATATTTATGGATAAATTACTGATTGATTATTTTTTTGTTGATTAATTTTGTAAGAGTAACAATGTAGTATATTATTATTTTAAAAGGATAAAAAAAATCATAATTATGTTTTGAAGAGGTTTCGAGAGTTAATTGAATACAAATGCAAATGATAGTTACATCCAACTTTTCTAAAGAGTGAAAAAATTTTGTTTGCCATCACTATGCAACACAATAAGAGTATGGTCTCATGACATTGCAACTACAAAAATAGTTGTAAGTCAAAGATTGTTTAAAAATATGTTATGTAGTGAAATTGTTTTATAAATTTCAAAAACAATAAAATTTATCCCTGTAAAGGAAATGTAAGAGGTTTAAATGTAAAATCAAATTAAAAAATATATTTATAGAAAATTTTTATTGATTGTAAAGTGTGTAAAAAAATTCTCTACACATATTGCAACTTCTTGTCCCAAACTACTATCCATCTCTAAAAAAATCTTTCCCATATACAATGGTTACTACTATTTGAAAAAAAAAAGTTTTGTTTTCTATAAATTCAATAGATTTATATTTGTATAAAACCACCTACAATTACAATTACCCCTCCATAAAACCACCCAAAAAAAACTCTGAAGTCAAACAAGTTAGCATAAAAGAGATTTGATTGAATGAATTTTATGCTTTCCATTTACAATAATTTTGAAAGCAGATTTATCAATGAATCAATATTTACAAGTTCTTAGCCATCAACGAGTCAGTGAGAATAAACATTTCCTTCCAAACAAAATTATAAGTAAAATACACACAAACTTTCACAGTTAGTGAGGGTCTAATGGCCGCCTCCTGGGTTGGGAGTAGACTTGAGAACCCGGTTCTCGCTAATTCCATGTTGCCGCTGCATATGACCCACTCCAACACTCTGACCGTGCAATTTGGAAATATCATCCACCCTAGTGAGGTGCTGCCCGTTGATGAGGGCGTTTCCCCTGTGACCAGGTCTAGAGGGTGATATTTTTCCCTTGGGCAGAACATTGTACATCACCTCATATTCTTTAAATCATATTAGCATTGTACTATATATTTTTTCATAAATATGTACGCACTTTTCAATAATAAAAAAAAAGTTCAATACATTTCATGTACACAAACCATCTATAAAATGCTCTCTAACATCAACTGAATAAGCTCTTTAAGTGCTTAATATTTTATTCACGTGTGGAGTCTAACTATTAAAATCAATAATGATTATGGTGCCTTTATGGAGGGGTTTGCAAGCTGGCCCTTCTAGCACTATAACACATTGTCGTGATGGATGAGAAATGATTATTGCTTGGGCTCCAAACCCAATGAATTATCGAGTGGATGGTCAATTAGATCTACAGGGTAGCAAGATCAAGAAGATCTACAACACAAGGATTAAGCAAGATCAATTAGATTTGCAGGGTGCAAGATCAAGGAGATCTGCAAGGTGCAAGATCAAGGAGATCTGCTGGAAGAGGGAACAACTCAGGATTTGAGTTGGTTGTAATTGATTGAGAGAGAGAAATCTTGAAGGAGAATTACTGTACATCTACGAGGTGTGAGGAGAGAGAGGTTTCTCCATTGTATTTCCTTCTGGAAGAGTTTAATACATATTGTATTGTTTCTTGTATCTCCTATTCTTTGTTGTTTCTGATTTCTAATTACTTATTACTTTTGGTTTAATTCTGTGTTTAGTTGCTTATACAAAAGTAATCAATTGTGATCTAAGATCCTGATAAGTGGTATCAGAGCTACTTGTGTATACACTAACAACTAATAATTGGTATCAAAGCCAGGGTTACAGAAAAGCTCAGAGCGGGTTAGTGTTTGTTGATTACATGATTCACTCTCAGGGGTTTCTGATTGAGTGGGAGTAAAGCAATGGTAGAAAAAAGTAAACTAAGAATGGAGAAATTCAATGGCAAGAATTATCAATTATGGAGGATGCAAATAGAAGATTATCTGTATCAGAAAGATCTTTACTTACCGTTGGGTGGGGTTTCAATGAAGCCCACAGATATGAAAGATGAAGAATGGAATGTTCTTAATCGAAAGGCTCTTTGATCTATAAGGTTGAGCCTGGCATCGTCTGTGATTTCCAACTTATCACAGGCAAAGAAAATGGTAGAGTTAATGGATACTTTGGAAAATTTATATCAAAAACCCTCAGCTTCGAATAAGGTATATCTTATGAAGCAATTATTTAATTTGCAAATGCAGGAAGGTGGATCTGTATATAGTCATCTTAGTGATTTCTATGGATTAGTAAGTCGGTTAAATTCAGTCAAAATAGTTTTTGATGATAAAATTAAGGCTCTCTTAATCTTATACTCTTTACCTAAAAGTTGGGATAGTTTGGTAATGGCAGTTAGTAATACTGCATCTGCTTCAAATATCTTGAAAGTTGATGATGTTGTTAGTGTAATCTTGAATGAAGAAATTCATAGGAAAAGCACAGGAGAAACATCAGGGAATGCTTTAAGTGTTGAAATCAGGGGATGGCAAAGAGAGAAGGGCAAGCAAGGGAAATCAAGGTCAAAGATAGGTAGTAGATCCAAATCCAGAAATGGAAGTATAACCTGCTAGAATTGTGGAAAGAAAGGGCATGCAAAGAAAGATTCTTGGTTGAAAGAAGATTAGCATGAAGGTAATAAAGAAGCAAATGATGCAGGTATTGTTGCATAGGATGCTCTTATATTTTATTTAGATAGTCAGGTAGAATCATGGGTTTTAGATTCTGGTGCTTATTTCCATGCAACCCCAAATAGAGAATTTTTCAATGATTATGTCCATGGAGACTTTGGAAAAGTTTATTTAGGGGATGGTGAGCCTTGTCAAATTGTTGGCAAAAGAAAAGTGTAGCTGAAATTGTAGAATGACAACACATGGGTGTTGAAGGATGTCATGCATGTACCCATCCTGAAGAGGAATCTGATTTCTACAAGAAAGTTGGGTGATGAGGGTTGCACAGTAACTCTCATAGCTGAATCTTAGAAAGTTTCCAAGGGTACACTTGTATTATCTAGAGGTAATAAAGTAGGTACACTTTATCTATCTACTTGTATTACTGATTCTCCTTCTGTTTTATCTACTTTAGATGTAGATGCAAAGTTGTGGCACTGCAGGCTTGGTCACATGAGTGAGAAGGGAATGAATGTTCTTAAGTCAAAAGGTAAGATTTTAGATTTGAAAAGCATAGATCGAGATTTCTGTGAGCATTGTATTTTTAGAAAATAGAAGAAAGTGAGATTTATCACAACTGGGTCAACAAAGAAAAAGCACAAGTTGGATCTTGTTCACATAGACGTGTGGGGACCAGCTCAGGGAGCTTCTATTGGAGGATCATAGTGTTATGTTTCTTTCATTAATGATGCTACAAGAAAGGTATGGGTTTATTGCATAGAAAGGAAATATGATGTTTTTAACACATTTAAGAACTGAAAAGCCTTGGTTTTTAATGAGAAGATGATGGACAGTGATCAGCTCAAGAGGCTAAATAATTTTGAGTAGGGCAATCTTGATTTAGATGAGGTTATGATCCAAAATGAGCTCGTGAGTAAAAATTATCACTCACAGGAAAACACAGACACCGACATCGATCAGGTAGAGACTGACGTTGATTAGGCAAGAATCAATGTTGGTCAGGTGAAGACTAAAGTCGGTGATGTCAGGCAGGTGGAAACTGATGTTGATCAGGAACATCAAGTGGAATCAACATCAGTCAGGTGCAGATCGAGGTCAGATAGAGATGACTGGGATCAATCACTGTCAGAATGAAATTTGGGCAGAGAGTAAGCTATCAATGAGTCTCAAACGCCCATGAAGAGGTCTAAAAGGGTAAGTAAACCTCCAATTCATTATTCTCCTTCTTTACACTACTTATTGCTCACTGATGGTGGAGAACCAGAAAGTTTTGATGAGGCAATGTAGGTAGAATCTAGGAAACAGTGGGAGCATGGCATGAATGAGGAAATTGATTCCTTGGAAGAGAACCAAATGTGGGATTTGGTAGAGTTGCCAGCCAGAAAGTAAGCATTGAAAAACAAATGGGTTTACAGGGTAAAGGAAGGAGAGAATGGACAAATGAGACATAAGGCCAAGTTGGTGTTGGAGAGGTTCAATATGCAGGATGTAAAACTGGTAAGCACACCTAGACCAAATATTGCCCAAGCAGTGGGAGTTGTCAGGAAGTTTATGGCCAATCCAGGAAAGGAACATTGGAAAGCAGTTCAGTGGATTCTCAGATATCTGAGAGGGACCAATAGTAGGCATTTATGCTATGGAGGGTCAAACACTTCTCTACATGGGTATGTAGATTCAAATATGGCAGGTGACTTGGATGGTAAGAGAAGCACCATAGGATATGTGTTTACTGTTGGTGGAATGGCGGTTAGTTAGATTTCAAAGTTGCAGAAGGTTGTTGCCCTATCTACTACAGAGGCAGAATACATTGCAGTCACAGAGGCTAGCAAGGAAATGATATGGATGACTCGGTTCATGAAAGAGTTGGGAAAGGAGAAAGAGAGTTGCAGATTGTACAGTGATAGTTAAAGTGCAATTCATTTGGCAAATAATTCAGCCTTTCATTCAAGAACCAAACATATACAGCTTAGGTACCACTTCATTAGACAGGTATTGGAGGATGGACAGTGGAAGCTGGATAAGATCCATACGGATAAGAACCCTACAGATATGTTAACAAAGCCGGTAACAAAGGAGAAGTTGAATCTTCATTCAAATTTTGTTGATCTTCAAGATTGAACTTGAAGATGGAGAAACAAGCTAGAAACAAATTAGAGGATGTTGCTATATAGGTACAGGTGCAGCTGTTTATATCCAAGTGGGAGATTGTTGAGTTGTGAAGATAAAAGCTTCACTACATGTGCAAATGTGGAGGTTTCTGGGTTACACAATAACTGACATCGATCAGAGCCAATCGACATCGGTTAGGGGTCAACCGACATCAGTTATCTTCAGCTACATAGTAACTGGCATCGATTATGGTCGGTCGACATCGGTCAAATAGGAACTGACATCGGTCACCTGTGTGTTTCCAAAACTGTGTTCTAATTTTAGACAAACAATTAGTTTGCATGTAAAGACTAATTTTATTCTTGAGTTTGCATTTCTAATTATTGTTTGCTTTGGGTTCTATTTAAGAGACCCATAGGGCTATATTATAATGTAAGCAAGGTCAATTAGATCTGCAAGTGTGCAAGATCAAGAAGATCTATAGGGAGGTGTGTGCACAAGGTCAATTAGATCTACGGGGTAACAAGATCAAGAAGATCTACAACACAAGGATTAAGCAAGATGAATTAGATTTGCAGGGTGCAAGATCAAGAAGATCTGCAAGGTGCAAGATCAAGGAGATTTGTTGGAAGAGGGAACAACTCAGGATTTGAGTTGGTTGTAATTGATTGAGAGAGAGAACTCTTGAAGGAGAATTAATGTACATCTATGAGGTGTAAGGAGAGAGAGGTTTCTCTATTGTATTTCCTTCTGGAAGAGTTTAATACAGATTGTATTATTTCTCATATCTCCTATTCTTTGTTGTTTCTGATTTCTAGTTACTTATTACTTCTAGTTTAATTTCGTGTTTAGTTGCTTTTACAAAAGTAATCAATTGTGATCTAAGATCCTGACAAGTGGTATCAAAGCTACTTGTGTATACACTAACAACTAACATCCAGACCCTCAGTCAATAGAGCCTTTTGCTTGGACGACTATGCCACCCAAAGATGACCACTATCTCCTCCTTTGGGTGTTGCAGCTTGTGCTTAATTTTTTAATTTGTCATGAGATATTTTCAGTTGTGTTGTTATGATATTTTGTTTAGCATTGTCACTTGATCTTGGTTATGTTGTCATGTTTTGAGCCAACGTTTTCTTCTAACAGGGACTCTGAACCATGCATAACTACTGACTTCTTTGATGTGTAACCTTTTGTACATTATTATTTTGAATAATAATAGTTATATTAAATCATCTCAATAGTATACAAAATTTGAGGTTATTTGAATAATATGGATTAAGGAAGCCTTAGAGATTTAATATTATCATTAATTTGATTTTGAAAAGATAAGGAATCGTGTTGCATAAACTTATATTAAGTCCACAAATATCGACCTTTGAGAGAGGAAGTGGTAACATCAAAGACTCAATTTGACAATCATTACCTATCATAAATTATGATAATTCATTTAACATTGCCCTTCAAAAACTAATATAATTCATAGTAGAATAATGAAACATTAGGGGGTAGGTGCATGAAGTTGGGGAGCAATTTCATGGACATACTCACTAATGTGTACACATTATTCACATAACACGTGTTATTCACATAATGCATATGCGTTATGTGAATAATGCATACATGTTATTTAAAATATGGCTCGGTAATAGTCAAACAATAATGCGTACACATTATATAACATGTACCCATAATGGTAATGCGTATGTATTATAGGTAGATACAAGATAATGACGAATGAAAGAGAGATATAAAGTGACATTTTTTTTTTGAAATTTATAGTAGTTAAACTTGGAGAGACTGTTAAAGACACTTAAAAAAAATTTGACAATGACATAAGTATATGAATTGTGTCATTTTGAATGTAGTTTATAAATATATAATTTTATTCAATACTCAGAGGATAAAAGTATGTAAAACAGATGCATTTATGATAATAGCTTGACCTTTTTTGTGAAAAGATAAGGAGATTGCATGTGTACGAACAATTTTTTTTTTGGAGTAAATGAATGAATTGATGTATGAAATTTTATATATGCATATATGAAATGTCGAAGATTGATTAGGATATTTTAAATTGTTTTTTTAATATATATATATATATATATATATATATAATAATTTTACAATTCAAGATAGCTAGAAACTTGGAACAACAAGTTTACAAACATAATTTTCTGACATTAACTTAATGAAAATTATTTTTTTTAAAAATCATAACCAACAATGCATAGATTGGTTAGGTATAAGTTTTATAAAATTTTGATTAACGGTCAAAAATTTATAAAAGTATTTGCAACGATATGTATATAGTCTATAATGAGGTATATTGTGTAAACATTAAGTAATAATTATAAAAAAATAGTTATATATATATATATATATATATATATACATATATACATATATACATATACATATATATATATATATACATATACATATATATATATATATATATATATATATATATATATATATATATATATATATATATATATATAATACACACACACACACACACACACACACACATATATATATATTCCCTCTACAAATCTATATAATTTTTTTAAATAATAAAATTTGACTGATCAGACGTATCGAAAAATATGAAAAAGACTCCTAAATTTTCTAAAAACTTTGTGGGTTGCTCCATTGCTAGTTTTAGACTAGGTTCAAAACTCCTCAAGCCTGTACCCAAAAAAATTTTAGAGGGAAAATGTAAGAGGCAAAGATTTAAATATTGAAGAGGCATATGCCCTTTGCAAATGACGTATGCCCTTTTCAAGACCCAAAAATCATTAAATGTTTTTGCCTATTTTGATCAGTGCATCAAAATAGGGTGTACATGCTTTTTGAAAGGGCATACACCTTTGATTGTTCATGAATTTCTCTTGTTTACCAATAAATTTCAATCATTCATTTTGAATTTTACAAACTTCAAACTAGGTTTTTATACTAAAACTTTGCAAATTTTTCATTTACTTTATCTCTATTGATATAAATTCATCAATTTATACTCTAGACCTAGACTTATTTACATAAAGATAAATAATGAGGTTAGGTCATCATCATAAAAGACCAATTAAAAAACTAATAAATGAGAAAATTGAAGTGAAAATAGAAAAATAAAGAAAAAGACAAGTAGATATGAGAGTTTTTCATAAGAGCTTCTAGGCAAGGTGAAGGTACTTCCTCCACACCATGTAATATTTCAAATGAAATCAACATGCCTAATTCCATAGAATTTAATTTAAATATCTTCAAATGATATAAGAGAACACAATAAATCATTGTTGAATGATGAAATTTAAAATGTAGAACATATAACTAATAAATTTGTATTGAGTGATGAAACATATGAAGAAACAAAATATAATAAAATATCCATCCATAATAAAGTTTTTGAGCATGGTGATAATCAACATCAAGTAATGACCCCAATTCATATCTCTCTTAATGAAGAGGGACTCAAATCGTATGAAGGGTCTAATGTACATAGTCAACCCTCTACTATCACTGCTATGGTTGAAGTGGTGACACCACCCAATTTAATACAAAATATAGCTCCTGCACCCACAACTCCAAGGATAATGAGATGAAATCCAAGGTATTTGGTTGAAATTGATGAGAAATAATAGCACATGAAAAATAAAATGTCAAAAAGATCAGTTTAACGTCATGCTCAACATGTGTGACAATATGCATTTGATAATAAAATCCATACAAAATGATGTCAACTATTTGTTCAATTATTGAAAATACAAAAAAATACACCCTGTGGTACATAACTTAGGGTTAAGAACATCCAACATTGAGAGAAGAAATATTACAATAGTGAAGAATCTATTTAATGCATTTAAGGCAATAGGCAATAAAATTTAGAAAAAAATAGTAACGTGGCAAGATGAGTAATAATGGAATCTATAGTGAGTAAGCCAACATCTAAATCTTGAATTCTTAGTAAAATAAGTAAATCCTTGAACTTGAATAGAAAAAATCTAATAAATATAAAAAAAAAAAAATAAGGCTTGATGACCATTTACTCATGAATTGCTAGACGTTTAGTGGTAGACTCCCACAAAAAGATAAGGTATTAGTTGAAGGAACAAGACATTTGATTGATAATTTTTGGCACAATAACACAAGGGTTTCATCTAATTTAAAAGACATTTTTAAAAAAATAAAAATTTCAAAAACCGTGAACCACATACAAAACATTTCTTAAACATGATCTAAATAGAATTTTATAAAAAATTTATTGAAAAATTTAATAGCCAATTGATAATTAACTAAAGGTTATTTGAGATGTGCAAGTCTTTCTATGTTAAAATCAACTAAGCATGCACCACATTTTGTTGTAAGGTACATTTATATTTATTATACATTTTGATGTTTTTCATCATATACATTATATTTTACATACTAATGAAATTATACAAGAATGTATGGTGTCTTCTCCACCTAATATATCAAGATAATTAATCCAAAGTCTTTTGTATCAAAGATTTAAGAGACAAGTTTTTTTTGCCAAATAATGTTTAGATGGAACATGTAATAGTTGTGGTGATTTGTCAAATTTGAAAAATTGTATACATAGATAAATTTCACATGAATTTGAAAAGCAACTATTTGATTATAAGAAGTAAAAATCTATAAAGTATGTGTTAAAAAATGAAAAAGAGTTATCAAGATGTGAGCTGGTTATGACCAAAGTTTTTGTATCTAATTTCAAGTTTAAATTCAAGAAGAATATTATCTACCAATATGTAAGACACACACATACATATCAAAATGGTTAGATAATCAATTCAAGCTATGCAAGGATAACTTCCCAGTTGGCACCATTGTTTTGGTTTTGGACTTTTCTGATAACTATACACTACAACTAAAAAATGAGGTTCAATACCAATATTATAATTCAATTCAAATTGGAAATTTTATTCATATTACATTCAAACATGCACTTGATAACAATTTTTTTAAGGGAGTGCCACTTTATATGAGTGATGATAGATCACATTCTCTAGAGTTTATCTAAGGTTTTTCTGACATATTTTATATAAATATGAATATAGAAAAATGTTTGATACACACTATATTTGATGAAACAATTATGTAGGGTAGTTTAAAAATTATCGAATATTTTAATGGTTAAGCAAAATATATAAGAAGAATGGTGTTCAAAAAATTTATAGCTTATTTGAGGTTAAAAATGGCAAAGGGGAACATGATGGTGCAGGTACATGTGTAAAAATAACTCTTAAAAGAAAAAAAATCACAAGGATGGTGTTAATTTGTTTGATGTTACAAGTATTATGATTTGGTGTAATAATTTTTTTTGTCATGGATCAGATAAATATTCTCACGTGTGAAGATTATTTTAGTTAATAGAGGAATACCATAAGGTAATGTATGAAGATTGCATTACAGTATCTGGATCAAGTGTTTTTCACTCCATTCAAAACTCAAATTCAAGTTCATGGACCATTTATACTATGGATATGGCATGTTTTTGTTCTTCATGTATGAAATTTAATTGGAATGAATGTGAGTCAAAATAATGGGTTGAAAATATTATTTTAGATCAATAAAAATTGTAGAGAGTAGCTATTTACTCCAACAATTGATAGAGCATGAAATGACATCATCAATTGACTTTGACCACATCTCAAATCTTGTGCAACAAAGTACAATATATTCTTAATTTAAATGTAGCCTTAGTTCTATTAGTGATATCTTTATTTTTTTATATGTGCTTACTATTTAATTATACTTTAAATGCAGAGCATGTTTTTGTAGTCATTACACTTGAGGACAATGTGAGGGAACATACTAATACATGTGTCATTGTGTAAAGTCCAAAAAAAATTAACCACAAATGTCATGGATGGAGAAGAGCTAATTCATTCCACTAGATCTATAGTAGTTAGGCTTCATAGGTACTATCATAAAAAAGTAAAAAAATTATTATTTAAGGACTTTGAAACATATAAGGTTGTGCTTCATTATTCAAATTTGGTTATCTCTATAAATATTCAAACAATCATATATGATATAAAGCCTCACAATAGAAGTTTATGGAAAGAGTGTGAATTTGACCATGAAGAAATTCTTGAAACACTTACAAATAGAGTTGATCTTGAAGGTACATTAAATTGAATTAATAAGTTCAGTATATGAATAATTTGTCTTACATTTAAAATTAATATGATTAACTTATTTGATTTAATATATTTTAATTTTCAATTATTTTATCATTATGTGTTTATTTCTGTTTAAAAAATTTATTAATAAATTTAATATAGGTTAGTGACACCATATGAGATTCCACCTTCACATGGTTGGTGTCATGACCAGAGAAGATTATCTTCTTGAAAAAAATAGAATCCAAAAAACAATTCATATTAATGTTATCTACCTCAAACAAACATGTTTTCACCTTCTCTCTATTTGTCCTTTCACACCAAAAAAAAAAAACAATTTTATCTAGGCCTTAATTATGGTCTGTAGACCTGATATTATGAGTCTTATCTTGTATTACTCTTGTCCAATGTAGGAATTGAGTTCATTATGACAATTTCATACCTTTTAAGAACTATCTCAAGTGTTTTAACCTTTCATAACTTAATGAATGTAAAGTCTATGTTGTTAAAGAGTTGAGAATAATAAATTAGAGTATAAATATGTAATAAATACAACCATTGATTTGTTATAAACTGATTAAATTTTATCTTTCTAAAAATAGTAATAAATAATACAAATAATAACTTAATTAGAAAATGAATAAGATGTATGATATAAATACTAAAAACTAAGGTAGAGGTTGGTTTGAGTGTCACATATAGGATCCAGGTGTCAAAACCCCTCTTGGATAGTAGCACTGTAATTAGACAGTAGTGCCATACAGTGCTAGTGTCCCTATTTTGATGGCAGTGTCCTCTATGTAGGACTGTCTCAAGTTTTTGGGTGCACCTTTGTCTAGATCTGTAAATTTTATTCCTGTGTGTATGAACTCTCAAACCCTGTAGATGACCTATTTTGATTGATTTTATGAGTAAACCTTAATCCTCCATGTTTCTAGGGCATTAAAATGATACAATCATAAAAATGTGTTTGTTAGTGGGGTAGACTAGACATCCTTAATACTTTGTTGTGATGAGAATTCCATACATACCAATACTTTGAGGAGGGATCAAGCCTAATGTAGTTATCCCCACCTAAGTGCTAGTTCAAGTGCAAGTAAATCTAGTATGATGGTTAACTTGAGTGATTTGAATGTAATTAAGATTGAAAATATAGGTAATATAAGCTTAAGAATGCTATATATGGTAGTATGCAGAAGTAGGTTAGAATAAATATTAATAACCTTAATTGTGCCTAACTTATTCTGAGTTTGTATGTATAATTTGCATTTGATATATATCTAGTGGGTAAAGGGCTAAAATTCATGTATTTATACTATTCTGATGCTTGTGTGGGTACTAAAAGAGGTGTAGGTCAAACTTAGGAGGTATACCATTTGAAAAGATGTCCATTTGTAGCAAAAGGAGGGAGATGATAGTAATGACATTATTGGTACACTACTATCATGTGGATCTATTATCTCTATTATGGTACTAGTGTGTAAGTGGAAAAACACTATGCACAAAGGGTTAGGATACAAGAATGAGGGTCTAAGACTACTTTAGGGATGACTATGGACATTTGTGGCCCACACAAAGGCTATATAAGTGTGAAAATATATTTTAGTATAGGTATAGGGCTAGGCTAAGGATAAATGGTCTCAAGTAGCACTCTTATCACTCAAGTGTCATTTTTAAGTGATTACATTTTCTCATCTCTTATTTTAGAAATATAGCAAAGTGAAATGACTATAATAATGTAAAATAAAATGTACCTAGACTTACCAAAGAGGAGAAGGTTGTGAAACTAGATCTGAGTATGTGAAGCATGCTCCATTGCATGTTTTACAAGTGAAACTTACATAGATCAGTCCTTACTTAAGAGATATAAATTTAAGTAAAAAAAAAACAGGAGTAAAATTGAGTAAAGGGATAAGATAGAGGAAAGAAATAAATACACCTCACTAGGTATGTAAACAAATACATAAACTTGGTGACAACCCATGTGTGTGCATGTATATAGTGACCACTCAATGAATAGCTTGGATTGAGTTGATTTCTTTCTCAATATTCATGTATGGGTGGCTCAAGAACTTAATCCAATTTTTAATTCATCATTACCCACCCCTCCTTAGTGGATCATGACCTATGAATACCTTATATTGGATTGATGGTGTGTCCAACCTTTTCATGTAGGTGGCTCAAGAACTCAAGTATACTATCACTCCATCATTGCTTACCTAGTGTAGTATATACATTTGAAACTAAAATTTCATGATGTAACTGTAAATGTCTAG
>JARHVA010008725.1:195000-205000 GCA_037957365.1 Torreya grandis
CATTGTTGTAAAGTAGATGTCATTTGAAAGTTAATATTATAATGTGCTATTTTTTTTTGGAATAATTAAGGTATTGGATTTTAAACTTAAGAATAAAACCAAAAGGTAAGGTAATTAAGGTAATGAATTTTTATAGGAATAATTAAGGTAATGGAGATAGGTGTGAAAATAAATTTACAATAAAAAGGTGTAAAAGCTATTTTTTTAGAAGTGCCATTTCTCGATAGATATAGTTAATAGATTCATCAATCTTATTATTTACTCTTACAATAAGGAGAATTATAAAAATATGAAACATATCAAGACTTTTTGAACTATCTCATGAATATTATAAATGGATTTTAATGTAAATAAATGGGATTCAAAAATAATTATTATTTTTCTTTTTTTCATGTTTAATTAAATAAATATATTAAATGAATTAATTAATTATGATGAAAATCCCAAAATTTTTAAAATTTTTTTTTTAATCAAAATAATTAATTATAATTAATCATTTTAAATTACTAATTATAATTAATTATGATTAATTGATTAATTAATTAATTATGATTAATTGATTAATTAATTAATTAATTTTTTTTTTAAATTACTGATTATAATAATTAATTAATTAATCATAATTAATTATTTTAAATTATTAATTTTAGTTGATTAATTACAATATTTATTTTTATTTATTTATTATTAGGGTAAACTGTGGGTTTTGAGAGGCCCCAAAACATCTTACAAATAAAAATATATGATAATGAAGACTAGAAAATAAAAAACAAATATCAGACAATATTCAACATAGGCCTCCAACCTACAGCAAAAACACCAACCTTTTGACAACAACTGATCAACACCCACCAACAAACAATACAAAACTCTTCTAGCTCCTCAATGCACTGAGTATTTGGATCGAGATCTAACATGTTCCTTTGATTTAGTACTCCTAGTCACTCTATCACTTTTCTAGATTGTTCTCTTATATTTGAATCTTTTGTTAGTCACCAATTTCCATTTGTCATTATCCTCTCCATCCTCATGGATGAATCTTGCCTCATTTTTTGTCATTATTGTTATATCATAATCCTTGTATATGGATCCATCCCAAACACATGAATCCTTTACTTACTAACATATATATTTTAGTTGGAGCTTGTGCTTTAGTTTGATTATATGATTTGATGGTATCATTATTTTCTCCTTCTTATTTCTATTGGATTTGATCTTGAAATTCCAAAGCACATATCTTCCCTTCCTCAAGATTAAAATCATGCTCCTTCTCCACACATGTGATGTAAGGCCTATGCCTACACATACCTCATACATCATCCTAGCTCTAATATCTACCTTGAATGCATTCTATAGTATCTAACTTAGCTTGCCTCTACAGTTACATTCCTTGCTTATTGACCTATCTTGATCAAATACTCATTTTTAGGCTCAATAACCTTTTTCATGCATATGATTAATCTTTCTCTTGAATACCTACTACCACTTAAATATAATATCTCTCTCTCTCTCTCTCTCTCTCTCTCTCTCACACACACACACACACACACACACACACACACACACACACACACACACAAAACACACACACACACACACACACACACACACACACACACACACACACACACACACACACACACACACACACACACACACACACACACACACACACACACACACACACACACACACACACACACACACACACACATTGTATTCTTGCACTTAAATTCATGAAATCTCTAATAATCTCACATAGCAAATTTCAATAACCTTAAAAATAAACCTATCATATTCAAAATCATAATATATACCAAGATATTACATACTCTAATACCATTTGATGCAGGGAGTATACCTACACATACCTTATCCATCATCCTATCTCTAATATCTACCTTGAATTCTTTCTATCATCTCTAACTTAGCTTGCCTCTACATATACATTCCTTGCTTCTTGACCTATCTTGATCAATTTCTCTTCTTTGGGCTTAATGACCTTTTTCATGCATATGTTCCATATTTATATTGAATACCTACTACCACTTCAATATCCTCTATACCCTCTCTCTCTTCATCATCATTATTTCATCCACAATGATTAAAACCTCACTTTCCCTTCTCTTCTCACACTTGTCTCTCTTTCTTGGCTTAAGTACTTAGGTCCTAAAGCTTAAAACATGGATCTATGGATCTTGAATCCCAAAATTATTCTCATATAGTCATAAATATACATATTAGGACCCCTTTACATATACAAATGAAAAATACAAACTTTGAGAAATGATTCTTTAAATAGTCCCTTTTCCTTTCATAAGGTATAATGGCATATAACCTTATTTAAACACAAATTTAGATGGTGTACCAAATATAGAGGGTATAATTATGATATAAACATATATTTAGATACATTTTATCTTCATTTAACTTCAACTAAAATTTTATGGCTCAACTCTTAATGCAACCTACCCAACTCAACACACCCTTCTTCTAATTAGGTTTCTTTTAAAGCTAAAACACTACATAGTCTTGGTTTCCATACTAGGTCATATTTTACCAACCTAAAAACATCATAATACTCTTAATAATGATAAATAACATGTGATTAAAAATTTTCAAGATTTTTTAAACTTTGAAACAAAATTTATTGGAGATGTAAGCTCAAAACCCTAGGTTTATGTTTGCTTAGGCCTGTAGGTGGTCGAGAGCCTATAAAATGTGATATTTTGATTTTTAAACACTTTAAAAATATAATAATACATGTAATGTGTCTTAATTTACTTTATTAATATCCTCAAATGGTTCTTTGTCCTTGAAAACTCACTTAAATCTTCCAACATGCACTTTAGTAGGATTCTATATGCACCAAATGATTGTCTGATAGTTTATCATTATTTCTTGTACTTTGAACAAATTTATGAGCCTATAAATGGATTATTAACATAATTTATATATTTTAAAATATTTATAGGCTTAAAATAATGTAGTAACCCTCAAAAGGTCATTTTCAATGCAACTTGCTTCTCTAGACTTTGTATTGGTAGAATGGTTCTTAATGAGACTATGTTGACTGCTATAAAAGTTTGAATGTAATTTTAATATATAAAATGGGTTATTTTAAACATAAAAAGGATAATTAAACATAAAAAAATAATACACCATAAACTCAACACCTTATATTCTTGAATGAACCTTAAAATCACTCTCAGGTGTCTTTTTTCTTTACTATGCAAACATAATTTTGAAAGATTGTACTATACATCCCTTTAAAGTCTAAAAATCAACACCAAAATCGTGATTTATACAAGATATAATAATAAATAATATGTTGTTACTTTATACACACAATATTTTCAAACTTTAACACATACTAACACTTTCTATCTTGTAGGAACCCTTTGAGTCTCAATCTCTCTAAGTACATGCCATAAGGGGTGAAATGAGAAAGGGGTGGGCAAGCCATTTGTGCTTAGTAGTATTCTTGTCCCTTTTTCCACTTGCTATATGCACACTTTTCTCTTAGAAACCATTCCCCTAATCTTTAATTCCTATTTTTCACCCTCATCTAGTCATTTTACACCTTCATTAGCCCTTTCCCTAACCTAACCCCATTTTTGGTAGTTTACATGACTATGTTGACCACATCGACCTTGTATTACTATTTAAAAAGCTTACTAAGAAATAAGTTGGCTATGGCTGACATAGTTCATTAAATATTTAGTTTTTTATCAGTTTCAATACTAGGTCAACTGATTTGACCTTGTTATCCAAAACTTTCAGAAGGGTTTAGGGTTAGATCTTCCTATATAAACACATTCATTTTGCCATTTTTAAAAGAAGAGAAGAATTAAGATATATTATGAATCTACTTATCCACCATTATACTTAAGGAATAAGCTTAAGGTTTCATACTTTCTTTGGAGATATGGATATTGAATTGTGGAGAAGTCTTTTGGATGCATTGATAGGTTTTGTAGCTTAGAGCTGATTTATCCTTTTCATCCTTACATAAAATAACAACCTCTTGCGAATAACCTTGGCCAAGGGAGAGATTGAGGCATGGTGGGGTTTGTCTTCAAAGGTACGTATTCCTAACTATGTTTCTCCTTTATAAGAGTAGATAAATATGAATTTTCACTTCTCTTTCATGCATTACGATTCTATATACATTGACGTGAGTATATGTCTTCTATGCATGTTTACTTTTCATGTTTATTACCCCCACTATGTGCCATAAGCTTTGGTGAGCACTAGATTAAATTTTGATTTACTTGTTATTAATTTAGTGAATATGAAAACATAGGACCTAGTTAGGGTTATTACATAATTTTTCTTGATTGGAGGCTTTGGAACCCTTCCTAGTGATATTATTATGGCAAGAGACCCCTTGATTAGGTCTAGTGGATCCATATTGGTCATAAAC
Organism: Torreya grandis; assembly: GCA_037957365.1. Taxonomy (NCBI): domain Eukaryota; kingdom Viridiplantae; phylum Streptophyta; class Pinopsida; order Cupressales; family Taxaceae; genus Torreya; species Torreya grandis. Next base: position 199,427 of record JARHVA010008725.1, read on the forward strand.
TAGATTATCTAATGTATCTCTATTGAGGTCAACATTCCCCCATTTTTGAAAAATGGGGACCCTTCTGTCAAATTATGCAAATTTGTAACTTGAAATTAAAAATTTACTTGATTAGAGTGTCACTAGCATGTTTGCACACTATTTTTATTTAAAGATCATCCATTGAAACATTTTAAGTTCACTTAAAGTGTCATTTATCAATTTATAAAGACTACAGACATGTTGTAGATACCCTATGCGGTGTCAAGAGTGCTTGGAGTAAGTATGTAAGTGGATGGTATTCAATTGGTCCCTCATTATGTCCATCTAGACATTTTTGTCTAATAGTGTAAAATCTAAATAGGTAGTTTTATGAGTTCAAATTCACATGTGTGGATGAGTCAAGGAAAATTGGTCATATGGGTTTGTTCACCTTTGTGCCAAGAATATATGTGCCAAATTTAAGCTCATCCATCAAATCACATCAAAAGTTATGGAGATCTAAAGTTGGCCTCTCAACCAAATTCTACTATTTTTCCATAGCCAATTTTGTAGGGTCCAAATAAATCCAAGTGAGCATATTGGTACAGTCATATCTCACACATGCAGAAATTTCAAGAGAAATGGTCAAATGGGTTTTTTCATCTTCATACCTAGATCATATGTGCCAATTTTATACTTATACAATGAAGTATGGAAGAAGATAAAAATATGAAAAGTTTCCATCCAAAGCATTTTTTACTATGTTTTCTAGGTCCAAATTAAGCTGAGTAGACATCTTGAAAGTGTTATATCTCACAAGTACTACAGTTTTAGGAGAAATGGTTAAATGAGTTTTTTCATATTCATACCAAGATCATATGCACAAATATTTATCTCATGAAATAAAGCGTATAAGGACATGTTTTAGAGAAATTATGGAGTGCCAAGAGTGCTTGGAATAAGTATAGAAGTCCATGGTATTTAGATGGTCCCTCATTATGTCTATTTAGACATTCTGGTCTAATGGTAGAAAATATGAATAGGTAGTTTCATGAAGTCATATTTCACACATGTGGATGAGTCAAGGAAAATTGGTCATATGGGTTTATTCACCATTGTGCCAATAACATATGCAATAAATTTCAAGTCATCTACTAAAGTGCATCAAAAGTTATGGAGATCCAAAGTCAACCTCTCAATCAAATTCTGTTATTTTTCCATAGCCAATTTTGTAGGGTCAAAATAAAACTAAGTGAACATATAGGTACAGTCATATCTTGCACATGTATAAATTTGAGAAGAAATGGTCAAATGGTTTATTTAATCTTCATACCTAGATCATATGCATCAATTTTTAGCTCATGCCATGAAGTGCAAAAGGAGATACAAATATGCAAAGTTGCCCTCCAAAGCATTTTTTACTGTGTTTTCTAGGTCCAAATTGAGTTGAGTAGACATCTTGAAGGTGATATATATTACAAGTGCTACAGTTTCAGGAGAAATGGTCAAATGAGTTTTTTAATCTTCACACCAAGATCATATGTGCTAATTTTTAGCTCATGCAATGAAGTATAGAAAGAGACAAAAACATGTAAAGTTGCCTTCTAAAGCATTTTGACTGTGTTTTATAGGTCCAAATTGAGCCAAGTAGACATCTTGAAGGTTCTATATCTCACAAGTGATATAGTTTCAAGAGAAATGGTCCAATGAGTTTTTTTAATCTTCATACCAAGATCATATGCACCAATTTACAACTCACGCGATGAAGTGAGATGGAAGATATGCATGTTCAAATTTGGCTCCATAGACTAAAATGACCAAATTTCCATAGTAATTTTTGATCCTAACAGACATGAAGACATCATGTAAAATCACATGGACCAGTTAACTTCTACATTTTATAAGTCTATCTAGAAATCTCTCAAGACTCGTGGATTTAATGGGTTTGTTCTTTTTAGTATCAAGTCCATTCCTTGTAATTTTGGTGCCTCCATGACCTTTGAGCTTTAAAATATAAAATTTCAAAGTTGGCCAAAAGTAGAAGTCATTTGTACGAACATCAAATTTGAACCCAAACAAAAATCCATATGAGATTAAATTTGATAGTCTATGGGATGTCAAATACATTTTCATGGACGTCAAATGGCATTTACGTGAATGCCATTTTTGAGATCTGAGAACTAGCTGATAGTTTATAAATGGAGGGTCCCAAAAATTTAGTGGCAAGGCTATGCAGCTTATAAGATTTTCATTAATAAAATATCTAAATGAAAACCAATATTTTAATTGGTTATCAATCTATAGTTAATATATGTTTGGGTTGAAGTAGGTAAGAAAAAGTAACCACTCAATGCAGGTACAACATGGCTCTTCTAGAATCAAAGATATGAAGATTTTATCCTTATAAGGAGGCCAAGTGTAAGGGTTATTTAAGGATTTTAGTATCTTTTGAAGAAAGGAAGGGGGGTTCTTAGAACCAAATTACTTTGTAAACTAGGAGCAATTAATATAAGTAAGGAATTCTACAAAGATTGTTCAATATTTGCTTGTACGAAGTGCTATATGGTTTCTCTCTCAGTTATTTGGTTTCAATTTTAGATTTGAATGGTTCTTATGGATTTTGGATGTGTATCTTGGTTACAAAGCCTCTAATTTATTCCACTGCTAGATTAGCTAAAAGTTCTTAGGATTATTTCATTTGCTACACTTATTTTACATTTGGGTTAATGATGTTTACTTGCATGAGTAAATATTTAAAGTGAGTTTGGTTCTTATTTGCATAATTTCATATCTTCCTTTGAAGCTTTCCTGATGTATGTTTTGATTTGGGCTTAAGCTGCTTCATTCCATACATTAGTTGAATTCATGTTCAGATGATATGTAAACTTTGTCATATGTCTGGAACAAGACCAACAACATCTTTCTTTCTACCCTACCCTTCCTTTTGCTACTTTTTAACCTGTATAACCTTAGTTTAGCTTATCATTGTAAATATCCATCCTAAATTAATTATTAATTTATTTCTTGATCATAATTCACTATTATTTACATAGTTATTGCATATTCTACATAGATCTGCTATTTGGCCATGATGACTCCCAACCATTACTTACTATAAATATTATGAAATAGTCACTTGTTCTGCTGTATTCCACCAATAGGGAATATGATTACCACAACTTTCAACTCATGCACTGAATTATTTAAATTCTAAAATGAGAAGTGTTTCTTAACACTTTGGGAACCTATGGTACACATTTAGGCATCAACAGGAGGAGCTTTGCTAGCATTAGAAGGAGGGATCTCAACAAATCTTTATGAATTTATAGGATATTTTCTGGTTTTGGCATATTTTGAGAAAAGATCACTCTATTCTTTACATATTTGTGTTTCTTTTAGCATAACTATGTAAAGTTTGGTGATCTTCATAGTTTTAGACCGATCTTTGAGCTTGTTTAGATAAAGATTGGCATTCTTTAAATACATATGATTAGTTTTGGTAAATATAGCTTTAGATATGTGAATCCAACTAGTTTGAGGTTAGTAATAGCTATTTTGATCAAATATTCATAAATACTTTGAAAATTTGAGTTTTATTTGGACTTGAACATGTAAAGATCATTCATGTTAGCATATTTGGATACTTCTTTGAGATAACATAGTTAAAGAGTGTTTCCCTTTGTTATTCTTTATATCAATATTTGTAAAATTTTCTTAATGTGTAGATCTAATCATCATTCTTTATAAATATTGATTTGACACATTATATTTGAAACAAGATTCAAAGTCCTTAAGCTGGAATTATAAAAGTGAGACTAAGGTAAGTGAAAATCCTCAAGCTCCAAATCTACTTCATCAGTTCAAGATACTCATGTATTTAATGTATGGCTTGGATAGGTGGTTCTTCAATCAATGTACTAGGTATAGTGCATGATCTTCCTCAAAATCTTGAAAGATATCTATCCACTTTTAGTCCTAATATTGTCAAAATTGAATAACATGTTAGAAGTTTCAAAGTTGCATTAAGATTATTAAATGTGACTCATGAAGATGTAACATGTTGACTATTTCATTTTAATTTAAAAGATGCTACATATGAATAGTTTCTCAATCTCCCTAAAGATTACACTACTAGTCGAGATGATTTTAACAATGTTTTCATTGATCAATTTGGAAAAATCATTAGTTCTTATGTCTTGTATTAGATATTTTCCATAATTAAAAGAGATGTTAATGAGACCATCGAAGCCTTTAATGCTAGGTTCCAAAAGGGGTTCAATAGAACCATATCCCCTTATAGACCCAATGAGGCTTTAGCCTTAGAAATTTATAAGGATTTTGTAGATCCCATGACCTCCGTGTTCCTAAAAATATCTCTCCCAGTTATAAATACATTGGCCTAGGCATACTCTGAAGCCATAATAATTAATGACCAAATTCAAACTCAAGGACAAATGGCATACTCCATCCCCAACACCAATCAAAATATATCTATCCTGAATCAACCTCTAGTCTAGAACCAATTACCATTGAGTCATCCATATCCTGGATAGAGCTTAGGGTTTTTGACTAGCACTCTTAATGGACTCCATCCACAAAATCATATAAATATGATGCCCAAAACCAATAGTAATACTCTAATCCATGAGCCTGAGACCCCAAGAAAATCAAATGACTTAATACTTAAAATGGTTCAAAAATTGAGCACTTATTTTCTTCAGTTACAGAGGCAAATGCATAATAATAAGGAGAAATATAGTATAGATATATCTTCTAGAGGTTTTAATAGACCTCCAGGAAGGTTTCATGATTAATCATCCAAAGACATACATATAAATTTTTATGATGTAGATTTGGCTAATCATTGTAATGTTTTTGAAATATCTCAATATGAAAGAGACAAATATGGAGTTGCATCTAACCAAGATAATATTGTAGTTACATCTAAATCTTCAGAGACATGTCAATATTTCATGGTGGAAACCTTTGGTTCCTCATTTGAATATGAGGATGAAGATGAAGATGAGCCACTTGAAGAAGTTGCATCTGAGATGACTTATATTCCTAAATACATGAAAGAGATTTCAATTAGAGACCAACAAAAATCATCATTGAGATACCTGCAGATGAAGAAGAAGAGTTTTTAGAGGTTTCCCAAGGATTTTTAATGGTGGATATAGATCTTGTACAAGATAATACTTCTTTAGAGGGTAGCCAGGGAGATAACCCACATAGATTCATCATTGAAATGGATAATAATCTTAAAGAAGATGATCATTAGTAGCAGTCATACCATGATTTTTTGAATAAAATCAAGGAGCTTGAGATGGTGGATGGTGGGATATAACAACATATTTATGCTCCATCTGATGATTACACCAATGGTCTGGAGATTTAAGAAGACTATACCATTTAGGACATCTCAATACAAGATGACTTAGAACTTGGTTGGATAGAAGAGATGCCTTTCCTCATCAAAGATGAAGATGAAACAAGCATAATAGATAAGGAATTCTCATATGACTTCATTAAAAAGATATAGGTATGGGACCAACATGTTTTGATGAAAAGATTCCATATGAACATCATTTAGTTGATTAGGATGAAGAAACC
>JARHVA010008725.1:210000-432119 GCA_037957365.1 Torreya grandis
TCTTCTACCTTAGGTGATCTAGGCCCCTATTTTCCTACCATGGTCCCTTGATTGTTTGTTTGTGTAAAACCATCCCTCTTTGTGCCAAAATATTTGGTGAGAACTATATTAATTTTGTTTTATTTATTAGGAGACCTAAATAGGGTTATTTTATAATGTTATTTGGCTAGAGGCATTAGAATCCTATCCTTCAATGTTGTTTAATAAGAGATCCTTTAATTAAGTTTAATAGATCCAATTTAGTTATACCTTTGATATAAATAGTATCATAAGGGATGTTAGTTGATTAATTTTTATGATCTTGGATTTAATAAGTATGATAATCTATAGATATATCTCAATTTATTACATACATTATGGTGAACCTGACATAAATTTAATAATTGCATTTTGATTTTTTATTTACCATCAACTAGATCACACTAGTCAACCTAGTTTTAATCTATGTTTGTAAATTCAAGATCTATAGTTAATTATGTAATGTTGGTCAACCCAATTTTGTCCTTTGTTTTTAGGTTTCTCATTTTCAATCAACTAAGCCATACTGGTCAACTTAGTTATTTCCTCTATTTGTAGATCTAGAATTTATAGTAAACTAGGTCATGTTGGTTAACCAAATTTTGTCGTTTGTTTGTAAGGTTTCATCTCTAGTAAAATAGGTTGTGTTAGTCGACCTAGTTATTTTTCATGTTTTATATCTTTTCACTTATATTCAAATAAGTTAAGTTGGTCGACCTAAATCATTTCTATAATGTTTTTTTTTAGATTTTAGCCAACTAGGTCATATTGGTCAACCAAATTTTATTTTACTTTTTTTATTTTTTAGCTTTATATAGACTAATTTGACCTAGTCGACCATATTTAAACTCTATATTTTTCATAATTTTTCTTATGTAGGACTAAAACAAACATAGATGACAAATTACATCATCACATCTTTATCACTCTTAGTCAACCAACTAAGTATACCTAGGGGACCTAGTTACACTGCTCAGATTCATTTTAACCAATCCTTGTACTATTGATTTTTTTCAATGATGTCTCTAAGGTGGATAATAGTGTCTATGAGATGATATTTATGCATACTTCTCAATGATAAAGTGTACCTTAGTGATCACATAGTTTTCATAAGACTCTATAGGTTTTGGTCTTTATTATGGATGTTAAAAATGATGTGTTCTTGATACATAGGCCCTATGGGGTGTAATAAGTTCTTGGTTTACTTGTGAAAGTTAAAATAATCCATTTGAGTAATCTTGTGAAGGTATAGGTTATCCTAATCATCTTGATAGAGTTTCCTAAGTAAGCAAATTAATAACGTAAAAATTTACATGTATGAAGGTGTTAAAAGAAAGTGGTCATATAGGTTTGATCAATTTTGTGCCTAAATCATGTGTTTCAAATTTCATGCCTTGCCATGATGTATATCAAAAGTTATGATGATGCAAATTTTCTCTCCAAAGCATATTTCATCATTTCCATAGTCAAATTTGCATTTTTTAGTGCCCACTTACAAAGGAAATGAGTCTAAAGTGTTTTACATATAAATTTTGATGATGGATGAATTTTTTGATGGATTAAAAATAAAAGTGGTATATAACTCCAATATATATCCATAAAATATGGTTTCAAGCCTTGACTAGTCGTACAGGTTCATTTATGGAGCTTCAAAGTTGACTAAGGGTTTGAATTTCTTCTGCAAGTGACCCAAGAAGGGTGTTTGTGTTTTTTTTTAATGTTTTTTTGGATGTTTTATGATGATTTATCTAATGGAGAGTGTATTATATTCCTTGAATATCATTTGTATGTATTTTGGAGGTTTGACCAATCCATATTTAGTATGAATCATTGTCTAGAAGTTTTTTTTTTTCATTCATGGTATTTTCATGTACAAGGCAAATGATTGAAAGGTTTTGCATATAAAAAGGTGTGTAGTGATGAATTTAATCACTTAAGGGTGTCTTATGGGTCATGTGGCATGGAATTATGTGGTTATAAGTGGTCTTGTGTTTTTTTTTTCTTAGTGAAGTGTTAAAGGGATGAATAGGTCTTTATAGACTTAAAAGTGATACTTAGGCCTAATTGAAAGGTTTTGTTGTTTAAGGGTGATCTATCAAAGTTATGGTTGACCTATATAGGTGGTGTTGATTTTTTTCAAAGTGAAATAGAAGACTTAAGGGTTAAGGAATGTCTTGTGGCCGACCAAGAATGTGATGATGATGAAGAATCTATAAAGAGAAAAAATAAATATTAAGTTCCCTAGAGAGAATGAGAAAATAAAAGTATAGTGTGAGTAAGCTTTGTGGATGAAAGGAAGATTAGAGTAGTATGAGGGATATGCATGTGACCTAGTGGTTATGTCTTTAATGTGATAACATTGTTTTATAGGGTTTATGGTTGAGGATGAGTGAAGGGGTATAGAATGATCCAAAAGGTTATTTTGGATGAATTTATTATGTGTGAAGGCTTAAGAAAGTGTGAAGGGTTGAAGAGAGTTGTTATTCATTGTTTATCCATCAGATTGGAAGGCAATCAGAGTTTTAGAGGTGTTGATATCAGAGGTGTTGTGTGGGTACTTAACATCTAAGGGCAAGTGGGTGCTTATCCATGTTTAGGGGTTGGTGATCTTTGTGAAGTTGGTGCTTCACTAAAGTATCTTTTTTATGATATTTTATAATACTATAGTCCATGTGTTTATAGGATTGAGAGTGGGTTTTATCCCCCACGAGGTTTTCTCACATAATTCATATGTTATGTGATTTGATTTTGCATTGTTTTCTTTGTTCATTATAATGAATGGTTTATATGCTTCATGAATTCTTATGTTGAATGGTTAAGAGTTTGAATAATTAGAATTAAATTTGATTCACTTGAATAATTGATTCATCCCCCCTTCAGTAATTATACCTCTAAAAATTAGTATCAAAGTAATACCTTCTTTTCAAGTTAACCACTTGAAGGTGATCAAAGGTACAATGGATGACAAAGAGGTTGAGACATATCTTCAAGGTGAACTAGTATGTGCTTTATCAGAGATCAAATGTCTAGAGGAAGAGAATGAAAGATTGAAGAATAAGAAAGGAAGTAACAATTTAGATCTGACTTTCTTAATATGTTATGATATTAATGAAATCATTGATCGCGTGAAGACATAAATTGATAAAATAAAAACAACAGTCAAGAATTTGCAGGACATGATGGAAAAAATCTTGAATCAAAGAGTGGATCATTTGGAAGGTAAAGCTATGACATATATAGATGTTATTTTATCTAAGGACAATTAGATTCCTAACTCTATCAAATAATTTAAAGATGAAAATTTTTGGGTTATTGATGGTCAAGTAAAAGGAATGTTTAACATGAACAACTATAGTTATGTCTATAATGGGTATTGTTACACTTATAATAAATATGGTCACAATATAGGGATTGTACTTTCTCTTCAAAGAATAAAAATGAGGTTATATGCTACAATTTAAACCAACATAAACATATAGCCAAGTACTACAAGAGGACCTATTATAAAAATGACATATAAGTCATTGACACCATCAAATGGTTCAAAGGAGATAAATCCAAGGTTGAAGAAAAGAAGCATAATTCAAGTAGTGCACCAAAAGAAGAGTCAATGTTTGTTCAAATTGCCTTAGATGCTCAAGAAGATGAAAATAAGAAATGATATATAGATAGTGTTTGCTCAAGTCACATGATAAGAGACAAGAACATGTTTATCTCTCTTAAAAATAATAATTTAGGTTTAATAAGATTTGGTGACAACAATTATTCTAACATAGTCGATAAATATTGTATAAGTTTGGCTAATGTTCATTCTAAAAATGAAAATGTTTTATATGTATAAAGTTTGAAATAAAATATTCTAAGTGTTAGCCAAATGTGTAAGCAAGGAAATGTTATTACTTTTTATGATAATGGGTGTGAAGTGAGAAGAGCCAATCTAGTAAATTAGTTTCAAATATTCACAAGGCATAAAACAACTTGTATCTATTTCATGAATCCAAAAGAGAGGAGTTTTTATGAATTAATTAGACAAAATATGGATTTGTTATAGAAGACTTAGACATATAAATTTTGAAAACTTGGTGAGGATTAGTTCAAAAGGGTTATTGAGGCATATGACTAAAATCAATTAGATTCCTCATACCCTTTTCAAGTCATGCCTTCATAGGAAGCAAACCAAAATAAGATATAAATATAAGGATAATTCCACCATAATATTATTAGATTTGATCTACACTGACCTATGTGTTCAATGTATTCAAGTTAATAGCTACTTCATGCTATTAATTAATGATTTTACTAGAATGACTTGAATATATTTCCTCAAAGATAAATCCGAATCCTTTACAAGATTTAAAGCATTTAAATCTATTGTTTAACATGAAAAGGGATCAAAAATCAAGTGTGTGAGATAAAATAGAGTAGGTGAATTTTGGTCTTATTAATTTGATAATTTTTTTGAAGATCAAGGGATTAGAAGACAATATTTTAATGCTAAGACAACCCAACAAAATGGGTTAGTTGAAAGGAAAAATAGAAATGTCCAAGAGATGATTAAAACCATGATTCAAGATTTCAAACTTTTAGATGGATTTTGGGAAGACGTTGCTAATAAACTAGTTTACATCTTAAATAGATGTCAAATTAGATTAAATGATGATAAGAATCCATATGAGCTATGGAAGAACAAGGTAAATAATTTCAAACATTTTAAAGTGTTTGGGAGAAAATGATTTATCAAGAGTGATGAATAAAATATTGGAAAATTTGATTCAAGGTCTGATGGGGGAATATTCTTAGGTTATTTCTCTAAGAGTTTTGCTTATAGACGCTTCAATAACTTCACAAGGTTGTTGAAAGTTCAAATGTAAGAGTTGATGAGGTAGGTGAAATAAAGAGGCCTAACTTGTATATAAATGTCACTATAGAGAACCCTAACTCAAATAATGAAGACATATCCATTTAATCAAATGATGAAGAGGAAGAGGTAAGATAAGACACTAAATCTCTATCTAGGAGAATATAAAAGGATCATCCAACTTCCTAGGTAATTAGAGATTTGAATTCAAGTTTTCAAACTAGAAGGAGAATATTGATTGATCAGAATCAAGAAGACACAACTTTGTTATCCAACATTGAACCCAAAACATTCTTAAAAACTAGCAAAGATGAAAATTAGACATGTGCAATGGATGAGGAACTTTATCAAATAGTAAATAATGAAACATTGGATTTGGTACCTAGGCCAAAAGATAAAAATGTGATAGGTACTAAATGGGTATTCAAAAATAAGTTAAATAAAAAAGGAGAGGTCATAATAAATAAGGCTATAATGGTATGTAAAGTATATTCTCAATTTGAAGGGATAGACTTTAATGAGACCTTTTATTCTATGACAAGAATGTAAGCAATTAGACTCTTCTTGTCATATGTTAGTTTCAAAGGGTTTGAAGTTTACTAAATGGATGTGAAATATGCATTTTTCAATGGTAACTTATATGAAGAAGTCTATATTGAGCTACCTGAAGGTTTTTCCATGACAAGTAATCAAGACTATGTTTGTGAACTAAAGAAGGCTTTATATGGTCTTAAACAAGCTCCTAGAGCTTAGTATTATAGGTTAGACAAGTATCCATTGAGCTAAGTCTTCAAAAGAGGGGTAGTTGATATAAATTTATACATTAAGTTAGAGGGAATTCATCAATTATTAGTGGTAGTCTATATTGATGACATATTTTTTAGATCTAACAATGACAACATGAGTAGAGAGTTTAACGATACTATGAATATTAAGTTTGAAATGTTAATATTAAGAGAACTTTCTTTCTTTTTAGGATTGCATATTAACCAACTTGATGCATGGATATTCATTTCAAAGGAAAAATACATCAAAGATATGCTAAGGAAATTTGAAATGATGGATTTTAATCCAATGAGTACTCTAATGATCACAAGATACAAGTTAAGTAAACAAGATGACTCACCAAATTTTGATCAAACATTGTATATATCCATGATTAGAAGTCTTTTGTACTCTACTAATTTTAGGCCTAATATCATGCAAGCAGTAGGCCTTGTAGTTAGGTTTCAAGCTAATCCTAGAGAATCTCACTTGAAAGTAGTCAAAAAGATCTTGAGGTATCTCAAGGGCACCATATAATATGGTTTATGATACCCTAGGAGCAAAAAGTTCACCCTAAGGACATATATTGATGCAAATTGGGTAGGGTATGTGGATGATAGGAGGAGTACCATTGGTGGTGTTTTATTCATGAATGAATGAATGCTTGGTATCCTAGATAATCAAGAATAAAGTCCATATATCACTATCAACTATAGAAGTTGAGTATATAGATGTTGCTTCCTATTACACTCAAGTAATATAGATGAAGCAAACCTTGGAAGACTATAAGGTAAGACAAATTGGACCTTGTCCTATGTATTGTGGTAATACTAATGTAATTAGTATCTCAAATAATATTATTATTCACTCAAAAATTAATCTAATTCATATTAGATATCATTTCTTGAGAGAACAAGTGAGTAATAAAAGTGTTAAGTTCAAATATGTGCCTAAAAAAGAGCAACTTATAGATATTATGACTAAACCATTAATAAAATCAACATTTGTATATCTAAGACAAATATTGGGACTCATATACTTATTTTTAAATAAATATAAGGTCTTTGGTTAAGGGTTAGAAACAAGTTCATGAGCTTTCTCTAGAGCTTTGTGATGAAAAACTTCAAAAGACCTATTCAGGTACATTGGTCCTAAAAAATGTTCTTGTCAATATTTGAAGCTTGGTTTAGCTGGTCAAATCATGAATAATGAAGGTAAGATTATTTTGGATTGTGGAGAGTAATTTTACAAGTGTATTCCATGAGTTTTTATGTGCTAAGTTGGTAAAAATAACCATTCATGACCATTTATTCTTTTCAACCATTTTGCTCAATGTTCACTGCCTAGTGAGAGCTCATCATGTAAAATGGTGTTTTAAGCTCTATAAGGCTAACTAAGGGTTGAGATCAATTTTATTTGATGTGTATATATGTATAAGGTTCTTTTGAAGTGTAAATATGATCTCATGGTCTTTTTCAAGGTGTTTTGGCATAGTGACAAGTGTATACATCGGGTTTGTAAGCACATAATGACTAGTTCAAAGTGTCAAATCAAGATCGGTGAGTGTTCAAGGTGACTTTGTGGAATACAATAGTTTATTAATATCATAAATGTGTTTTCTAGGTGGTTTAAAGATTTAAAGTATTCTTCAGGTTAATGCGATTTTTTTTATGGCTCTCGGGTATGGCAGTCTTTACTTAAGATCTAGTTAATTAAAAACCATTTCATGGTTATATGGGTTCCATGATGATTTATACCTCAATAATTGGTCTAATATTGTTATTTGATAACTTCCATGTGTGAGATAATTTTTGGGATCTGGTTTTGATTAGAATATGGTAAGTTAACCATGTTTCTTATTGATGCCCTAGTGTTTTAGCCCATGTGGTTTAGTGACCTTGCCAAAGGATTTGAGGTTTGAGAATGATTAATTAGATGAAATGGATAAATGGATGATCATAAAGTACTTTAAAAGCATTTGGAATTATATAGTTTGTTCTATGGTTGAGCATTTGTGAAAATGGAGGGCTAGTTAGTAGGTCAATTTATGAAGGAGCTATGGTATAGATGAAGAGTTGAATGATGAATATTGGAATGAATGAGTGGGAATATGAGTGTGCTGTAGATATGAAGTTTCAAGTCATGAAGGTACATAAATAGGAATTTATGCGCTCTACAAGGTTTAGGTAGGGCTATTAAGCCTCTAAACAAGGCTAGGTGATTCAAATGGAATTTTTGGTCATTTTATTCGAAAGACAAAGGTATGGTTATCCCTGAATATGTTTCTCAGTTGGATTTATGCATCTTATGTATTTTAGAAAGAGCTTGAGTGTCCATTATTCATTATATGAGTAGCTTGTGAGAGATAATTTGAAGATAACTATGAAGTTTCATCTTGACTGGAGATGGTATTACGTTGCTCAAGGGGTGCCTAAGCTCAGGTGACTTAGGGTGAGTCCCTCTTAATATTCTTAAGGTGTTTGCACTGAGTTTTTAGTATTCTTGTATGTTTCTTCTTCATATATTAGTTCATGGTCAAAGAAGAGTGTTTTCAATTAGCAAGTTTGAGGTTGTCTTGGTAAGAAATGGTATACATAGTGATAGTGGAGTTTCTATCATCTTTCATAGGAGGTCCTTTTTTATTTTGGCTTTGAAAACATTTATAGGTCCTCAAGATAAGTTGGTAAGCTCACTTTGTCATTGTGTCAAAGGGGGAGAAAGTGTTTATAAAGGTAGAAAGAATATGTGCATAGCTTTGTGTTCGTGTTTACAAGATTTGACATCAATGAAAAAGGGGGATATTTTTTATTTGTTATGAATTCTATCTCTAAGGTGGAAAAGAGTGTCTATGAGATGATATGTATGCATGGTTCTCAATGACAAAGTGGTGCTCACATAGTTTGCATAAGAACTACATGTTTTGGTATTATTATGGATGTTATTGATGATGTGTTCTTAATACATATTCCCTATGGGTTGTAATAAGTGCTTGGTGTACTTTTGGAAGTGCAAATAATCCATTTGAGTAGTCTTCTAAAGGTCTAGGTTATCCTAGTCATCTTGGTAGATTTTTTTGAGTAAAAAGTGTTGTCACTTGTATTTTCACCCTTTAAGGAGATTGAAAATATCTCCTCATCCAAGTGGCAGATGGAATAACCTCTAGTATTGTGGGTAGCCTAAGGAATGAGGTGAATCTCTAGATAGGGATATCTCCCTTGATGTACCACTTTGGATTGAAACTAATACTAAACTTAGGGGATGAAAAAGGAGAGAGATAATTGAAAGAAAAATAATATAAGGAAGTTTATACACAAAATAACATGATGACATCTAACCATATTCATATTATACTTTAAATCAAAAGACAAAATAAACATACACTTCTCCAATCTTCATCTTCTCATATCAATGTTATATTATGAAGTTATAGATGCATGTATAAAGTTAGGAGGACCAGACAAGAGGCCTTGAATGGAAATAATGAAAAGAATAACTCAATAAATCCTTGAAATCTCATAAAACACTTCACATTCTATACAATAAGAAGCTTTCCAATTGCAAATAGATGATAGATTGAAATAACATGCTAAAGAATCCATAGTCTTCACTTATGAAAAATCAAACATTCCAAATGGAAACACTAGGAAAAATAATTTAAGAGGTAAAAATAAGTATTATTATTAATAAAAATCTATACATTTGATTAGGGCTTCACCATACTCAGGTGGAACATCCAATACAATGCCAAAATGACTAGTTCTTATAGAACTTGAGAGAGCGAGGAGAAGAGAGAAGTACAAGGGTCACAAGGACACTTGTAAAGTTGATAAGATCAGTTAATTTTTAATTTGAAGATGGTATGGGATGAAAAATTCAAGGGAAATAAGTAAAAATGTCAATCCAAGTCATAAACTTCATGAAAAGTGGCAATAAACTCTTCATTCTGGCTTAAAAACATTGCCTTCATGATTGACCCTATTTAAATGCCTCATGACTAATTATGAATATATTTTATGATTGGGATGAAGTTTAAGGACATCAGGAATTCCTCTCCATGCATTTTTTGTATTCTTGGTCATCTAGAATCACTTGGAAAGGAGCAATCATCATCTACTACCAGGAAAAACTATTCTTCTATGCACCCTACACATTTGGATTCAAAAAAGGCTTAAGTTTTCCATGTAAATTTTTAGAATGAATTGAATGAAAAGTTTCAATACCTAAATGTAATTATAAGCATCAGGTTCACCTTAAAATTATATTCACTTGAATTTATCACACTTCTCCCTAGCTTGTCTATTAGGCCAGTTTTGACTGGCTAAGTTGAAGTACCTAGTTTGGACACTTAGAAGTTTATAATTATAATAAAATGGAAATAGGGAGTTATTAAAAGTATTTATCTTCCTCCCAAATTTTATTTAACCTCTTGAAACCTCATATATCCTACAAAACACAAAAAATGGTAAAAAATAATATGTTTCTCACCCCATCCGTACAAGTCCATACAAAAAAAGACCATGTGGGGGAGCCTGAGGGACTCATCTATAAGTTCAAATATGTTTAATGATAAAATTATTCCATTATATGAGCTTTCTATCCCCATTTCTTTAATCAAGTCTTTGCAAGGGTTTAACAAGGGTTTCTAAGTAGTTTGACCTCTTAAGCATTGTTCATAAAGGTTTCACATCTAAATTTATAAAAAAAATTAACTAATTTGATGTTCAAGGACCTTAATAACATACCTAAACTTATCAAACTCCCATGTATATCCTCAAAATAGAAATGAGCATTTGAAGTTGCCTACTCGAGCTTGTTTTCTTGTTTCTTGCATGGCTGAGTTGATTTTGGACCCAAAAAATGGTTTCCTTTGGTTTTATTTAAAATATGAGAGATTAAAGACATATTTAATAACCCCATGAAAATTTCTCAACATGTTTTAAGTCTTAAATCATGATATAAGTGTGATAGACCCCCATTTGGACACTAGGTCTAAGCATGCCAAGTAAGCATGTATATAGCTTTAGGCCCAAAATAGCCTATTTGATGTCTTCCCTACCTAAAAAAGGATAAAAAACATATATATTTATATCCTTATTTTGTCTTATCAGGTTATAAAGATCACTCCACACTAGAAATGAGGATGGTTTTCTAATTGGCTTCTAGGCCTTAAAGTATTTGACATGCCTACTTGCTAACTTTGGTGTTTAGACCTTCTTACTTGATTTAATCCTTAAGTGAGGTGTTTTCCATGATGGATTCAGTGTGTTACAACTCCACATACTTCTTTTAAAATTAAAAACATCATTTTTCCCATTACTTTGTCCTCATTCTTCAAAACTACCAATTAGTGTACCTAGGGAAGTACCCCATGTTTGAGACAAAATAGGGGGTACTTACCCTATTTGTATAAGAAAAAAAAGAATTGTATGAGTTTTTATATATGTAAATGACCCTCCATAAAAAATTTCATCTCTTGGAAATATCATATGACCCTCCAAAGCTTTAAGTTCCCAAATTGGTTGTGTATTTGAGCACTGTGTGCAGTAATTTTCAAGAGTGGATTATGTATTTATGAAGGAATTTTAAATAGGAGGTACTTACACTATTTTTATAGGAAAAAAAATATTTTTATGAAATTTTATATATGTCAGTGACCCTCTATAAAAAATTTCAGCTCCTGGTCATCTCATATGACCCTTCAAAGCTTCAAGTTCTTAAACTGGGTGTGTATTTGAGCACTATGTGCAGGAATTTTCAAGAGTGGATTATGGATGATCTATTTATAAAACTTTATTATTAAATATAATATAAATAAAATTATATTTTTATTATGACAAAGGAATTTTCATGTTTTTTACCATTTCTATTCTTCAAATTTTATGTTGTCTATGCCTTGTCTTGTCTGACTTGGACTGACAGTTTCTTTAATTGTGTCCTACTCCAATGGAAGTTACCTATAGGTGAAAATCATGTTTAAGATATGAAAAAACATTTCCAACTTCAATATATTATATTATGTCTATTAAACACCTATTTGAACTCATCCATTCACTTTGCTTATCCTAGACTGAGCACATTTCCTAATTGTGTTTTCTTCCTAAGAGCACCCCTGCCTATAGGTGAGAATTTTGGGGATGATGGGACACTTGTAGATACAAGTTGAACTTTATCACCTTACCACTTAACTATTATTGATCATAATTTAGATCATAATGTCACCTTCATCATTTGGAGTCATTTACATAAGTTGACTTGGTCTAGTATTGTCACTTTTAAGAAGTAGGGTCACTTTAGGTCAATACACATAGTCAACATTGCCTGAGTTCAATGTATAAAAGTGCATTTTTTGAGGTCCCAATATCCATCCACCTTAAGTCATTTTCCCTCTATCCTTTGTATAGTTTTTGTATTATATAGAGGATACATAATGAGTATAGTAGGATGCATATAAGACATTAGCAACCTTGTCATAGGAAGTCCATAAGAACCCCTTAGAACTCTATTTTGACCCTTTAGGGAAAGTTTCTTGAAATCAATCTTTGACTCCTTGAACATGATTTACAACCTATTTTTTAATTTTGCCTTCTTGGTATGGATATTATGATTTCTTTAGCATGTTAGTGCCTCAAGAAGGATTTCATTATTAGCTTTGATACATATACACAAGTACCCATGTTCTCTGCTAATGAACCCTATAAGTGGACATTCTTAAGTCTATAAATAGTATATGCAAGTGTGAACAATGCACATTACTTTTAGCCTCTCATGAATTATAATCCACTTTAAACACTTCAAATTTATTATTCATGTTTCCAAAATATTGAAACCTCTTAGCTAAGGTCTCCAACCTTAGCATGACATTAGTAATGGCTCTTGTAGATGATTATTCACTATGTGTAGATAGTGGGTATGAAATAGAGAAACCAGGTGGAAAAAAGGTCTCATGGGCAGCCAAAATCATTGTGAAATTCTTAAAATTCATTAAATTTACTAATAACACTTTTAAACAATATTAAACACATCCTTTCTAATGTGAAAACCTCTTGACATCATCTAGAATGGAGTAGGCATGGTGTTTAATGGTGGTTTAGTATGATGAAGGCATGGATTTTTTATCAAACCATGGGGTTGTGAGACAAAAATATATAAGGAGGTGACCCCCATGGAATTTAAACATGGAATACACCATTTACCATTAATATGAAACCTCTGTGTGTAATTCAAGCTCTTGTAAGTGGAAAACTGACTAAAAATGTTCATGTTGGCACCCTCTTGTAAAGTGAGTTATATTTCTCATTAAAACACCATAAAACATGAAAAAAATCATGGGGAAAATTTTATGAAGAATTAAACATTATATGGAAGCAACATCATCATCTAGATTGTACGAAATCTCCCAAACCAAGGCAAAACCTATAAGGTGCACAGATTCGCAAGAAGATTTACATAGTTACCTTGTTAGTAATGGTTCATAAAGCATAGTTGATAAATATTAAAAATAATTATATGAAAATTAAGGTATATAATTTTAATAAAAACTCCCTAAGGCATTTGAGCTTAAACATCTTGAGCTGTCCGTACCAAGTACAAACCTACAAGTCACTTTTACTTGCCAAGAAAGGCTGAAAAGGAGTAGAATGGTTTTGAGCACTAAATGATATTTAAAAATATAAAAAAATATGTAAATTATCATATGGAATCTTAATATTCACTTCTTGACCATTTCCCAAGTGACACACTTCCCAAAGAGGCCGTACAAGTGCCAAACTCCTATTTTCTTCAAGAAAAATGCCCTTTCTTCTATATAACTTGCCATATTTTAGTTATGCCAATTTATTAAGACTTAATTGGACACACGGGGTATGAAATAATGTTTTTAAACCTTCAAATTTCCCAAGAAACCCATACAAAGCATTAAATGCACCTTTTTGACCTTTAAAATGACTCAAAATGACTAAAAGGACTAAGAAAACTAATGACCAAGGATATTATAACATCAATTAACATTAATTAACATATAAAAAACCCCATAAAAATAATATTACACCTCATATCAACCTATAAATTCAATTTTTTACCTATAGGTGCACTAATTTGATTAAAATGTCAAATTTGGTCAACAAGAATATTAATGACATCAAAATGCACATGTGTGAAGGTGCTAGAAGAAAGTGGTTGGATAGGTCTATTTATTTAATTTCCTAGATCATGTGTTACGAATTTCATGACTTTAAATGATGTATATCAAAAGTTATGATGGTGCAAAGTTACTATCTCAAGCAGATTTCATCATTTCCATAGTCAAATTTGCATTTTTGAATTTTACAAAGGAAACTAGTCTGCAATGTTTTGATTATAAATTTTGATGATGGATGAATTTTATGATGTATTTAAAATAAAACTAGTAAATAATTCAAAGATATATCCATAAAATATGGTTTCAAACCTTGACTAGTCATACTTGTGCATTTATGGAACTTTAAAGTTGACTGAGGGTTTGAATTTATTTGATAAGTGACCTAAAAAGGTTGTTTATTTTATTATTGATGGTATTTGGATGTTTTATTATTATTTATCTATTTTATAGTGTTTTATACTCCTTGAGGATCATCTATATGGATTTTGGAGGTTTTACCAATCCATATTCAGTATGAACCATTGCTTGGAAGTTGACTTTTTATTTGTTCATGGTATTTTGCATGTACCTGACAAATTATTGAAAGGTTTTACATATTAAAAGGTATTTAGTGATGAATTTAATGACTTTAGGGTGTCGTGTAGGTCATGTGGCATGGACCTATGTGCTTATAAGTGGTCAAGTTTTTCTATTTTGCTCAGTGAAGTGTTAAATGGGTGAATAGGTCTCCATGGACCTAAAAGGGATACTTAGGCCTAATTGAAAGGTTTTATTTCGTAAGGGTTATATATAAAATCTATGGTAAACCTATGTAGGTTGTGTTTCTATTTTTTAAAATGGAATAGAATCCTTAAGGGTTAAGGAATGTCTTATGGATGACTAATAAGGTGATGATCATGAAGACTCTATAAAGAGCAAAAATAAAGATGAAGTTTTCTAGAGAGAATGAGCGAAGAAAATTATAGTGTTAGTAAGCTTGGTGGATGAATGGAATATCATAGCCATGTGAGGGATATGTTTGTGACCTAGTGGTTATGTTTATGATATGATAATAGTGTTTTGAAGGATTTATGGTTGAGGATGAGTGAAGGGGTATAGAGTGATCCAAAAGGTTATTTTGGATGCATTGCTTATGTGTGAAGGGTTGAGAATGTGTGAAGGGTTGAAGATAGTTTTTATTCATTTTTTATCCATTAGATTGGTAGACAATCATAGTTATGGAGGTGTTGATATCATAGGTGTTATGTGGGTGCTCAACATCTAAGGGCAAGTGGGTTCATGTCCATGTTTAGGGGTTGGTGTTCCTTATGAAGTGGGTGCTTCACTAAAGTATCTTGTTTGTGATATATTATAGGAATTTAGTCCATATT
Source organism: Torreya grandis (assembly GCA_037957365.1). Taxonomy (NCBI): domain Eukaryota; kingdom Viridiplantae; phylum Streptophyta; class Pinopsida; order Cupressales; family Taxaceae; genus Torreya; species Torreya grandis. Next base: position 225,149 of record JARHVA010008725.1, read on the forward strand.
TTTGTATTATTGAGAGTCTATTTTATCCACCATGAGGGTTTTGCACATAATTCATGTGTTATGTGATTTGATCTTGTATTATTTTCTTTATTCATTGCAATGAATAGTTTATATGCTTCATGAATGCTTATGTTGAATGGTTAAGAGTTTGAATAATTGGAATTGAAGTTGATTTTATTGAATCGCTAACTCATCCCCCCTCTCAATTATTTTACCTCTAACACATACTTTAATTTTAGTCAATTGTCTCAATTTTTCATTTCTATTTTAAGTAAAGCTACTTAATATTTCAAATTTCTATTTTGTTAGTTTTTTAGTTCTACTAAACATATATCACATATTCAACTACATCAACATGGATGACTTAGTTTTGTGTCTACCTACTATACAAAAAAACTAAATTGACCTGACCAACTATGTTTATTTTCAACCTAATCTCATAGTAGACTAGATTAGCTTGCCTAACTTTGTTTTATTCTATTTTCCAACTACATTGGCCTAATTGACCTTTTTCTATGTGTTTATTTTTTAGAATAATCAAGTAAATTCACTTTTCATTCATAGTATTTAATCTCACATATACTTTGAAAAGAGTTGGATGCTTATTTATTTAATTTTAAAAATTGTAAATTAATTTTTGACACTTGATTTTTACCTTTATTTTCATTTTGTCTTCATTTCCATATAAATAATGTACCTGTATTTTTAAAATTACTTAGTTACCATCATGAAGGGATATGTGATACTCTATTTATAGTTATTGATTATCATTTATAGATATTGTGGCATGAGGGGATTTTCCCAATACATAGCCATAATATTAAGATAAACATGATATTTAGTTTCCATGTACCTCATGGTATTTCATAAATGCCTAGGATTTATATTTGAATTAAAAATTATTAATCTAACCATCCATTTGATTTTGTGGTGCATCAATTAATGATTAGCATTGAGAAGTTACTTGCATCTTACCCTTCAAATATGGCTTAGTGGGATATGGGAATGATACTTCCTTCATAGTTAGTAATCTAAAACATTGGGCTATCACTATCTAATAGACAAACAAGTATCTTTGGGAGCCTAAAAATCAATCAAAACCTTTTAGTATAGCTTCTTGATGTTATTGTTATATAATTATGTAGCATTATTAGTTATAAAATTACATTATTTGCTTGTTGATTTATTTGTCTATTGTATTTTAAACTATATCAACAAGTATTGATATAATTATGTGTTATGTGTGAACATACTTAGTCAACTAGGCTTGAATCACTCTTATTTATTATTTTTAATTTAATTCTATTTCTAAACCACATCATCTCATTTTCCATTAATTTTTTTTCAAATTCAACTAAGTCAACCAACTTTACTTAGTCTTTCTTTGTCTTTCCCTGTCTACCCAACTAGGTTTACCTACTCAACCTAGTAGGTTTCGATACTATTATTTTTTCTTATCTACCTAACTAGGTCAACTATATAGACCCAATAGGTTTAAACACTATTATATTTTTCCTTTCTTCCCAACTAGGTTGACCAACTTGACCTAGTAGGTTTTAATTTTTTTATCTTTTACCTATCTTTCCAAATAGGTCAACTAAATTGACCAAGTAGGTTTCCATACTATTATATTTTCCTTGTCTACCCAACTAATTTGATTATCTTAACTTAATAGGTTTTTAGACTATTTTATTTTCCCTATATTACCAACTAGATTGACCAGCTTGACGTAGTGGATTTTTAGACTATTATCTTTTCTTTGTATGCTCAACTAGGTCAACTAGCTCAACACAATAGGTTTTAATACTATTATCTTTTCATTTTATACACAATTATGTTGACCAAATCAAACCAATATGTTTGTAAATTGTTATATTTTCCCTATGTATGCAACTAGGTGAATAAGATCACCCCAGTAGATTTATAGACTATTATCTTTTCTCTAACTACATAATTAGGGAGATCAACTCTATCGAGTAGGTTTCTAGACTATTATTTATCCCTATCTACCCAACTAGGTTGACCAAATCGACCTAGTAGGCTTATCGACTATTATTTATCCCTATCTACCATAGTAGGTTGACCAACTCGACCTAGTAGGTTTCTAGATAATTATTTCTTTTTGTACCCAACTAGGTCGACTAGCTCGACCTAGTAAGTTTATAGACTATTATTTTCCCTTATTTTCCCAACTAGGTTAACTAACTCAACTTAGTAGGTTTACATCTTGATAAATTTCATCCTTACCTTTCACCACGTAGTATATTTTTGATGAAACTAAAATTAACATGATATGGTGAATTTAACTAACCTCGTAAACATCTACATTCTTGCATTCATTATAATTTCATATAAAATCTAAATATAAGCAATGTTCATGTGGCCATTAGAACCCAAATATATAGATCACCTCCTTTCAAAAAATTATATCCACTTAATTATACTCCAAAAAAAATTATTTTTGAGGATGAGAGTGATCTATAATATAGTATCAAAATGATTCTTTTCATTGACAAAAACCCTCAACATCAAGGAAAGGATCGTGCTATAATTTATAATCTCATGATGAGACCTTACCTTGATTTTATAATTTCACTGACACATAAAATTTATACAAGTCTTGGGGAAAGTCACCCTATGACTTCTCACATGAATTTATCTTCTTCCATGCCTCTTTCTTCTTTTATGCCTTCAATTTTATCTACTACTTATTTTACCTTGCCTAGTATCTCGACTACTATGGTTGGCCTTTCCTCTAGTGGGTCTACTCAAAGTTTCAATGTTAATAATCAAGTCAATGTTACCTCCAATTCATCTCAAGTTATTTCTACTTATAAATCCACTATTAATACTAATGAAATTATATTACAATCCATGAATCAAATGGCTACTTTTCAAACTAATACTAAAAATCAAATGATGCAAATGCAAAAGAAAATTTTGTAATTATAAAATCATCCTCAACCCTCCTAATGGGGAGTAAATAATCCTAATGTCACATCTACCTCCTTAGATAAGTACAAGGTAAACTTATACCCTGATCCCCACTTCTTAACAAGGCTATCAAATACTAAAAAGTTGAACCCTTAATTCCTCAAATTATAAACATTGACATAGGTGGTATTATTCCTACTATAATTTATAATGGATCCACTGATATTGAATTACATTTAAAATCTTTTGGAAACATGTATAAACATTTGATTAAGATAATTACTTTGCCTCGAACAAGATCTTATATAAAACCTTCACAAGTGATGCTCTAGATTTGTATAATCAACTCAAATCTCAGACTATATCCAATTTAGAAGATTTAGTTAATTCATTGGTACAAGAATTAAAACCAATGATCTTCTTGAAAATATCTTTGCTCACTTTATCTATTATAAAAAATAAAAATATGAAACTACATAAACATTCATTAAATGATGGAAAATATTATCTAATAAATTTGAGCATAACATGTCAGAAGATAATATTTTCCACTTATTCACTAATGCTCTTCATCCTAAATTTTAGTATTATATTAGAACTTTCTCTCCAAAATATTTGGAAGAATCCTTTGACCAAGCTAAATCTCAATATTTTCTCATAAGATAATTGAACCTTCCCATCCTCCTGTCGAAACTCAAATGTTTATGAAATATATAAATTGACATGAACTAAAGATGGTGTTATAGATACCTATGATTCCATATAGACTATTCACACTATTATCCCACGTTGTTCTAATGATACTAATATTTCATAACCACTTTCAAACAATATTTAAGCACAACCTAGTTATACATTTTCTCACGCGAATAATGTAAATTCTCACAAACCTCTTTCCATGGCAAAAATTTCAAGGGCATATTGGCCTTCACCATGAGATATTGATCCTACTCACCATACCAAACATTGGTATGATCCACACATTTTTTTAGTATCATAAAAGTTGGGTTTATTCTCATGAGACTTGTCTTAAATTAAGAAACTTTGATCCTGAATATATTCTTGGTCCTAATTTTGATCACAAAACCCTAATTCATGAGTGTCAACAAGATTCTAAACTAGAAACTAAGGTTAATGAAACTAGAAATAAACATGATTCCCTTAATTAAGCTAACCCCCATATCACTATTTATAAGGATCCTCTTCTTAATCATTAATCAAGTACCACTCAAGCTCCCACTTCCAGCATTGTTGAAAACATCGTCTACCTTAGTTTTATCATTAATGATGAGAATGTTGTCAATATGAAAAATATCAATAGATTAATTTATTATATTAATACCTATTATCATTATAATTATAATAATTTTTGAACTTTTCATACTATTTAATATTCTTACCCATCTCATTTTACAGAACTTGGGCATACAACAATGATTCCAAAAAATATAATGATACAACCTACTCCTTCATCCACTATCCCACATGTTTCTAATCAAATAACACATTTGGATAGTAATTTAATTTATATTGATAAAACTTATAGTCCTCACTTATCATCAACTTATCCTAAATCAACATTATATAAAACTCTAAATCAACCTACTTCTTGGGTTTATTCACCACCTATAAAATCTTAAAAATAACCAAGCATCACCCCAACCATGACAATAAAAACATTACCTAATTCAAACCAATCAGATACACATGACAAAACCACATCAATTAATCTTCAATAAACTACTCCTTATCAACATCTATTTATATGCACTTCCAATCCTCCTTCAATATATTTGCTTCACCATTATGCACCTCTATTTGATATAGTTATAACTAGATATGATGAATGGGATATTGTAACATAAATTTATTGTCTCCAATCTAAAATCCATTTTTTATAAATAATGAGGACATACCCTCTTCATTTTAATCATTTAATACAAATCTTATTCGAAATGAACATCCCTTGACCTCCACCTATGGGGAAAAAATTCACTTTGTATAGATTTGAAGCTATTATTCTTTTAAAATGAAAATAAATGTATATTCATAATAAATGAACTATAGATACATCTCTCTATCTCTCAAATTACATATCAATTCAGTGTTTCCTAACAAAATATTTCTCCATGTGTATGATCCTCCATTATTTATCAGTGTCCAAATTGGTGATATCAAAGTCAAGTGTGCTTTTATTGATGAAGGTTTTGGCACTTATGTTTCCTCCCTTAAGTTTATTAAAACACTTGGGTACTCTGAATGTAATCTTAAATATACCCAAAGTACATGTTAAGGATATGATTGAAGAAAAATTTCTCCTCTAGGGTGTTTTTAGCTTTATATCACCATTCCTTTTGTCACTATTTGTATCAAAGTCATGATATTCAATTTTCCATTATCATATAACATATTAATTTGTTGAAAATGAAAACACCACATGAGAGCTATAGCCTCGTCAATATTCTAATGTGTCAATTTTCCTCATAACAATGTTATCTAAAATATTCAAGGAGATACAAACCCTTAGAATTTTAAATAATTCTAGGAATGCGGTGTTTTCAAAACATCCACCCTTGGAACCTTTACCTATAATTAATTTTCATTAATCATAATGATTTAATTTCTTGTCAACTCTACTATAGGTTATAATTTTCACCCATAACTTGTGGGTAATATACCATCTAACCTATTAGAATATGATGATGACCAACAAGATGATATTAGGTTGAAAATAAAAAATTCTAATCTCCCTTCACATATAATTACTCAATTTACCCCTTCCTTACAACCTTAGTATCATAAAAAACCAATTGATGAGATTATAATTACCATAAAAAATAATAAATACTCCATTCTTCATACTTATTTGACTGATAATATCATCGATGTTTGTACTATTGATCTTCATACACCTAATTATGATGTTGAATATTTATTAGATGACCCCTTTTTAGCTAGTTTTTTTCAAGATAAACATAATGAAATACTTATATACTATTAATATTTACAACATCCTATTCATTGTATCAATTATATTGATGTGGTTCCTTCTCCTTCTACTACCCTTGACATTATCTCTTATTCACTTGATGTTCACAGTTTTGAGATAGATCAGACACACACTATTTCTCACCTAGTCACCATTGAGCCTCTTTGAATTATGCTTCTTGATCTTGTCAATATGGGACCATATTGGTTTGATAGATTTTTTTATCCTTAAATCATGGTCCTTTCTGAGATGTTGGATACACTACATTGACCCACATTAAGATCTTCTCTAATAATTATTGAGCCTAGCCTAGATTCTACTCTAATTTGTCTTACTGATGGTGATGCAATATTAACCTTAACTAAGATTGATCCTCTATCGACACGATGGACATATGATCCATATTGTGAGTTCAATAATGTTATCGGTCATTGGGCCAAAGATTATCAAGCACATAAAAGTTCTCTATCACAATAATAGGTTTTAGGATCCATTCTTAATACAGATATCCAACCTTCATAGTTAATTAATCCTAGATGATTTTTTTGTTTTCATGAAACAAACACACATTTATCTACTCATTTACAATAGATTCAACAATATATAGATGTGGTTCATCTAGAGAAGACACAATCTACTGATAAGAACATACCTCCTCCTAAAATACTTCAATAGTACATCCGTAAACATGGATATGTTTATTACCTTTTGTATCAATGTATTAAAAATAATATGTGTGTGTGTGTGTGTGTGTGTGTGTGTGTGTGTGTGTGTGTGTGTGTGTGTGTGTGTGTGTGTGTGTGTGTGTGTGTAGAGTCTTATAGTATTGTTTCCATGATTTTTCATATCATACACCACCACCTTCTCAACAGTGTACCCAGGATTGTTTACAGGAAAAATCTAAGACCTCCCCACCCCCTTCATCATCTTAGAGATTATATGCTTTCATCCATAATCTAGAACCAATTCATCTCATTATTTATCCTTTGAAAGAGGTTCCATATACAAATTATTATTCTATCATACATACTTTTTCCATAGATAAATTATGTTAGGAAGTTGCACGACTATCTACAAAGATAAATGAGACTTTGATCAAAGTTAGACTGTAGCTACACTAGGATGTATCTAATGTTATTGATTATGTATGACATGAAATATACCACTATTTTTGAACATATTATTATTTTTCATCACATTATTATTCAAATTTTCATATGATTTGGACTTGATAGTTCACTACTACATTTATAATGCATTATTATTCTAAGGATATTTTTCTTTCACATCTTTGTAATTACTTTAAAATTTTCCAAGACTTGATTCTTATCTAAATTTATTTTATCATTCAAATTTAATCTCCCCTATCTTGGGATGATATTTCCTTACACAAATGTTTATGTTAGATCACTTGTTGAATAGTATAGTTATTCATGTGGCATGACTCTTAGACCACACCCTACACTATCCATTTTTTCTTATGATCAGTTACAAAGCATATTCATCGTTGTAGCTTTTATTACATGTATATCTCATGAACCCCATATCTCCCATATATATCCTTCATATTAAGCACACATATAGTTACTTGTGGGAAAGTATAAGTATATTGAAGCTGACATTGTCTTTAAGTACTTCTCCATTGTAACTAAAGCATAATATTTTGTGCTTTCATCACTTATATCAGTCATGTTTTTTTCTTAAAAATACATATGGAAGATGAATATAAAAATCCATAAAATTTAAAATCCAAATATTTAAAATAAAAGGCAATGATTAAAAGGCAAAACTAAACATTCAATAGTCAAAATTACACCAAAAAACATGATTCATCTTTGGTATATATCTTATTCTAGTTAAAGTTCAAATTACATAGGTGGAATCACAATAAATATGATTTTTATTGGGGTGTGGTAGGATATTAGACTAGGGTAGGGCATCCCATACTATTGAAAAAATATATAGTGAAACCTACATTCTCATGTAAGTACCTAATCTTTGTAGTAAACTGATGACTCTATAAGGAGTCTTGAGGAATGAAGAACATATCATGGAAAGGTAGGCTCATTTTAATTTTTATATGTAAATAAATTTCATGATATTATCTAGGTACTTCACTCATTAGCCAAAAATAATTTTCCTAGTAGTATGAACATCTTGAGTCTTTGTTTTCCAAACCAAATCTTAGCACTTGTACATTTACTTGGTATGTATCATTTTTGCTAAGTATTGATACAATTACCATGTGTTGTTTTTCACTCCATTTTAACCTAATATAATTCCTAATATTCCCCTTGATGCATATCGATTAATAGCTCATCATACCCCTTTGTTTCCCATTTTGTGAGTTGTAGTATAAGACCTTGTAAAGGACCAGGCCTTCCTCACAAAATTCCCTTCTCTCCTTTAAATAAATTCCCATTTTAGTACCTAATTGGTTATCCTTTTGTTAATTATATTTTAATACCTTGGATAATACCATAATTTCCTCATAAAATATACTTTTCTCATATACAAACTACATTCCAGGTTTTTCCATAAAATGATTATACTCAACTACATGATCAATTAACACAATACCTTAAGTTTGGTTTATCGCCCTTATTTCAACTTCTAATTTTCATGTATTTCATATCTTTCTCATTTACATATCTTCATTTGCATATATTTATTTACATTGACATTTTGTATTTGTACATGGTCTCCCCTTATATCAATATTTATTATTTTACATATCTTTGTTTGTGTTTTAATTTACATTGATATCCCTTTACATTATTTCATGTATTCTTGTCTTATTTTAATATTTTTTAATTTAAATTTAATTCAATTTTGACATATTTTATATTTTAAAATTTATTTTCACATTTTCATTTACTCATCATTATTATTTTAATTTATTTATTTATCATTATTTTTTACCATGCATTTATTCACATTTGATATAAAAGAATAACACATACATCATATATTTTCCCATAGCATATAAAGATAAACATGTGATAGAAAGAAAATAAATTCATCCATAACATCCATATGTCATAAAAAATAATATGTATATATACAAATGGATCAATATGTTTGATATAATATAACAGGATATAATCATGGCACAAAAATAGCTCTATAGATATGGTCCACTCTACCTATTTAGTGGTGGACATGATACACTACCCATAGAATCTTTTAACTACCCTTTATACATAATATGTTGAATTGAATATATCTATGACCATAGTCCATCTACTTGTCCCTATAGATGGGCCACCCGGCCCTACATCATGCCAATTATCTAGCTATCTCAAAATAGGTATCCCACTCATGAGGTAATGACTACAATAATTGTAGCTCTCCATCACCCACTCTTGGTGTTAATGTTACATGTGATACATAAAATAGTCTCTAAAACTCTCAATATGCCTCACCAAAAAATTAAAACCAACAATCATAAATAGGTGTTGAAGGCACCATAAGATTAGCTATCTATGTTGTATCATACTGAGGTAACACATCATCCAATATCTCATGATGGACTCTTTCAACCATGGTTGAACATCTATCCTCCTCCACAGTAACATTTACAAAAATAAAACAAAATATACATTAGATATCACTTATATATCCCCAAATTATTACATATATCTATCATGTATATCTATCTATATATTCTCATAATTTTAACAAAACATAACTTATTTACCAATAGTAGCCCCATTTGGTCAAACACCAAGTACCTCTTGTGAAGCATGGCTATGCAATGGTGAAAAACCTCTATAATGGATAGGATTAATAAGATGATAATGATGTGGTCCACTATGAATTTACCTCAAAATTGACAAACTCAACACAGATTGCACTACTAAATTTCCCTATGATGGTGTTTATGGTGGTCCATATAGCTACATATGCAACTAAACATGACCTTGCCTATAGCCCTATAAACATGGTGGTTACTGTATTATCTTATTTTAAGGAAACACAACTACATATAATCCTCTTATGGTCATTATTGGATCCCCTAGATATCTTTGACACCATCATATTTTAGGTCTCAATTGGTGTAGTTGTATGATAGGGACATCTTCTATTACTCTTGTACCTCCTACACTATAATGATCCCTTGTATGTTATGCCTATAACACTAGAACTAATATAAGATCCACCAAGTGTGTAAAACTAAACTATCATGGTAAACAAGACACTATATATAGATATACCCACCAAGGATAGTGCCCTGTAATTATCACACAAACATATGCTTGAAAGGTACTTGGACATGAGAGCCAAGTATCCTTCATGCCCTAATATGGATACCAATTAGTATCTCCATTTTTGGAAATTAATTATGTTGGGGCATGTGGTATAACATGAAATATATGATTATTTTTCCATCAACACATGTATGGTAGGGTTCATCTACCAAATGTGACAATCTCATAGGCTGATACATCAAAAATATCTCATAAATCCAAATACTCAATAATATAATGGGGGGCCCATCATAAAATATACCCATGATATAATACCATTAAATTTATGAACTAACTACAACTAAATCATATGTCCCATGTCATACATCATTCCTTACTCCAATATGGATCACCATAGTGTAATAATATAAAATAGAACCTTCCCATACAACTTGTGAAAAATCACATGAGCTATAAAAAGTCCAATAATGGACTTTTAGATATTTGAAATGGTCAAAACATAAACATAAAATAGGAAAATTTGAAATCCCACCTAAGTAAATCTCTTAGAGCCAGTCACCCATAAGGCTAAGGCTCATCTCTCTTCATTTGTATCTAGTGTATCACACACTATGAACATGCCTACAATCGAAAGTCCCATCAATACATGGACATCCTCTAGGGTGATACAAAAATCAATTGTAACCTCATACACTACACAAATAAAAGTGTTATCTAGGCCCTCCCTTGTTCCTAACAACATGGTGACTAATTTCACACTAAGTGGAATCTACTGCATCTCCATAATACCACCAAAACCTAATGTAGTCAACTACACTTGGTCTAATAAAATAAATATATAAAGGACATAAGGTAACCAAACCTCATATACTAATATCCAAAGTCTCTATCACCTCTAAAAAATATCAAACTATAAATATTGTATTAATTATTTATCCCAAATAATAATTAAACATACTTAAAACCCCACAAATACAAGCAATTAATATACTTCAGTACTTCATTAACCTATTTTTCTAATTAAGACATGTATGTAGATAAATAATCCCATTACATTATTTTCATACTAATTCCTCCATATAGTCTACCATATTGGCCACTCCTATTTTTCTACTAAGTCAACTTGACGTTATACAATCAGCCACTTTACTTAACATAGTCATCTAAATTATATGCACTCATCCACTTGGCATATTAGGTTGACCACCTTAAAAATTAAGTTGACCAACTAAAAAAATAATGTAGTTAGCCACATAATAATCTATCATCCACCATTCCTCATTACTTTTAGGTTGGTGACCTTACCTACTAAGTAAGCCATCTTAAAACTAATATAGTCAACTAGATGGTACATAGTCAGACACTTGACCTACCAAGTCAACCACCTTTCTAACTAAGTTATCTACCCAAAAATAATGTGGTTAGACACATCATATGCTATCATCCACCCTTCCTCATTCCTAATAGTTCAACCACATTACCAATCAAATTAGGCATCCTAAAACTAATGGAGTTGGCCATGATGTACGTTATCAACCACCCTTTCTCATTTTAACTAGGTCATCCACCTAAAAATTCACTCTAATTTATAACTAGATTGGACAATTGATATGAATTCAGACACCTACCCAAACCTACCAAATTCAACTAAGTTAAGTAGGATGACCCTATTTAATTTTCAAGGTGATTTTTTACTAGCTCTTCATTAATTCCTTAGACCTAACTTTTCACCTTTTAAATTTTACTAGTTATTTATTGTAATTTTTAATTTATTATTAAGTTTTTAGGGGAAAATTCCATTACATGTATTTTCTCTAACATATAATTTTCAAAACCTACTTTGTTTTTATACCAAAATACTAAAAAATAGTATTAAATACACCTCATACCTTGACTATCCCAATAACAACTACAACACATTCTCTAGCTCATCCTCCTCCTTGCATCCAAGACATCATCTCTCTAATCACTAATTATGGTCATGCAAATATATGGTTTTCAAAATTATCAAATTTACAAATGATTAATTAATTTCATTTTTAAACTAAAATTTTGAAATTTTTAATTTTGTAGTTATTTACCTAAAAATCCATATTTTACTCATAATTTGCTTCTATAAACTCTTTTCACAAACAAAAAGACATTATGGAATCTTGAAAAAATATATATTTTTGTAGTTATAACCACACCCACCCACACCCACACACCCACCCACCCACACACACACACACACATTTTGAATTTTATCTTATTTTTTAGGTCCATTTTTTGTTTTACACACTAGATGCCCTTCCATATGCTTCTTATGAAACACTTATTTAATAACAACAAGGTAAGTGAAGGTATTTATTTAAAAATTATTTAATTTCATTTATTTTCCACTTTCTACTAATTTTTTAATCTCAATGTTATGTGTTGCTATGTTATTTCTTGAAACAATATCCCATGTTACACTTATGTGACATGTGATGAACCTCAAGTGGGGCATACACATAATATTTTTAAAATTTATCATTTAGTGACACTTTATCTCTTACAATAATCTACTGAGTTTCAATCTCTTTGAGTGCATGCCTTAAAGGGTGCACTAGGAACATGTCAACCAATACATTAGTGATTCTCAAGATTGTTAGTCAAATCTATCATTACCTAAACCCACTATAATTTTTTTAATCCAAATCCCCAAGTAAATAAACCCTATTTATACCTTTACATAATAATGTATCCATTCAAATATCCCATAACTAATAAAACACTCAATTTTTATACTAAGTTTTCCTAGTCGACCCCATTATGAAAGATAAAGTGCACGTTACTAAACTAAATTAGACAGGTTGACTTAGTCTGAGGCATAAAGGTAACCTTTTTAAAAATTGGGTCATGTTGGCCAACCTTATTAGATAAAATTTTGAAATGGTTAGGATCTATCCATCTATATTAATAAAACCTTCCCTTCAATCCAATATAGATGAAATTTCATTTTCACATTATTATAGCTCACAATTCTTCTACATCTAAATTTGAAAGAGGCATTACTTAGGGTTTGACTTGGAGGTAAGATAATTTGTCTTTTGTTAAGTCTTGGATGAAAATTAGGAGTATTTTATCCTAGATTTTATTGATATAATTTTATCCTTAAAAATTCACAACAACCTCTTACAAATCACCATTGGCCAAGGGAGAGATTGAAACTTGACAGGTTCACTCAAAGGTAAGTATCTCTAACATTTTATATTTCATTTGATAAATAGATATCTAAAAAAGAATATATTTTGAATTTATAAATCCTTTCTTAGATTTTCTCTATACTTAAACTTAGTATATTTATAAGGTCTTATTTGATTTCTATCATCCACCTTAGGTGATATAGGCCCTCATTTGCCTACCATGGTCACTTGATTATTTATTTGTATTAAACCACCTTCCTTTGTGCCACAAGATTTGTTGATAACTATATTAGTTTCATTTTATGTATTAGAAGACTTAGCTAAGGTTATTTCATAATATTATTTGACTAGAGGCTTTGTAACTCACTCCTTTAGTGTTGTGTGATAAGAGATCCCTTGGTTAGGTTTAAAAATTCCAGTTTGATCATGTCATTGATATAAAAAGTATCACAAAAAATGTTAGTTGATTACCTTCTCTGAGCATGGATTTAATAAGTAGAATAAGTTGTAGATCTATCTTAATCTATTGCATAAGAAGTATTCCCACACTTTTATCAAATGATGGAAATCTCCATCTAAAAAATTAGACCATAACATGAGTGATGACAATCTCTTCAAACATTTTATTAATGCCCTTAAAGCTTCTCTTAAATATAAGGTTAGTATCTTTTTTCTCTAAACCTTAGAAGAGGCCTTTGATCAAGCAAAAAAGACAAGATTTCCTTATAGATCAATTTTAAATTCTTATAATCCCATTAAGTAATCAATTGATAGTGAAAAATGTTGTTGTTATCCCAAATTCACTCCTAGGCTCTACCTTTTCATTATGGCCAAATACAACATTCAGAATGGTTTATCCCCACAACAAAATGTCAAGTGTGGTTTCCTTCAGAGAATGCTTTTGTTCAGTCTCCTTCCAAGATTTTTTTTCTTTTGGTAGGGTTTTAATTTAGGTTTTTTGCTTAAGTCTTGAAGGAATTGGCCACTTTCTTTTGTCAAAGAACTTGGTCCTTTTTACTTTGTCGAAGGGTCTCTTCCAAGGAATTGACACACTACAACCCTTCTGAAGGGACACTTTGCTATTTTTAGAAGGTTAGTTCCATCTTTTTGAAGGGAAGTTCCACTTTTTCAAAGGGTCTCTTTCTCAAGGAATTAGTCTTTTCAAAATATTTGAAGGATATTTTCTCATAAAAATGTCCTTTTTAGCCCTTTCGAAGGGACATTTCCATTTTTGTTGAAGGGCATCTTCTCGAGAAATGTCCCTTACATATTTCCAAAAGAATTGTCTATTACAAGTTTTTTTAATGGTATTTTATCAAAGGAATTGGTACTTTCAATTTTTTTGACATAATTATGTTGGACAGTTTGTCCAAAAAAATCTTTCCAAAAGGTCATCTTCTCTCGAAGTGGGAAATTTAATTTTACCGAAGGAATTCTTTTCAAGTTTCCAAGGGGCACTTTTCAGGTAGGTGGACCATTTCAAAATTTCTAAATGGAAATTTTGCTCTTTTTCAAAGGGAAATTCCACTTTTCTGAAGGGCAATTCCACTTTTTTGAAGGGTAATTCTACCTTTTCGAAGGGTAGTTCCACTTTTTTGAAGGGTTCATTCTTTGGGTTTGTTCTTTCTTTCATAGTTTTTATTCAAAATAAAAAGTCTAGAAGAATTATCCTTTGTGAATTTTCTAAAAGAATTCTTCTTTACAACTCTCCAAAGGAATTATTTTGGCTTTTTGTTTTGAACAAAAATTCCAAAAGAATTATTTTAGAATTTTTGTCTGAAACAGTCTTTATGAAGGGTATATTACAAATTGTTGAAGGGTCATTTTATTCAAAGTGTCCTTCAAAAAAATTCCAGAGGGACACTTTCAAAAAGTCTAAAAGGGAAATTCCATTCTTTCAAAAGGCACTTCAAATTTCAAGTGGATCTTTTCACTTGTAAAGTGCCCTACACAAAAGTTCAAATGGTATTTTGTCTTTAAAAGTGTCCTTCAAAAAAGTGTAATTGGTCTAATTCTAAAGGTCTGAAGGGACACTTGGGAAAATTTTGAAGGGTATAAAATTCATGTAGAGTCATAAAAGGATTGCTAAAGGGCATTTTTGAGTAGTTTTAAGGGTATAAAAACTTGTGGAGAGTCCGTAGAAAGATGGTTCCAAAGAGAATAGAAGGGAGTCCATAAAAAGACAACACCACGAACATCAAACTTCTACCTCAATAAATAGCCATTAGTGTTAAAACAAAAGGACTCACAAGTAGATCTAAGGGCTCACATATTTCATCCATCATAATAATGAGAGAACCCATATCACCATTAATCAATCAAGATTTGAGTCATTCTTTGAGGACCAATCAAATAATAAGGATAAAACCAAACAAAATAAAAGTGACAAATCTACAATAGGTGCATAACTGCTTGGATGCCATGACTAAGCCCAAGAATATCTTGATTCTACTAAGTGTGAACATTAGAGGAGCATCTTTGAGAGAGTAAGACAAGAGTGTAACCACTTGAGATGACATGGATCAATCATGTGGCTGAAAAGAGAATTATTGGCAAAGATGATTGCAGATAAAGATAAGAACTCATAATAGATTTATTCCTCTCTTTGGTGCTCAAAGGTATCTCCCTCTCTCACATATCTTGTGCTATATATACAGCCCTTAGGTTAAGTTAAAATCATCCACATAGTGTATTGCAAAGCCCTATTAGAATGATATCACATTTTGCCTTTAAGAATTAGGTACTAGTCTATTTCCTTTCAAGTTTTGTGCAATTATCTAAGTATGTAAGAGACGTATAATGATAGAAAGTGATGGTTTTAATCCTTCTATCCTTTGTCCTTTATGATTGAGTAAGAATTTATATCTAACTGGTCATATAAAGTGTGTCTAAGTGTATTGAATTTTTGTATGTGTATTACTATTTTAAAATGTGCAAAGTTTACCTTTCAATTCATTTGCCTTATGTCATTTAAAACATCGAATCCTTAGAGTTTGGGAATGGTCTTTGTGTTTTTATATATTGTGCTCTATAATATTATATTCATGTGGAAGATAATCTTGGTGTATCACCATTATTAGAGTAGGTTTTCCTTTTTTTTTAAATTTATAACTCTTTTCCCTTTAAGAAATCTAGTTTAGACATAAGATTGTCTTACAAAATACATACAGGGAGCTATCCCTTTAAATATAGATGTTCATTTCACCTATAGGCACACTCGTATGCCTGTAAATGTCCCAACATTTCCCAAATCTAGAAGAGGCATGAACACCCTCTTCTAGGGTGCAAGATTTGGAGACAATAGTTTTGACATGCTCAATGGGATGAATTATTTACATGTCAAGGTGAATTTTGGTCTTGAAAAGCTTAGGGTTGTATAAATATTCTTAATCTAGAATTTGGAAACTCCAAAATGTGATAATATCTAGTTTTAGATTAAGTTTCCCATATTATACTTCATGGTCCTCAATAGGTCATCTAGGACTTTCGATCAAGCCTCTCTAGTTGAAGCTCTTCTTGAATAACAATGCCCTAAACCATTCCCAGTGCCTAGAGATCATTGGCAAGGAGGTATAGGAGAAGAATAAGAATAAGTTTAGGAAGTTGAAGAAATAGGAGATCAAGAGGAAAGAAGAGAAATGGATAAATAATATCCTTTCCTAGGCTTTAACACATAAAATTCAATTGACCTTCCTTCATATGACCCTATTCCTCCCAATGCTACCAAGAGTCTCCCTGGTTTCAATGGAGAGGTTCTTATTACCCCATCTAAACATATTAAGGACATTTCAAATTTATGTAACTTCCATAATGTCATCCGAGCCAACATAGCCATTAGATTGCTTTTTATGTCTCTAAAAGGCAAAACACTTGACTGGTATAGGACTTGTGAAGGTGGTTGCATTACAAGTTAGGATGGATTTGGGGAATTGTTGGTGACTATATTTGAGAATAAGAGTGACCACACTTTTTTGATCCATCAACTTAATGTGATAAAGAGAGGTCATAATGAATCTATGGGGGATTTCAATGAAATATTTCAAAGGATATGGCATAGGTTGCCACCTGTCATGAGACCTCCTCCAAGATTTGTGTTCCCCACCTATCTCAAAGGTATTGATATTGATGAAACAATGATGTTATAATATATGGGATGATTCACTCTACTTGATGCATATGAAATAGCTATTGAAGCTAAAAATAGCTTGATACAAGCTAGAAGACTCCCTTCAAGAGTTTTCATGTCATTTCTATTTCATGGTTTAGTTGAATCTCCAAGCATAGCTCAAATTTATAACACCAAAGTCAATCCAAGAACCTTCCCAAAGAAATTGGATAGTGCTATGGACAAAGATGAAGAAATCCAATCATAATGAGCTCAACTCAAGCAAGCTTAGTTCCAGACAAGTGCTCCACCTAACCATCAATACTATCCTCAACAAGGCTATAAAGCTCTAAACTAATACAACTACCAAAGAAGAGGATAGGGTTATCAAGGTTTCAATAGGCAGCCCAATTCCTATAATCCTAATCCAACTCCTTCCATGAAGGCTATTATTCCAATACATGCTAATCTAGTCTAAGGAGGGAATCATTTGGACCAATGGGAATAACCTCAAGGTTAGTTTTTGCATGATGGTGGAGAAGATATCCAAGCTTTGGTGGCATAATATGAAACTACTCCTTATGTAACTTTAGAATAAGTGGACCTTATGCAAAGACATAATCATGGAGAAGGTAGTAGCCAAAGTGTAGGCATGATAAACTTTCAAGCAAGAGATGATTATGTGTTAAATCAAAGCGTTTAATTTATAACAAACATAAGAGACAATAAGAGAGTGTTGGGAGAAGGTCAAGAAGAATTAGTAACTCTAAGTGATGCCTCTCTAAGGCCATAAGGTGTGACTCCTAATGCAGTTCTTGCTACAAGTCATGCTCCTCAATAAAATTAGAATGTTAGTTGGGCTATCAAGCCTAAAATAGAAGAGGTTCAAGGTCCTTCTCTACCTTCAAAGGTCCAAGAAAATGTGAATACTCCCATTCTAAACATTATTTATTATTTGAAGAATACTAATACAAGCATAACTTTTTGGGAGGTCTTGCACATGCCTGGTCAAAAGGAGCTCTTGCAAGAACAACTCACACACATCCATAAAGCCCCCCAAAATTCAAATAAAAATGGTTTAGCCCTTAAAAATGATCCAATACATGTCTTAGATCACTCCACCAAGTCTAAAAATCCTCCACCCTTATGTCTCACACTCATTGTGGGAGATAAGCTAGTCCATAATTGCATTGTGGATAATGGAGCTAGTACCACTGTTATGCCTAAAGTGGTGGCTGTTAAGCTATGATTAAAATATGAGAAACATAAAAAGGGTGTATTTTAGCTTTATGGGACTCCAACTAAGATAGTGGGACTCATCAAAGGTCTGAATATCTTTCTATATGATTGCCCAAGTTTCCCAATTTTTCAAGATGTTATGGTGGTAGACCTTCTAGCTTATTTTGCTATCTACTTGTCAAGGGACTTCACAACTAAGATAAGAGTGCACATTTATACCAATTGGTCCTTCATATATTTTAAAACAATATATGTAACCAAGGTTACTATAACGACTCAGCCCTTAGAAAGGTTTCATATTGAGCCATACATGGAGACAAGCTCAAATCAGAATTATCTAATTAGTAAAGAGAAAGAAAGTGTTATGGATGGTGAAGCATCCACCCCAATTGAAGGTATTTTTGATCTCTTCCTTGATAAATAAAACACTAAAACACATGGAATTGATACATATAATTTCATTGAAGAGACTGATTTAGGATTTTCATGTATGCATGAAGGGGATGTTCTAATCCCTTCACTCACTAATGAAGACTATGAACTTGATGGGATATGGGAAATGTTTTTTGATGTATAAAGAAGTAAAGTAGGTGTATGATCTGGTGTTATGTTAGTTTCTCCATCAAATAATCAACACTACTCCTCATATAGATTCCACTTTAGCTACACTTGCAATGTGGTAGAATATGAAGGCCTAGTACATGGTCTCCAATGGGAAAAGAAGAGAGGAATTAAGAGTTTAAAGGCTTATGGAGATAGTGAGCTGGTCATCCACCAAGTAATCAATCAATATAAAACAAATATTCCCTTGCTTAAATCCTAAAATCATAGGGTATGTGACTTACTTAAAGACTTTGATGCCTTTAACATACAACCCATATCAAGGGATTATAATAAACATGCTGATAGATTGGCTGCCATAGGGGCACATTTTGATACAGCTACTAATGTGGGGCAAGAGAAATATTAATATCATATCAATATCATTGTGATGCCCTCTATTATAGATAATAAAATTTCATGGTAGGTGTTTGAAAGTGATGAGCACATTGCACAATTCTTGCAAAATGAGGCAGGTTCTCCTTAAGAAACTAAAAGAGACTACATCATCAATATGAAGAGAAAATCATTCAGCTAAAGACAAAAAAGATACATAAGGGGATTATTACCTTAGAGATTATTTTAAATGAGGATTATTATAAGAATAAATAAAGAGTGAGCATGTCAACAAAGGAGGATAACTATGAAAGAGTCATGATTTTCAAGGATAGACTTTTGAAAATTGGTTAGGTATGTTCTCAGTCTGAGAGGTAAGCTTTTATTAAATTGTGCAAAGAGTTTCATGACATCTTTGCTTGGGAGTATAAATACTTGAAAGGGTTTGATCCAAGTCTATCTCAGCATACCATCAAGTTAGAACATAGATCTAAACCAGTTAGGAAAAAGCAAAGGCCTATCAATCCCAAGATAGAAGAACTCATGAAGAAAGAGATAACCAAGCTGATTGAGTCAAGGATCATCTTTATTATCAAACATTTAACTTGGGTGGTTAATTTTGTGCCTGCCTAAAATAAAAATGGATAAATTAGGCTATGTGTGGATTTTTGAGACCTTAATAGAGTGTCTCTCAAAGATCATTATCCACTACCCTCCATGGAGAAAATTCTACAAGTTGTTTCAGGTTCCCAATGCTTCTCTCTTCTTGATGGTTATTCAAGCTACATCTAAATATTTATAAATGAGGAGGATCAGTTCAAGATAGCCTTCAATAAAAAGTGGGGAACATTTTCCTATAATAAGTTGCCTTTTGGTTTATCTAATGCTGGAGCTACTTTTCAAAGAGCAATGGTAATGGATTTTAAAGGTTAGATCAATAAGTTTCTACTTATGTACCTAGATGATGTAACTATTTTTTCAAAAGATACTACTAATCATATGAAACATCTAAGGTATGTGTTTGAGAAATGTATGGAGTATGGAATATACCTTAATCCAAAAAAGTGCAGCTTTGTTGTTCATGAAGGTAAACTCTTGGGGTGCATTATTTCAGAAGGAGGCTTGTCAATTGACCCTGAGAGGAATGATGCTATTCTAGACTTGTCTTTACCTCAACACAGGAAAGGACTACAAAACTTCTTGGGGAAAATAAACTTTGTAAGAAGGTTTATTCTAGGCTTTACAACTGCGGTAAAGCCTATCATAACCATGCTAAGAAAGAACCAAGTTTTTACTTGGACAAAGGAGGGAAAGAGCAGTTTTGAGACAATCAAGCAATCAATTACAAAATACCTACTCTATTAAACTTAAACTTTTCCAAGGATTTCATACTCTATACCTTTTCCAACCTTGACACAATCTTAGCCATGATTATGTAAAAGAATGATTAAGAGATATAATAACCAATTACATTCTTTAGCGAAGGATTAGAGGATTATGAGGTCAAATACACATTTGTTGAGAAGAAAGCTTTGATAGTGATAAGGAGATTGAAAAAATTTAGGCACATGGTCTTAAATAATAAGATACATGTCATGGTTTCTCATCCTAGCACCAAAGAGTTTCTCCTAAGCAAGGGCCTAAGTGAAAAGAAATCTAGATAGATCACAAAGGTGATGGAGTATGACATGGACATCATGGTGACAAACTTGGTGAGAGGAAAAGGATTATGTGAGAATTTAGCTTTAGATCTGCAAGATCCAAAAGAGGTCTTGATCAACCAAGTTCACCCCCAACTAGCTGATCACATACTATTTTAGAGCTGGACACAAAACTTCATCAGTTTTCTTTAAAATGGTGAGTGTCCTAATATTTTGAGTAAGTCTCAAAGGAGATACTTTAGATTGTAGACCATTTCCTATTTCCTTGTTTATAATGTTCTTTATAGAAAGGACACAAATGTTTTGCTATTAATGTGTGTCGATAGTGGTTTAATTTGACATGTTATTGGAAAGTTTTCATAATGATACAGATGGAGGCCATTTCTCTCCTAGAACTACAACTACAAAGATAATGAGGGCTAGTTACTATTGGCCTAGTCTTTTAAGGACTATTATCATTGGGCTAAGGTATGTCCTCAATGTGCCTTCTTTGTAGACAAATATAAACTTGCAGCCCTTCCATTGAATCCTATCCAAGTGGACCAACCTTTCATGCAATATGGCCTTGATTTCATTGGTATGATCAACCCTCCATCAAGTTATAGACACAAATGGATATTGACTACAACTGACTACTTCATAATGTGGGTATAAGTTGTTGCATTTAAGGAGGTAAATGAAAACACTATCTTGGAGTTCTATGAGAGCATTATAATAAGGTTTGGAGTTCATCATGCCATCATTTCTAATAATGTACTTGATTTCATAAGTGCTAAAATTTTTGATTGCATAGGTAGGAATGGAGTTTACTTGAGTTCCTCATCCAATTATTACCGTCAAGGTAATGGATTAGCTAAGTATACCGACAAGAACCTAATCAAGATCATTAAGAGGAAATTAGAGAATAATCAAAGAGCCTGGCATAACAAGTTGAAAATAGATTTATGGGCAGACATGATTACTCCTAAGAAGTCAATTGGTAACTCTCGCTTTGTACTTGTTTATGGGAGAGAAGTTGTTTGTCCATATCCAAAGAAATCCCTACCCTATAACTTGCACAACATCTAGAATTACTTGAAAACACTCTAATAAAAGTTAGGTTGATAGAATTAATGCAACTACAAGAGGTAAGGGATGATGCACACAAGGATATGGAGCACCATCAAGTACTCATGAAGAAGTCATTTGATAAAAGAACATGTGCAAGAGTGTTCAAAGAGGGTGATTTGGTCTTGTAATGGGATAAAGATAGAGCAAATCTAGGTAGACATAAAAATTTTGACACTTTGTGGAGTGGCCATCACATCAACAACAAGTGCAAACAAAGCAACTCCTTTCATCTATCTAGAATGAATGCAGAAGAGTTGTCTATCCCTCTAAATGGGATAAACTTTAAATTATCCTATTAGTCCTTGCTTGTATTTTTGTAAATACTAGTTTAGATGTGTGTTTATTTTTATTTTGTTGTTATGTTCCCTAAGTGCTTTGTAGCACAAGTGTGTTTCCTTCTTTATGTTGGTGTGTGTCTCTGCCCTCATGCATGTGAATCAACTAGCTCGTGTTTTGATCTAGAGGTCTATTCAGGTTATTATTAGGTGCTTGTATGCATGACTCCATGCCTATTAGAAGTATTGATGCAACTGGTCTTTGGCATAGAAGGCATGCCACTCCTTCGAATCACCAAGAATGTTATCCAAAATTCACTCCCAGGTTCTGCCTTTTCATTATGGCCAAATACAACATTCAAAATGGTTTATCCCCATAGTAAAATGTCAAGTGTGATTTCCTTTAGAGAATGCTTTTGTTCAATCTCCTTACAATAATTATTTTTCTTTTGATAGGGTTTTACTTTGGATTTTTTGCCCAAGTCTCGAAGGAATTGGCCACTTTATTTTCTCAAAGAACTTGGTCCTTTTTACTTTACCAAATGATCTCTTCCAAGGAATTGGTACACTTAAAACCTTTTGAAGGGACACTTTGCTCTTTTTTAAAGGGTAGTTCCATCTTTCCAAAGGGCAGTTCCATCTTTTCAAAGGGAAGTTCCACTTTTTTAAAGGGTCTCTTTCTCAAGGAATTGTTCTTTTCAAAATCTCCAAAGGATCTTTTCTCATTAAAATGTCCTTTGCAGCCCTTTTGAAGGGACATTTCCATTTTTGCTGAATGGTATCTTCTTGAAAAATGTCCCTTACATCTTTCCAAAAGAATTGTTCATTACAGGTTTTCTAAAGGGTCTTTTGCTAAAGGAATTGGTACTTTCAATTTTTCTAAAGGAATTCTTTCAGATAGTTTGTCTAAAACAATCTTTCTAAAAGGTCATCTTCTCTCCAAGTGGGAAATTTCATTCTACTGAAGGAATTCCTTTCAAGTTTTTGAAGGGCACTTTTTATTCAAGTGGACCGTTTCAAATTTTTTGAAGGGACACTTTACTCTTTTCTAAAGGGTAATTCCACTTTTCTAAAGGGTAATTCCACATTTTCAAAGGTTAGTTCCCCTTTTCTGTAGGGTTCATTCATTGGGGTTATTATTTCTTTCAAAAAATTTGTCCAAAACAAAAAATTCAAAAGAATTATTCTTTGAAAATTTTTTGAAAGAATTATTCTTTGTAACTCTCTGAAGGAATTCTTTCAGCGTTTTATTTCAGACAAAAAGTTTGAAAGAATTGATCTTTGTAACTTTTTTGAAGGAATTGTTCAGACTTTTTTTCCAAAACAATCTTTTCAAAGGGTATATTGCAAATTGTTCAAGCTTCTTTTTCTTCAAAGTGTCCTTCAAAAAAATTTCTAAGGGACACTTTCAAAAAATCCAAAATCGAAACTCCATTCTTCCAAAAGGCACTTCAAGTTTTGAGAGGATATTTTCACTTGCAAAGTGTCCTACACAAAATTTTGAAGGGTCTTTTATCTTCAAAAGTGTCCTTTAGAAAAGTGCAATTGGTCCACTTCTAAAGGTTTAAAGGGACACTTGGGAAAATTTTGAAGGGTATCAAAGTCATGTAGATTCTATAGAAGGATTTTTGAAGGGCATGTTTGAGTAGTTTGAAGGTTATAGACACGTGTGGAGAGTCGATAGAAATATGGGTCCAAAAAGAATAGAAGGGAGTCTTTAGAAAGATAACACCATGAATGTCAAACTTTTACCTCAAGAAATAGTTGTTAGTGTTTAAATAGAAGGATTCACAAGTAGATATATGAGCTTGCATCCTTCATCTATCAAAATAATAAGAGAGCCCATATCACCATTGATCAATCAATATTTGAGTCATTCCTTAACTACCAATCAAAGAAGAAGGACAAAGATAAATAGAATGAAAGTGACAAATATGTAATAGGTGGATAACTTCTTAGATACCATGACTTAGCCCAAGAATATCCTAATTTTTTTAAGTGTGAATGTTGAAGGAGCATCTTTGAGAGAGCAGGCCAAGAGTGTAACCACTTGAGATGACATGGATCAATCATGTGGCTAAAAAGAGCATCATTAAAAAAGATAGTTGTAGATGAAGACAATGACTCCTAACAGATTGATTCCTCTCTTTGGCACTCAAAGGTATCTCTCTCTCTCTCTCACATATCTTGTGATATATATAGATCCCTTGGGATAAGTTAAAATCATCCACATAATGTATGGTGAAGCCCTATTGGAATGATATCACATTTTTCTTTTAATCATTAGTTACTAGTCTATTTCCTTTCAAGTTTTGTGAATTTTTTTGAGTGTGTAAGAGTGTATAGTGACAACAAGTGATGGTTTTCATCCTTATATCCTTTGTCCTTCATGTCTAAGCAAGATTTTTAGATCTAAATGGTCATACAGAGTGTGTCTAAGTGTATTGATGTTTTGCATGTGTATTAATATTTTGAAATGTGAAAAGTTTACCTTTAAGTTCATTTTCCTTGTGTCATTTTACACATCTCACCTCTATGTTGAAATACTTATGTTAGAATCCTTAGAGTTTGGGAATGGACTATGTTTTTTGTTGTATTGTGCACTATAATATGATATTCATATGGAAGATAATCTTGGTGTATCACCATTGTTAGATTAGTTTTTCATTTCATATAATTTCTAACTCTTTTCCCTTCAAGAAAGGTAGTTTAGACATAAGATTATCTTACAGAATACATACAAGGATCTAGCCCTTTAAATCTATAGATTTATTTCCCCTATATGCACACCCACATGCCTAGAAATGTCTGTACATTGCCCAAATTTAGAAGAGGCATGAACACCCTCTTCTAGGGTGTAAGATTTTGATACAATAGTTTTGGCACACCCAATGGGAAGAATTATTTACATGTCAAGGTGAATTCTGGTCTTGACAAGCTTAGGGTTGTATAAATATCTTGAATCTAGTATTTGGCAACTCTAAAAGGTGAGAATCTTTGGTTGTAGATCAAGTTTCCCACATTATACTTCATGGTCCTCACTAGGTCACCTAGGACTTTCGATCAAGCCCCTCTAGCTGAAGTTATTCTTGAAGATAAATGCCCTAAACCATTCCCGACACTTAGAGATCCTTGGTAAGGATGTTTTGGAGAAGAAGAAGAAGTTGAGGAAGTTGGAGAAATAGGAGATCAAGAAGAAAGAAGAGAAATGGATAGAAAACATCCTTTCCTAGCCTTTAACACACAAAATCCAATTGACCTTCCTACATATGACCTTATTCCTCCCAATGCTAATAAGAGTCTTCCTAGTTTCAATTGAGAGTGTCCTATTACCCCATTTGAGCATATTAGGGACATTTCAAATTTATATAACTTCTATAATGTCATCTGAGCCAATATAGACATTAGATTGCTTGTTATGTCTCTAAAAGGCAAAACACTTGACTAGTATATGACTTTGGAAGGTGGTTGCATTATAAGTTGAGATGGCTCTAGGGAATTGCTGGTGACTAGATTTGAGAATAAGAGTGACCATACTTTGTTGATACATCTTCTAAATGTGATAAAGAGATGTCCTAACTAATCTATGGGGTAGTTCAATGAATTATTTCAAAGGACATGGCATAGGTTGCCACCTATCATGAGACCTCCTCCAAGCTTTGTGTCCCTCACCTATCTCAAAGGCATTGATACTAATATGTTAGTAATGTTATAATCTATGGGATGATTCACTCTACTTGATGCATATAAAATAGCTATTGAAGCTGAAAATAGCTTGATACAAGCTGGAAGACTCCCTTCAAGAGTTTCCATGCCATTGCTATCTTATAGTTCAATTGAATCTCTAAGCATATCTCATATTACTAAAACCAATGTCAATCCAAGAACCTTCTCCAAGAAAGTGGATAGTGTTGTGGACAAAGATGAATAAATCTAGTCATTACAAGCTCATCTCAAGCAAGCTTAGTTCCAGACAAGTGCTCCACTTAACCATCAATACTATCTTCAACAAGGCTATAGAGCTCCACCCCAATACAAATGCCAAGGAAGAGGATAGGGTCAATAAGGTTTCAATAGGTAGGCCAATGCCTATAATCTTAATCCCACTCCTTCCACAAAGGTTTTTGTTCTAGTACATGTTAATCTGGTCCAAGGAGAGAATCATTTGGACTAATAGGGACAGCCTAAAGGTCAATTTGTGCATCATGGTGGAGAAGACAACCAAGATTTGGTAGAAAAAGAGGAAACTACTCCTTATGTAACTTTATAAGAAGTAGACCTTATGAAAAGGAATAACCGTGAAGAAGGCAACAACCAAAGTGTAGGCATGATAAACTTCCAAGCAAGAGATGATTATGTGTTAAATCAAAGCACATTATTTGTATCCAACACAAGAGATAAGAAGAGAGTGTTGGGAAAAGGTCAAGAAGCATGAGTAACTCCAAGTGATGCTTCTCTAAGGCCATAAGGTGTGACTCCTAATGTAGTTCCTACTACAAGTCATGTTCCTCAACAAAATCAAAATATTAGTTACGCTGTCAAGCCTACAACACATTAGGCTCAAAATCCTTCTCTACCTTCAAAGGTCCAATAAAATGTGAATTCTCCCTTTTTAAACATTATTTAATATTTTAAGAGTACTAATACAAGCATAAATATTCAGGAGGTCTTGCATATGCCTTATCAAAAGGAGCTCTTGCAAGAACAATTTGCAAGCATCCATACAACCCCCCAAACTTTAAATCACAATGGTGTAGACCTTACCAATGATCCAAGCCATGTGTTAGAGCACTCCACCAAGTCTAAAAATCCTCCACCCATCTACCTCACACTCATTTTGGAAGATAAGATGGTCTATAATTACATTGTAGATAGTGGAGCTAGTACCACTGTTATCCCCAAAGTGGTGGTTGATAAGCTAGGATTAAAATATGAGCCACATAACAAGGATGTTTTGAAATGTGAAAAGTTTGTCTTTTAGTTGACTTGCCTTGTGTAATTTTACACATCTCACCTTGTGTTAGAATCCTTATAGTTTGGGAATGGTTTGTGTGTTTTATTGTATTGTGCACTAGAATATGATATTCATGCGGAAGATAACCTTGGTGTATCACCATTCTTAGAGTAGGTTTTCCCTTTCTATAATTTCTAAATCTTTTCCCTTAAATAAAGTTGGTTTAGACATAAGATTGTCTTGAAAAATACATATAGGGAGCTAGCCCTTTAAATCTAGAGGTTCATTTCCCTTATAGGCACACCCACATGCCTGGAAATGTCCCAACATTACCCAAATTTGGAAGAGGCCTTAACACCCTCTTCTAAGATACAAGATTTGGAGACAACAGTTGTATCAATAAATCAAACCTTTTACCTATTATGGAGGTTAAGATGGAATCATACTGGTTTAGACGTAAGGGTCTAAGGAATAATATTAATTCCAAAGATGTGTATAAGACTTTTTTTAATTATTTGGGAAAAGGGAGCAAGTCAAATACTGAACAATACTTGATTTATATTCAAACTTCAAATATCACTTGAATATTAAATAAAGGAACTAGATTATAACTATGTAATCTAACCTATTTGATGGAGAAAGCCTACAAATTAAATAGTCTATTGAATTAAACATCTATGATCCTTTGTAATTTTGTTGTAACCAATTATTTTTAACTCTTAGATATTTCTTTCGACTCAAAATAGATTCAAATAAAATATTCTAAAAGAACTAAAAGATAAGTAAAACAACTGAAAATGAATACTGAATAGTGAAATATAAATAAAAACAAACCTCATTAAAATAACATAATTAATTAATTATCAAGGAAGAACTAACCTTTAAACCATAAACAAAAGAAAAAACAATCTATAAGAAAATAAGCAACACATAATAAAATTTAATCTAAAAAAATCTAATCAAATAAAGATCTAATCAAATGAAAAAAACTAATATAATAATAAATATAAATATGATAAGAAAAAATAAATAAAAATTTATCTAATCTAATCTATAACTTATCTATGATAATAAATCAAACTAACTTATGAACTAAAATTTAATCTAAAACCTGAATTAAAAAATGTCAAAAATTAAAGGTATTGATTATAAAAGACTTAAAAAATTATGAAATTTAAATTAATAATAAAACATATATGAATTTAAATAAAACACAATACTATGATATCATAAAAAACTATGAAAGGAAACTATGCACTAAGGAGCAATAAAATAAAAAGATTAAGGATTATATTCTAATATAAGAA
Organism: Torreya grandis; assembly: GCA_037957365.1. Classification (NCBI taxonomy): domain Eukaryota; kingdom Viridiplantae; phylum Streptophyta; class Pinopsida; order Cupressales; family Taxaceae; genus Torreya; species Torreya grandis. Next base: position 254,037 of record JARHVA010008725.1, read on the forward strand.
AGAAATTAAAATAAACTAAGTTAAATGTAATAAATAAAAATAAAAGAAATGCGAGTATAAAAATAGAGTCATCTTAGGAAATTTTTTTAAGAAATTTTATTAGAGACACAAACTTTCAGTTCCAATGGTCTTCGATAGACAATTATTTACAATTGAGAGATCAAAAAATATCACACAAAGTGAGGTATTCATCATTGTTCGGTTCAAGTAAATGATATTATACTCATATGGATGTATTATTAAAATCATCAAAAGGTATTCGGCCTGCTAGACTTCAAATAATCAATTTATAAACCAAACAAGAAACTTGGATAGACATGCAATAAACAAGCAGGTTACTTTACTGTAACATAATTTATTGTTTGATATAAATTTAATTAAATATTAATCTTATAGATTTTTTATACAGAGAGAAGTAATGTGAAACTTGAATAAATTAGAGATATTCAATACCTATTCTGTTCCTCTTTTGTTTTGTGATTTTGATTTGTTTATAAATTTTCCTCTTGGAGATAGTTACAAAATAAGCTATAACTAACTTTTTTTATTTGATAGGGTAAAAAACCAAGTTTTATAGGGATCCTAGAAGTTCAAAATTGTAATAAAAAAGTATCAATAGGATAAACCAAGTCCACTCAACCTACCTATGGAGGGCATTCAACTCTTATATAAGATTGGTGAGGGTCAACCCTACCTCTTGTAACTTGTAATTGAATTTCTCTAGCTACTCATTATTTTTCATCTCCTTCGATGTAATAGATTTACCTTTTTGAGTAGCCTCCTTGGAAGTTCCCTCATCAAGGGTGACCAGATTGGGTTTGGGTATGAAGAACCTGAGGGGAAGGTCATCAATAGGGGTTTTAGAAAGACTAGCTTAGGGGGTGCTCATGGAAGGGTGATAAGATCCTGAGGTGGGAGCCTCCTCCAAGGAGTCCTCTTAAGAGTCCTCCTTGATGGAAGATACCTCAAGGACCTCCTTCCCTTATATATTTGGGTTATTTTTGATGAGTAGTATAATTAGTCCATAGTATAGGGTAGGGTTGGTCTCATTTACTTGATGAGCCAAGGTAGTGCATTCTAGAAATTTAAGCAGGAAGAAAGGTAGGCTTATCTTGTAGCCAAGAAAGTGATTTAATAACAAAAAATGATGAGAAAAGATCAGGGTATATTTACCCTCTAAGGTCATATAATGCATTACCTAGAGATAAACTTCTATCCAATGTCAAAGAAGGTCCACACAGGGGAAACACTTATTATTGATCTTCACAAACTTGTTCATGCAAAAAAATCATTGGAGATCCTTGTTGGTATGGTCCTTGAAGGCCTTTGTCCCCTCATAAGACATGCCAATAGCCTTCCCAATAAATTCCTCCATAATAATTATTTTTATGCCATGAATTATCACCTTGTATTTGTTCTAAACAACTAAAAAATCTCAGGCCACATCGACACCATACTCAGTGATTCTCACCATAAACTCTATGAGACCCCCACATTTAAGTTTCTTACAAAAAAATTTCCTGCACTTTCATGCATGAGATAAGATCAAACATTTATCTATCTTCTCTCATTGATGCACTGGTAATATAGCTAAGGCAAGTAGGTACGTGGTTCTTAAGAGAGTGAGTTTGAATAATTTGAATGGTGCTTAGGAAGTTTATCATTATCACCCTATAGAAATTATACCTCCTCGTATGATCATAATTGTGAATCATCATATTTAAAATCCACCCCTTGGATAAAATATTGCATGCATGTGGTACCATGATGTCCCATTCAAATAGTATTAATTTCATCCCATAATTCTTTAAGGACATTATTAGGAACATTACCTCCTTCATGCCAGCTAGTTAAAAGGTGGAGTTCTACTCTAATGTTGGTGAGTTGATCCACTACCCCATTTCCTTCCCAATAATTATGCATAATTTGAAGATGTGTCATTCCCCTCAAAATTTTCTTGTCATTGTCTATGATGTCTTTGATAGTATGAGAGGGGGTTATTTTCCCTTCTAGAGCATCTAGGATATTTAATGAATCACCCTCCATGATGATTCCTTTTAGTTTGAGTCTGGAAGCCAATTGGATGCCCCAAAGGGCCACTTTGGCCTCTGTAAGGTGATTAGTTTATGTTACCAAAGGTCTTGCATAAGTAAATAACATCTCTCCTTTTGAGTTCCTTATGGCTCCTCCCCTACCTATAGGGATTGGGTTGCCTTTAGATGCACCATAAAGTTTAATTTAACCCAACCTTCTGGTAGAGCCTTTCATTTTGTATGTTTATGAATAAGAACTTTTGAGGGGGAACATAAGTGTTGAACTATGTCCTAGTTACTGAAAATCTATAGTGCTAAAGGAGATATAGGTTCTTTGTATTTGGGGGGAAAGTTATTTAATTGGTAGAAATGGCCTGGCAAATATGGATGAAAGCCCCTTTAGGTTGGTGCCTTTTGTTTAAGAAAAGGCCATCATTGTGGACTTTTTAGACACACTAGAAATAATGTGGAAGAGCTAGGTGCCACAAGAATTATAAAAATGGGTGATTCTAGGGATATTTCCATTTCATTATGAGGTCAATGACCTTATTTAGTTTGACCCACATCAGGTTGAAATTTTTTAGCAACCAGTTAAATAGTGTTGAGTTGAAAGAGCACTCTAAGAATAGGTGATGGAATGAATACTCTACATTTTGGCATATAGGGCATATATTAGGGAATATCAGTCCCCTTTTAGCTATATTATCCACCATCAAAATTTTATCGTGTGTTGTTAGCCAAAATAAAAATTTAACTTTAGGAGTCAAATACTTGACCCAAAGATTTTTATAGAAATTCCATTCACTTTCTAGATTAAAATTAGTGGGATGTCATAAGGCAACTAAGTATGATCCATTATATTTAGTATCCAAAATAAAGTGTAATTCCTTATAAAATGTAGGGATATGGATCTAACTCATCAAAGAGTTGAGGGACTAAATAGCCAGTGATTCTTCTACTGAGAGTCCTTCACAAGGGAATATTTCAAACTTTTTACACCTTTATTCATCACCCAATAATCTTTGATTTTTGATACCCATATTTTCTTAAGATATCTATACCAACTAACCCAAATTTATTATGAGGATAGGGGAGTGAAGGACATCCAAACATCTTCCTAAAAGTCAATTTTTTCATTGTTGCCATTTTCCATATGATGCATTTCTTTAGGAGATCCTTGCAGTTGGTGATAGATTTTTAGAAGGCAAATACATCCACAAGAGCTTATTACCATAGTAAATAATCCACTTCCACTCCTTCCAAGTATTTATATTTGATAATTCTTTCCCATTCACTATTTTTCTTCATAAGTCTCCAGCCCATTTTTGTCAACATGGCTCTATTCATAGTTTTTATACTTCTCAAGCTAAGGCCTCTGTTTGCTTTGGGAAGACAAGATTTTTTCCACGTGATGAGATTATATATAATTATTTATTTAGTGCCCCTTTATAATAATCTATTTTAAATTTGTTTAATTTTAGTGGCCACTTTGGAAGGCATTCTAAAAACTAACATCTGGTAAACATGAATGCTCTAGATCAAGGCTTTGAGTAGCTAGTATATCCCTACTGAGTAAGAAGGTAACCCTTCAATCCTACTAGTTTTATTTGAATATGATAAAAGAAAGGGTTTCAAAGATCAAAATCCATTTTTTATTCAAAGACCATGATGCCTAAATAACTTGTTGATAGATGCCCACTTGGCAGTCCAAGATTTTAGTAATTTTTTTTGCTAAAATAGAGGAGTGTTAAACAAAAATAAAGAGCTCTTTTCAAAGTTAATACACTGATTCAAGACTTTTTCATAATTTTTTAGGATTAATTTTAGTTTTTTTGTTTCCTTTTATAGAGGCTTTTCCTAGGATGATGGTGTCATCAGTGAACTATTCATGCATGATAGGTTTTATATTTAGAGCCACTGAAATTCATTTAATCAATCCATGAGAGTAGACTCTTAGTAGGCTCGTACCCAACATTTATACTATAATGATAAAGAGGTAAGGAGAGAGTGTCACCCTACCTTAGTCCTCTTGAAGCAAATAATAAACCTTTTGGAACACCATTTATAATAACAAAAAAAATTAGGAGTAGAAATGTAGTTCTAGATGATCTTTTTGGTGTCTTGGTTCAATCCCAATCTTTCTAGAATCTACATGAGGAATCTCTAGGAGACCCAATCATAGGATTTTGATATATCTAACTTAAGCAAAACTCCCTACCTCAAGGATCTCAAAATGGAATGAATGTCTTCATGAACTAGGATGATGTCATCTATAATTTGTCTACCAGCCACAAAGGCCCTCTGCTGCTCCCTTATGAATTTATCCAGGAGATGTTACATATGTTTTACCAAGATAAAGGAATAGATTTTGTATGTGGCATTGTAAATACTAATGGGTCAAAAGTCCTAAAATTAGTATCAACTTACTTTTTGGGGTCAATACAAGGAAAGTGTTATTTATTTCCTTGAGAATAGATTTCGATTGGAAAATTTCTCTAGTATTTGCCTTGACCTCCAGATGGACAATGTCCTAGAATTTTTTAAAGAAGAGTGGGTAAACCCATCAATTCTCAGTGATTTAGAGCCATCCATTAAAAATAATACACTTTTTATCTCCTTATCAGAAGGAACCTTGGTGAGGGAGACATTGTCAGCATCAAAGAAGACTTCATCAAAGTTGTTGAGAGTGGTATCTACTAGATGATCATCTGGTAAACTTTATTTTGAGAGGAGGTTTTTAAAAAAAATTAATTGTATGGTAGGATATATCATCTACCTCTCTGATGATATCCTCATTTCCATTTAAAAATTGGGATATTTTATTGATGTTCTTGTATCTTGTTATAGAGTGATGGAAGAACTTGGTATTCCTATCACCCTCCTTCATCCATGAACATCTAGACTTTTGTCTCCGAAATACTTCCTCTCTTGATTATAGGTTATGGAATTAGCAAATAAGTTGTTTTTCCTTGAAAATAATGAGATCATTTTAATTTATTGAAGCATAGAGATCTTCAATAACTAAAATTCCTACTTCAAGAGCCTTTTTCTATAGGAAGATATCCTCGAAGAATTCCTTATTCCAAAATTTTAACTTCATTTTGAGGAAATTGAGTTTTTTAGTAAGAATAAACATAGCAAAGACCGAGAAAGGTTCTTTACATCAATCTTTTAGGGACTCCATGAGATTAGGATGATGTATCCACATGATTTCAAACTTGAAGGGACAAAATTTGGGTTTTGAAATCTTGTCACCTCTAAAAACTAAGGGATTATGATCAAACCTAATATTAGGTAGGGAAGAAAGCTTGCTAGAGAAATGGATGTCATAGTTTAATGAATTATAACTCTATCAAGGTGGACCTAGATCAAGTTTTCCCCTATTATTCTATTAGACCATGTGAAAAGATTACCATTTAGGTCCATGTCCACTAATCCTACATTTACAATGAAGTTGTTAAACTCTAGCATGTTGTCAGTGAAGTCTAAATGACACCCCTTTTTGTCCCTAAGAGTGAGGGGGTGTTGAAGTCCCCAATAATAATAAAGTTTCAATTTACATAGGTATTTTGAAAATCCAACATGTTTTTCCAAAGAATTTTTTGACAGATTTAGCATTTGGGATGTAGACATTAGTTAAAATCCATCTATCATTATTATTAAGATCCATTAACAAAATATAAATATAATGATTTATCTTCCATAATATATCTCCTCCCAAGACTTTTGGGTTCCAAAAAACTACTAGTTCACTTGAAGCACCTGTAGAATCAAAATATATAACTTGAGCATTCCTCTAGATTCATGTAACATAGGATTTGAGAATAGAATCAAAAAAAAATATTTCTTGAATGATAAAAATAGAAGGGTTAACCCTTTTTATGAGATTTTAGAGGGTCCTCTATTTCTTTGGGTTATTTAAACCCCTAATGTTCTAAAAAAGGATTTTCATTTATTATCATGATGGATTTGAAGAATTTTCTAGGAGCCCAGCCCTTAATAATCTCTTTGGTCATTTCTAAGTTCCTTGTGACCATCCTTGGATATCTTCCCACATGTTTTGGGGTAAAACCAATGTATTTTTTCTTTCTATTTTAATTTGGTAATTTTTGGTGAACCCTTCATTTGGGGGAAGGTCCTAGGGGCAGAAAGAGTTACAGAACATTACCCCCGATCTTTACAGAGATCTAAAGACTTTGAAAAAGGGGAGAGGGGAGAGCCTTGGGGGGAGGGAAGGATATTTCCAAGCTATCAAAGAGGGGAATTTTTTGTATTAGGGCTTGAGAAAACTTTAGAATTGGGGAAGGTAGATGAACACCTAAAGAAAAAGTGGGGGGGGGGGGAGGAAGGGGGAGGGTCCATAAAGGAGAAAAGTTGGGAAGGGGAACCCAAGGTGGAAACTAGGGGTGAAAAAGGGGCCAAGCCAAGTTTGGGAGGGGGGATGAGGTTCTAAGCTAGGTGTGGGGGTGATATAATAGAGGGGGTGGCATGTTTAGGAGGGGTGACCAGTGCTTAGTGAATAAATGGGGGGGGGGGGAGAGATAGGATTGGGGGGAGTAGGGGGGAGGGGGCTTAGGGCCAAGCCAAGGGAAAGGGAGGATGGGGAGGGGAAGGGTTTAGGGGGTGTAGGGAAAGGCACCCTAGGGGGCTCGAATCACATAGGGACTTTGAGCCAACAAGTAAAATAAGAGGAGTAAAAGGGTTATAATAAGGAGTACCTTTAAAGCTACTAGAAGGTGAAGCACTGATAGGGTCTCAGGGGAAGCCTATTATGAGAGGGTATTCTAATCATAAAACCATCCTTATCACCTCCTTTCTAGTCCTTTTATATGTGGGAGTGGAAAAATCTTAGCCCTTCTTAGACAATCTCAAAGTATATGACTCAGAACATTGCACCATGGGAAAATGATTACATTATTCTCATATACAATATTTTACATTCATTCATTATAATTTGACTTTATATTTATCATGTATATTAGGGGCTTATTAGTAGGTAGGAAAATGTGAACATGAGAAAAAACCATTCTCTAACAAGAAAGAGTAACTGGGTCAATTTTAATAGGTTGACTCAAGGCCCTGACAATTCTATTGATGACCTCTAGATGCCAATATTCTAAGGGGAGTTTAGGCAAAACAACCCACATTAGAACATCATCCATGGTAGTATTATTGAGGCTCAACCCATCCTTCCATCTATGGATAAATGTACTTGCCTTACCCATAAGTTAGGGCCCTTCTCAGAGAGCCTTGATGCAATCTTCTTGCAAATAAAAAATTACTAAGAAGAAACCCCTAGCCAGAGAAACCACCTCCAATTGACATTTGGTTTTACACCTTTCTTTGGACCATTTACAAAAGGCATCAATATTTGGATAGAAGCCATTTACCCTAATGAGAATGGATTTAGCAAGCTCCACATCAGCCTGCTCCACTATAGGGTCTAGAACAGGGATGAAAATCTTGTTGTTAGCTTCTTTTAGGAGGATCTAGAATTGTGAATATTCCTATCCCACCAAGATTTTTCCTTTTACCATGTCCACCCATGACAATTTAGGAGCATGATGATACAATTTTTCTAGGAGATGAACAATTTTGTTTGTCTAATTTAGGCCAAAATCCAAAATATTTAGACCATTGTCCAATAGGTAGTCTATCAGGTAAATCCCATGAGTGGGGTCAGATGGGGTTGTGTTGACTACAGAGGACTCATTATTGAATCCTTCCTACATCTAGACATTACCCATGTGATTGTTCTAGTTTTCTCACCTAAGTAAGAATTCAAACTACTGAATGTCCTCCACAACATCCATACTTTTATTATGTTCTTCTTTTTATAAGTATTAGTTAGTTATTATTAGCTTTAATTAAATTTAAAAGTTAATTAGTTAATTCAACTTAACTTTTAAAGGTAGACTTTAATAAAGTCTAAATAGATCAAATCAATTAAATAATAGATCGTAAATAAACTCTAACAAGTGGGGGACCATGACTCATAAGAATATAATAATAAAACATTTAATAAACATGACATTAATAATAACTACTAATAATTAAATAAAACTAAATACTTAAAATGTCTCTTACCATGTGAATTTCCATAAATTTTAGTAAATCAAACATTTCATTATGTAGAAAGTAATATCATGTCTTTCAAAAATAGCAAAATAATCTATATATGTCCACATATCAAAATATCAAAGTGTCAATGACAATCAATAAAGTAGTAAGTATCAATAAGAACATAAATTAACAATAGTTTACTCATCATCAGAATTTGAAATTATTTTAATCAAAGGGGCACCCCTATAAGTCAAATACTCAATGGCTCAATTTAAAATTCTCATAATCACATTAAGGAATCTATTGACTATGAAAAATGTTACATAAATGAATCAACCCTTTTGCCTATCATGGAGGTTAAGGTGAAATAGTACCAATCTAATCATAAAGGTCTAAGGAATAATATTAATTCCAAAGATGTACATAAGGTTTTTTTAAAATTATTTAGGAAAAGAGAGCAAGTCATATACTGAACAATACTCAATGTATATTTAGAAGTCAAATATCACTTGAATATTAAATAAAGGAATTAGATTACAACTATGCAATTTACTCTATTTGATAGAGAAAGCCTATGAATTAGATATTCTATTGAATTAAATATGTATGATCCTTTGTAATTTTGTTGTAACCAGTTATTTAACTCTTTGATATTTCTTTCAACTCAAAATATATCCAAAGAAAAGATTCTTAAAGAACTAAAAGATAAGTAAAACAATTGAAAATGAATACCAAAAACTGAAATAAAAATAAAAATAAACATAATTAAAAGAACATAATTATTTAATTATCAAGGAAGAACTAACCTATAAACTATAACAATATAATAAATAACAATCTACAAGAAAATAAGAAACAAATAATAAAGCTTAATCTAAAAACATTTAATCAAATAAAGATCTAAGTAAATCAAATAAACTAATCTAATAATAAATATAAATCTAATACAAGCAAGAAAACAAAAATTTGTCTAATCTAATCTATAAATTATCCATGATAATAAATCAAACTAAGTATTGAATTAAAAATTAATCTAATATCTGAATTAAAAAATACAAAAAATTAAAAGTCCTGATTATAAAAGACTTAACAAACAATGAAATTTAAATTAAGAAGAAAACATAAATGAATTTAAAGAAAACACAATATTGAAATATGATAACAAACTATGAAAGGAAACTATGCACTAAGAAGCAATAAAATAAAAATATTAAGGATTCTATTCTAATCTAACAAACAAATTAAAAAAAACTAAGTTAATTCTAATAAATAAAAATAAAAGAAATGTGAGTCTAAAAATAAAGTCATCTTAACTAAAATTTTGAAGAAATTTTATTAGAGACAAGCTTTTAGTACAAATGGTCTTCAATAGACAATTATTTACAATTGAGAGATCAATAAATATCATACAAAGTGAGGTATTCATCATTATTTTGTTCAATTACATGAAATTTTACTCATATGAATGTATTAATAAAATCATCAAAAGGTAGTAGGGCTGTTAGACTTTAAATAATCAATTTATAAACCAAACAAGAAATATGGATATACCTATAATAAATAAGCGAGTCACTTAATTATAAGAGAATATATTATTCAATCTATATTTAAATAACTATTAATCTTAGATATTATTTTTATAAAGAGAATTAAGATGAAACTTGAATAAATTAGAGCTATTCAATACCTATTGTGTTCCTCTTTTGTGTTGTGATTTTGATTTGTTTATAAAGTTTCCTCTTGGAGATAGTTATAAAATAAGCTATAACTAACTTATTAGGTAGTTATTAATAACCTTAATTAACTTTAAAAGTCAATTAGTCAACTTAGATTAACATTTAGAGGTATACTTTAATAAAGTCTAAATAGATCAAACTAATTAAATAATAGATCGTAAATAAACTCTAACAGGTGGGGGACCATGACTCATAAGAATATAATCAAAATAAACATTTAATAAACATGACATTCATAATAATTAATACTAATTAAACAAAATTAAATATTTGAAATATCAAATACCATGCGAATTTCCATTAATTTTAGTCAATCAAACATTTTATTTTGTAGAAAGTAAAATCATGTCTATCAAAACTAGCAAAATCATCTATATATGTCCACATATCAAAATATAAAAGTGTCACCAACAATTAATAAAATAGTAAGTATCAATAAGAACATAACTTAACAATAGTTTAATCATCATCAAAATATGAAACTATTTCAATCAAAGGTGTACCTCTATCAGTTAAATACTGAGTTTACTCCATTGAAGTGGTAGGAAAATTGATCAACTTAATTCCTTCAACATCATCTACTTTTAATTTGATATTTTTCATAATTCTTGTTATCAAAGGAAAATATGAAGGGTTGATGACATGTTTTCCATTATTAGGAGAAGGTCTATCATATTTAGGTACAAATGGTACAAACTAATCAAGTGACAATTTAGTAAATGTTCAAGTCTATTATCAGGCTCAAGTGAATAAAGTCTAGTATTGATTGGCACAAGTGAACGAGGGTATAGTTTTGTAGTCATGTCAAACACATTTTTAGGATGTGGAGGTGTTGGATTATTATTTTGATTAGATTAAATAATAATATGCATATGTTGAGAATATTCACTTGGGTTACCTCATCTATAAGAATGATATCTCCCATATACTCTTCTCAAACCTCTATTACCATGAAAGTATAAATAAATGGGTGGTAATGAATCAATAACATTCCAAAAGGTAGGGTTTGTATCATCAAAATGAATGGATACTCATATTATATGATTAAATGATCTAAGAAAAGTGTGATTAGCCTTTCATCAGTAAAGGAATTATCCTCGAGAACTACCCCATGAAGGAGTGCCATCACTATGCCGATCATCACCCTAAACCCAACTATTTTTCTTAGAATAATTCAAATTCAAGGTCTAATAAGAAATCTCAATATATTGAAAACAAAAATATTCTTCAAGATCCAACTATATATTGAAAATTATTTCATTTTTGTATACCAATGTTTGTAAATAAATTGCCATACATTTCAAACCCCTCAATATTAACCCTAATCATTATCAAATGCCAACAAAGATTGAAATAAATAATAAATATATGAATTAAAATCTATATAATCATGATCTTAATTAATTTCATATATTTATATCCATCAAATATGCAAAATCTAAAACTAATTTTGATTTTACCACTAAACAATATTCATCTAATAGAAGCTTAAAATTGCCATAATGAGACAAACACTTAGTCATTATTTATGATACTCTACGATGACTATCAATATTTCAATAAAATCACTCAACTATTTAAACCTATAACATATTTCAATTTGAAATAACTTGAATCATGTCATAGAAACAAGACTATCTTTCACATGCCAATAATGACTAATATAAAATATAATATGCACTAAATAAAACATCTTACACACTGAGTAAAAACATTTACATAAGTGCTAATGAAAATATATTGTTTCAACATTTGAATAAGATATATCAATATCTTTTAAAATACACAGTCCCTAACAACATATACTATTTGATCATAAATTTAAAAATAATCCTGATGCTAATTTTCAAAGATCGTATAATGTTATTCAAAATAGTCAATAATTTATACATTCTTAAAACCAAATGATAGAATTGTATATATCAAAATAGCCTAGTCATTTCAATTGATTGCCAAAATCATCATTATTTTCACACTATATTATGATAAAATTCATGTGCATGCCAAATAATAACTTTTAAGAACCATTTTTAACCCAAAATGCATACCCATCCAACAAGTAAATAAAATGATAATAAATCCATTTAAAATTGTATTCAAATCCAATGTGTTTAAAAAATCCATCATAATTTGAATTATATTTTTGAAGATATCCAATAAATTAATATATTTTGATAAATAAGAAAATACCTAACCACATACAATCTTATAACTTCAAAATGATTTCTTGCATATGAGAAAATTGCAAATGAGTCTTCTAAAAAACCATCATTGATTTTTTAAAAAAAAGACCTAACTCATCTCTATTCATTTAAAATTTAATACATGCATGATAAAACCCAAAGATTTGACAAATTACCATTAAATATTTTAAGTCTCTTTGACAATCATAATATAGAGAGAGTCAAATCATAATATAGAGAGAGTCAAAACGACCCATATTTTATCAAAATAATGATTCTAAAACCTTTTTGAAATGAAATACAACTATTTACATGTTTTTAAATAAATAAATCTATCTACAACATGTATGTTATTGGATATGTAATACCAAAATCCATTTATGTATCTTATAAATTTAAATACCAAATTGCATGCAATATTTTTTACTTCAAAACAAAACCATGGAAGAAAATTATTTAGGAACCTATCTCATGCAAAAGTTTCCTCAATAATTCATTATCAAAGGGATATAATATTGCAAATTTTTTGTGAATATTAATTCAAATCAATTCAAACATACAAAAATACAACCAAAATGCAAACCACAAAATATATTTCCACATTTAAATGTTGAGTATTGTCATTGATGTCAAAGGTGCATCTTGCAAGAGGTTGATGCCATTGAAAGAGTATGGCTACTTGGCCGTGTGTTGATGTGACAAGGGGCATTGATGGAGTGTTGTCATTGAAATATGTTTTCATGAAAGAGAATTTTAAGGCAAAAGAGATAATTTTAAGGAAACTAATGCTTTATTGTTATATTAAAGTACATGTCATTGATGTCAAGTTGCATAAGAAGCCTTGTCATGAGTCTAGTCATCACATGGTAGAGGTATGAGTTGATGCATGATGAGGTGAGTGGTATCAAGCATGTGAGAGGTTTTAAGGATATTTGATCATGTATGTGAGGCATTGAAACACTCATTAGAGTTTTATGATGAGCCTATATGGGTAAGACCTTCAGTCAAGGTCTACATCTAGACCTCTCTTAGACCCTACCTAGCCTAATGAGGCATCATGATCTATTTACAAGACATGTGAAGGATGTATGGAAGTATTTAATCATGAGAGAGGTTATATTTCATGAGATTGAGATGTTGAGAGCATGGAAAGAGGCATGAAGGTCAGTTCAAGGCCTAGTAAGGTATGAAGACTATGGTGTAGAGAGAGAGTGTAGACTAATGGGGTATCAAAATAAGTTTTCAATGAAAGTATGAGTATGTGATCATTGAAAAGGGTGATTCAATGTGTTTTAATCATGTGCATGAAATTTGAGGTTCTAGTTTGAAGGATAAGGCATGAAAAGTTATTTGGAGGTCTCTCGAATACTTAGAATGAAGAGTTATGAACTCAAGAAGAATTTTATTGTGATCATTATCTTGAATATTTTTTTAAGTGAACCTAATAAATTCATGGTATATCAGTAAATGTACTAACTCAAAATTCTAGGCTTTAGTTTTTGGATATAATCGTTAAGAGTGAAAATTAGTTTAAATCCTCTTAGAACCCTAATGAAGAACTAATGTTAAAGATGTTGCTCAAACGTGCTCAGGATGGATTGAATTTCTTAGGTTATCTATTGTATGTTATAGTGGACTCTCCCAGGTATCTTCATGTGATATTGGTTAGAGAGAGGAGAGAGAAAATATTAAGTTACATGCTTATTTTTGAAGAATTTGTAGAATTCAAAAGTTGCATTGGACATAATAATAAAATGGATGGAAGAAGAAGGTAGAGACTCATTTTTAATTTAAATGAAGGCTTATGGATAGGATATATCCATCAAGTGTTATAAAATGACCATCCAAGTTAGCTAGTTTCTAACATGCCTAATTATGCAAATAGTAAAAAACTCAGATAGTAGTGAGAATATGAATTAGATTATGTTTTCATGATATAATGATTAAAAAAGTATATAAATATGTTTTTTAGTAATTTTAATACATGTTCATGTTTTTTTTAATTTTGGAGGTCATGTTTGTGGTGAAAACATTTCTCATAAGTTGACTTGTCCGGTTCAAATAAGATAGTGAGATATAAGGTCATGAGATTGGTTTGCAAGATAAATATTTTTTATTTGACCATATGATATTTATGTATGATAATGTTATGATTATCTCATATGATAATATAATAGAGTCATAAATCATTGAATATATATATATATATATATATATATATATATATATATATATATATATATATATATATATATATATATATATATATATATAGGTGTTAGAGGGCTAAGTCATCATGATTGTATTTTGAGGTAATCTGACAGTTCTGAATGAGTGAGTTGTAGAGGTGTTCTTGAAGCCTTATATTTTGAATGGAAATGTCTAATGTATATGGTGATATAATTTATGTAATTTAGGTTTTGTATAAGTTATTTATTATCATTTTTGTGTTTCTAAATTATGTGTTATCTTTAGTTGTTCAATAAAGACTTTTTTGTGTGTTCAAAGGCCTAGTGTGAATAGTGCTAATGGAGTGTTTCAAGTGGTGGTTAGACCCAAAAGGTGTCATTATGATTGGATAATTATGGATAAGGAATATATTATTATTTTATTAAAATTTTGTGTTATTTTTATATGTGTAGAGTGTTCTAATGGGTCATAAGGTAATGTGTCCTAAAGTAGGCCTAATGGAATTAGGTCTCCATGAGACCTAAAGAAGGATTTGGTCTATTTGAGTTATGGAAAACCTAATGTAATGATTGATTATTAATTATAAAATGTACTAAGTCCTATTTTGTGGATAATATAAGTGTTCAAGTGTGTGTGTCTGAATAAGATATGTATGAGCAAGATGCTTGTATAAGAAAAAGGCTTTTAGGCCTAATTATCTAGTTAGTGGGGATAATATTGAGGAATGAATGAGATATAATATATTTGAGTGGAATAAGGTATCATATACCATTATTATATAGTATATTTATAATAATTAATGTATAATAGAAGGTCTGATTATGAAGATCAAGGTTATATGACCTAATCAGCCTTAAAGAGACCTAGTTGAGTGAAGAGATCTAGAAGGCAATTTAAGAGGGATAAGAGTGTGAAGAGATAAATAATATGACCATAATATATAATGTGAGAAACATAGTATTTTAAAGGTGATAAAAAAAATTATGTGGTTGAGTTTGTGTTGAGTCATCTAGGGGGTTGGTGCCTCCTTACAAGTTGGTGCTTGCTAAAGCCTAGTCAAGTGGGTACTTGGCTAGTTGGGGTTAGTGCTCCATGTCGAGTTGGTGACTCATTAAATTTGGTTTTTATATTATAGGAATATAGTAAATTTTCATATATTAGTTGGTTTTCTTCCCCTTGAGGGTTTCCCATATATTTGATGTGTTCTTGTATTTCATGTTCATATGTATGGTTACTTGTGCTTTGATTAATCTATAGGTTTGTATGAATGGATCATGAATATTAAGTGGAATTGAATGAATGATTTGAAGACTTATTCACCCCCTATCTCAATCATTTTTATTTCAAAATTGGTATTAGATCTTGGTCTTTTCAATTAGGCCTAACAACTTGAAGGTGGTCTTAAGAAGCACAAGATGACTAGTGATCAAGAAGACAACATGTATGATGAAGAAGTATACTATAACCCTGAAGAAATAGAAGCTAAATTAGACCTTGAATCTAAGCTCATAAGTTATCTAGATGATTTGAATAATCAAAATAAGAGGAAGCATGAGTTGGGATCTATGGTCAAGGATCTTAAGGAACAAATTTGTAACTTGAAGAGTGATTGGGTCAAAGAAGCCAAAATAGATGAGAATACCATCAAGGATCTCAATAATTGGTTATAAACTGTCAATACAAAGTTTGGATTAAAATAATTTGAGTATGATTAATTGAAGACCAAGATAGATTATTTGAAGGTTGAGCATGAGTAACTCATAGAAAAGATGAACATGTTTGAGAAAGAACGTGAGAAGCCAGAATAAGTTAAGATCACCAACATTAAAGTTAACATTAAGAGGCCTCTCAAGAAGCTCAATATAATGAGGTATTCCAACTATTTCAATGTTTGTTATTTTTCTTGTCATATCTTTGGTCATAGATCAAGTTATTTTCGAATGGTCTCAAAGGATGAGTTATCATGAGAGCATAGGAGAAGGAGCATATGGAGATTCTATAGTGCATGATAAGTTTCAAACATTGGTGTGGAATCCATAGAAATTTAGGACTGATCATATTAAACCCAAGAATCAAGATGGATTATTTACTAAGGAGGAATAAAAGACTAAAGAAGAATCTATGCTAGCTTAGATTGCCTTTCACATTCAATATAAAGGGATGAAGTGGTATATAGATGGTGGTTTATCAAGCCACATAATAGGAGATAAAAATTATTTCATCTCATTGAAGAATAATGCTATAGGAATAATGATATTTGGAGACAACACAACTGCTAATATAGTTTGCAAGGGTATCTTGAGTTTGGACAATGGGAAAACCAAGACATAAAATGTGTTGCATGTGGAAGGTTTTAAATATAACCTAATTATTCTAAATAAAATGTGAAACCAAGGACACACACTAACCTTTCATAACAAAGGGTGTGAGATAAGGATAGCCAAATCGGGAAGGCCAATTGCTAATGCTAAGAGGACTCAGAACAATCTATATGTCTTGAATGAGATCAAGAAGGAGAGATGATTTATGAGAAATATGGATGAAATTTGGCTATGGTACAAAATTTTAGGTCACCTAAATTTGATAATATGGTCAATATAATCAATAAGAAGTTTGTGAAGAACATGCCTAAGATCACAAAACCTACAAACATACTTTGCAAGGAATGTAAACATGGTAAGAAGACTATAAGAAGGTTTAAGTCCAAGGAGTACTCTACTAAAATACCCTTGGAGTTAATACAGACTGATGTATGTGGGACTACAATAATCCAAAGCATTCAAGGAGATATCTACTTTATGTTACTCATAGATGACTACACAAGAATTATTTTGGTAGAATTTTTGAAAGAAAAGTCAAAAGCTCTTAATAATTTTAAGGCATATAAGGCCCTTATTGAGAATGATAATAATGGGAAGATCAAGTGCATAATATCTAAAAGAGGAGGAGATTTTTGGTCTAATGAGTTTGATGACTTTTTTGAGGTCCATGGGATAAAGAGACAGTTCTTAATAGTTAGGACACCTCATCAAAATGGGGTAGTGGAAAGAAAGAATATGACAGTCCAAGAGATAGTAATAATTATGCTAAATGAGTCTAGATTATATGATGGGTACTAAATATAGGTAGTGAGCACTATAATCTACATCTTGAATATAGGAAATATAAGGATAAATGGAAACAAGACCCTTTATGAACTATGGAAAGAAAGAGCTACTAATGTGGAACATTTTAGAGTGTTTAGAAGTAAATGTTTCATCAAAAGAGATGAGGAGGACTTAGGTAAGTTTGATTTTAGGTTTGATGAAGGTATATTATTAGGTTATTCATTAGTAAGCTTAGCCTATAGATGCTATAACAAGAATTTGTATAATATAGTAGAAATTACCAATGTGAATATTGATGAAACAAGAAAATCACACTCATAATCAAAGGATATATTAGAGAATATAGACTTCAAGAATGAAGAGGAAATAATATAGGTTGATGTGGAAGAATAAGAACTTGATGAGAGACAAGACTCAAAAATACCCTCAAGATAGATTCAAATAGATAATCCTGAATCTCAAATCATTGGCAATAAGGATGTAGGCATGCAAACAAGTAGAAGATGGGTAAGTAACCTAAATCAAGAGAATGTTTCTCTATTATCTAAGATTAAACCTAAGAACCTTATAGAATCAAGAAAAAACAAATTTTGGATAGGTGCTATGAATGAGGACTTAAACCAAATAAAGAAGAATGAGACTTGGGAACTGGTTCCTAGGCCTAAAGACAAGAAATATCATTGGCACAAAATGGGAGTTATAAATAATTTGAATGAATATGGAGAAGTCACTAGGAACAAGGTTAGATTGGTATGCAAGGGATATAGACAAGTTGAAGGGGTAGACTTTAAGGAGGCCTTTGTCCTAGTATAAAAATTGAAGGCCATTAGATTATTTCTAGCTTTTTTAGGATTAAAAGGGTTCAAGGTATACCATATGGATGTCAAATATACATTTTTGAATGGGAATATGGAAGAGGAGGTATACATATATCAACCTAATGGATTCTCATGATTAGGTGACAAGGACTATGTTTGTAGAGTGAAAAAGGCTATTTATGGTCTAAATCAAGCTCCTAGAGCTTGGTATGCCAGGTTAGATATGTATCTATTGGATCAAGGATTCAAAAGAGGATTTGCATATAGTAATATGTATATAAAGATAGAATATGACCATCAGTTGATATTAGTTGAAATCATATTTGGTGGAAATAATGAGAACATGACCAAGATCTTTGTAGAGGTGATGAAGAAAGAAATTGAGATGTCCATACTGGGAGAACTATCATTCTTTTTTGGGTTACAAATCACTCAATCTGAAAAATGTATATTCATTTCACAAGCTAAGTACATAAGAGAGATGTTGAAAAAGTTTGAGATGGAAGATTAAAAGGTAGTTAGTACACCTATGATCATAAGGTGTAAGTTGAGAAAATAAGATGAGTCTCCAAAGGTTAATCAAACATAATATAGGTCAATGATTGGAAGTTTGATATACACCATGTCATGTCCCCTTTTTCATGGACATTGACAGGCATGATGGTTAGTCTATTTTACGACCTTCGTAGGCTAATAGGATGGATAGAGGGTCATAATGGAGCTTGGATTGACTTTGATTCACAGGATTTCTACATTTGATTTTCATTCAAGTTATTTTGGACACATTTGGCATGAGCTCCTACTTTTTAGGGATATTTGACATGCAGCGGAGCACCTTTATTTTGGTATGGTCATGTGCGAAATCACTCCCTGATCCACCTGCTTCGATCGGTTTGGGGATCTGACGTATATTGAGGGAGATATTAATATTTGATTGATTTAATCAAATATTAATTAATTGGTCTCATTAATAATTAATTATTAATTATTAATTATTTGGTCTAATTTTAAATTAGAAACCCTAATGCTAATTTAAGAAAACCCTAATTAGGGCAAGCATATCTTTTGAGGGTATAAGGGTTTCACATGGAGGCCATTATTGATTATCCATGATTATTTTGATATTGATTCTTGTTAAGAAATTATTCTGTGAAGACTGAGCCAAGGGTTCCAGTATTCCATCTGTAGTGGAGAACGTCAACTCTTCATTGTGTGCGATTCAGAGGCTGTGAAAGATCAACTGATCTATTGCCAAACTGCATTGAAGAACGTCAACTCTTCAGTGTGAGCGATTCAAAGGTTGTGAAAGATCAACCGATCTATTGCCGAATTGGGAGATAACTTCATCCAGAAGTTATCACATGTACTTACAAGTTTGAGAGATAACTTCACACAGAAGCTATCACGAGGGTTTCAAGTATTTTCATTATTTGGGTTTTGATTCCAAAATTATCCAGATATAGATCTTTGTATTAGCCCATAATTCTATAGGTCAAGATCAAGCATATAGGTTGAGCAATATCAGTGGCCGTACGACTTCCGTACAGATCTGTGAAAATCCGTACGCATCTACAAAAAGTTTAGGTACCGACATCAGCGAACAGAGACTTACAGAGACCGACATCGGTCGACTCATCACCGACGTCGGCAAGGGGATCACTACAGGTCGACCGACGATGGCAGTATAACTGACGTCGGTGACTGTGTTTTTTACACAGCAGGCCGAGATGTTCCAGATTTAGCCTAGTTCACGGAATATTCAAGCTATAAGGCCGAACTTTTGATATTCTTTGTATACCTGACAGAGGATCTCTATTGTAAACTTATGAGCAAATAAATAAGAAATTATACTGTGATTTATTCATCTATTTGAAGATATTTTGCAAAAATTCAGATAAGCAATTTGGAGCTTTTGTTTTGATATTCGAAGGGATATTACAGTGGTATCAGAGCTTTTGTCTTTGGTATCAGAGTTTTGTGTCTTTCATATATCCCTATTAGAAGGGGATATTACAGTGGTATCAGAGCTAAATTCCTACCATCATGTTGGGCACATCAGAGCTAATGTCTTGCCATCCTGTTGGGTAGTTTGGGTAGATTGAATCAACAAAGTATCATGATGCCTTCATATACTCAGAAACAGTGGGACAATGATATGAAGAAGCTGGAACACAGTTTGAAGCAGTTGGAAGCAACTCAGAGGAGGATGAATGAAATTCTTTCATATCCTTCATCCAAAAACAAACCCACACGGTATATGACAGCGAATGACGAGTGGGACTTATTACCTCCTCATGTTCAAGAGAGGACAACCTTTGATCATTTTGTCAAGCTGAGGAGAGAGCACTACAGATCACTTAGACGAGAGAGCAACATGTCCCATTATTATTATGATTATGAGATAGGATATAGTGAAGATGATGATGAGTTAGATGCTTGCACTCAGAGTGTACAGGTGTGCTCAGATGTTCGTGCACTGAGGGTTGATGATCCCCCAGCTATGGCAGTGATTGTAAAAGAGTCCCAGGATTCGATTATTGTAGATGATACTCAGGAGAATGCAGTGGACAATTTTGAGGACTTAGTTTCACCGGTTATTTCTTTCCATATGGAAGAGTTAGACAATGATGCTACAGTTGTTGATACTCCGTTTGTTGATATGAGCTTTGGCGTTGATTTACAGAGTATGGATGATCATTTGTATATTGAGGTGGTTGTTGATGAGTACCTTCCTGCAGTTGTTGCTGATAAGCATGTTGTTGAGGCTGATACACATATTCTGGATTTGGGAGTACCTAATTCTGATGAGCTTGAGATACCAGTGGAGTCGAGTCTCTAGATTGATTATTCTCACACAGATGACAGTGTGGTACAGTTGGTTGTGCCACCTTTACAGAGAGATCAGTTGGAGTGTGTGGGGGAGTATGTTGATGCTTCCACATATAATTTCTACTGCACTAAACCATTCATGGAGTATTTGCTGGATAGTGCAGGTGTTCATCTGGACTCACATAAGATGACAGAAGGTGTTCTTGTTTGAGGTTCTAGTGCTATTAGCAGATTGGGTGAGGAGATTTTACGAACCCTTTCTACTATGTTACCTTACAGGGATGTTGAGGTGATGTTTGTTGAGCCGAGATTTGAGCCATCCATTGAGTCCCTGTTTGGCAATAGTGTGCCAGTAGCAGAGTTTGGGGGTTCTTACCAGCATCATACGGTGAGGTATGCTCCTTATTTTTCTTTGCATCTAGAGATTAGTTTTGGTGTCAGTGATTCAGACACCAATAATTGTCATATCCACGGTCCAGTTGGATGTGAGTATCAGTTAGATAGGGACTTGAATTTTGACAGAGTTGATATTTTAGTTGGCTTGAGTCCCTCAGAATGGTTTCTTCTACCGACATCTACAGTTGGTCTTCAGATAGTTGTTTGGGTGTCGAGTGTAGTTTTTCAGTTGCTGATTTTGATACTGTTGATGCTATTGATGTTGATGATTTATTCGCATGGGTTGATTGGTGACATGATGGATGTTACACAAATTTTTCCTTGGGATCTAGGTGGATCGAGTAGTTCATTGTTCCGAGATTGCTTGGGGACAAGCAATTTCCAGAGGGGCGGATTGTCATGTCCCCTTTTTCATGGACATTGACAGGCATGATGGTTAGTCTATTTTACGACCTTCGTAGGCTAATAGGATGGATAGAGGGTCATAATGGAGCTTGGATTGACTTTGATTCACAGGATTTCTACATTTGATTTTCATTCAAGTTATTTTAGACACATTTGGCATGAGCTCCTACTTTTTAGGGATATTTGACATGCAGCGGAGCACCTTTATTTTGGTATGGTCATGTGCGAAATCACTCCCTGATTCACCTGCTTCGATCGGTTTGAGGATCCGACATATATTGAGGGAGATATTAATATTTGATTGATTTAATCAAATATTAATTATTTGGTCTAATTTTAAATTAGAAACCCTAATGCTAATTTAAGAAAACCCTAATTAGGGCAAGCATATCTTTTGAGGGTATAAGGGTTTCACATGGAGGCCATTATTGATTATCCATGATTATTTTGATATTGATTCTTGTTAAGAAATTCTTCTGTGAAGACTG
Source organism: Torreya grandis (assembly GCA_037957365.1). Lineage (NCBI taxonomy): Eukaryota > Viridiplantae > Streptophyta > Pinopsida > Cupressales > Taxaceae > Torreya > Torreya grandis. The sequence continues at coordinate 276,285 of JARHVA010008725.1, forward strand.
AGCCAAGGGTTCCAGTATTCCATCTACAGTGGAGAACATCAACTCTTCATTGTGTGCGATTCAGAGGCTGTGAAAGATCAGCTGATCTATTGCCAAACTGCATTAAAGAATGTCAACTCTTCAGTGTGAGCGATTCAGAGGTTGTGAAAGATCAACCGATCTATTGCCGAATTGGGAGATAACTTCATCCAGAAGTTATCACATGTACTTACAAGTTTGAGAGATAACTTCACACAGAAGCTATCACGAGGGTTTCAGGTATTTTCATTATTTGGGTTTTGATTCCAGAATTATCCAGATATAGATCTTTGTATTAGCCCATAATTCTACAGGTCAGGATCAAGCATATAGGTTGAGCAATATCAGTGGCCGTACGACTTCCGTACAGATCTGTGAAAATCTGTATGCATCTACAGAAAGTTCAGGTACCGACATCGGCGAACAGAGACTTACAGAGACCGACATCGGTCGACTCATCACCGACGTTGGCAAGGGGATCACTACAGGTCAACCGACGACGGCAGTATAACCGATGTCGGCGACTGTGTTTTTTACACAGCAGGCCGAGACGTTCCAGATTCAGTCCAGTTTGTAGAATATTCAGGCTATAAGGCTGAACTTTTGATATTCTTTGTATACCTGATAGAGGATCTCTATTGTAAGCTTATGAGCAAATAAATAAGAAATTATACTGTGATTTATTCATCTATTTGAAGATATTTTGCAGAAATTCAGATAAGCAATTTGGAGCTTTTGTTTTGATATTCGAAGGGATATTACAGTGGTATCAGAGCTTTTGTCTTTGGTATCAGAGTTTTGTGTCTTTCATATATCCCTATTAGAAGGGGATATTACACACCACTACCTTTAGACCTAACATAATTCAAGTAGTAGGTTTTATAGGAAGATTTAAAGTAGATTCAAAGGAAAATAATCTATAATTAGTCAAAAGGATACTCAGGTATCTCAAGGGGACTATGGAGTTTAGTTTATGGTATCCAAGGAGCAACGAGTTCAATTTGATATCTTATATGGATGAAGACTACGTAGGAAGTCTAGATGAAAGGAAGATTACTAGTAGTGAAGCTTTAATCTTAGGTGGGTACCTAGTTTCATGGATAAGAAAAAAACAACCATCAGTAGCATTATCCACTCGTGGAGCTAAGTACATTGCAAAAAAATAATCTTTAAATTAGTTTCTATGGATGAGAGAGACCTTAAAATACTATAAGGTAGATTATGATGATCCTAGACCTATCTATTCTGACAATACTAGTTCTATAAGTGTCTCAAATAACCCTATCACAGACTCAAGGACTAAGCACATTCCCATCAGGTATCATTTTTTAAGAGAACAAGTGAACAAAGTATTATAATTGAATATGTTTATACACAAGATCAAATTGTATATATTTTGACCAAACCCCTTCTGAAGGGAACATTTGAACACTTAAAATAGGAATTAGGTGTAACTCCTAACCCTGGCAATCATTGAGGAAGCCAAGTACTTATGGGGAGCTAATAAGGTGGTTCATTATCTCCAAGAGATGGTGGGTAGTTACAAGAAGGTATGAATGGATATAATGGGAGAATTTTGGTATTATGACTCATAAACTCATAGTATTTTGTGTTGAGTGTTTTGATTACAAGGAGTTTGATCCAAGAAGTTGAAGACATCACTTTATCATTTATGTCAAAGGGGAAGATAGTTTAGAACAAGGGAGAGGATTTTTATTGAGAGAAGTTTTTGAGAATGGTTTCCATCAATGACAAATGGGGATATTGTTGAGTATTTTCATTGATGTCAAAGGTGTATCTTGTATGAGGTTGATGTCATTAAATGAGTGTGCCTAGTTGGCAGTGTTGATGTGACAAAGAGCATTGATGGAGTGTTATCATTGAAATATGTTTTCATGAAAGATAATTTGAAGAAAAAAAAGATAAGTTTAAGGAAACTAATAATTTATTGTTGCATGAAGGTACATGTTATTGATGTCAAATTGCGTAAGAAGCCTAGTCATGAGTCTAATCATGGCATGGTAAAGGTATGAGCTAGTGGCATGATGATGTGAGTGTTCTTAGGCATGTGAGAGGTTGTGAAGGATGGTTGATAATGTATGTGAGGAATTGTAACACTTATGAGAGTTTTATGATGAGCCTACAGGGTAAGACCTTCAGTTTAGTTCTGTATTTAGACCTTTTTTAGACCTTGCCTAACCTAATGAGGTATCATGATATATTTTTAGGGAATATGATGGATGTATGGTAGTATTTAAGAATGAGATAGGTTTTATTTCATAAGAGTGAGATGTTGAGAATGATATTTATGTGTTGAGATCATGGAAAGAGTCATGAAGGTCAGTTCAAGGCCTATATGAAAACTATGGTGTATAGAAAAAGTGTAGCATAATGGGGTATCAAGATCAATTTACAAGGAAAGTGTGAGTATGTGAGAATTGAAAATTATGATTAAAATTATTTTTAAGAATGTGCATGAAGTTTTAGGTTCTAATTTGAAGGACAAGGCATGAAAAATTGTTTGGAGGTCTCTCGATTGCTCAGAGTGAAGGGTTCTCAACCCAAGAATGATTTTATTATGATCATTAGCTCATAATTTTTTTTCATGAGAATCCAATCAGTTCATGGTAGATGGTGAAGGGTCCTAGCTCAAAATTCTAGGAATTAGTTTTTGGATTGAGGGGTCATGCTTTATGAATGATCGTTAAGAGTGGAAACTGGTTTGAACCCTCTTAGAGCCTTAATGAAGACCTAATGTTCAAGATGTTGCTCAAAAGTGATAAATATGGATTTAATTGATCATTTAATTTATTGGATATTGTATTTGAATCTCCCATGTATCTCTAGTTGGTATTGGTTAGAGAGAGGAGAGATAAAATGTTGAATTACAAGCTTTTTTATGAAGAAGTTACTATAGAAGTCAAAATTTGAATTGGAAATAGTAATAAAATGGATGGAGGAATAAGGGAGAGAATAATTTTTAATGTACATGAAGTTTTATATATATGTTATATCCATTAAGTGTGTTAAACTGGTCATCCAAGTTAGCTAGTCATTAACAAGCCTAATTGTGCAAATAATGAAAAACCCAGGTAGTAGTGAAAAGATGAATTGGAATGTGTTTTCATGATAGAATGATGAAACCAAGTGCATATAGATTTTTTTTTAGGACTTTTAATACATTTTAATGTTTTTTATAATTTTTAGAGGTCATGTGTGTGGTGAAAAAATTCTCACAAGTTGACTTGTCTAGTTCGAATAAGACAATGAAATATAAGGTCATGAGATTGGTTTGTAAGACCAATATTTTCCATTTGAACATATTATATTTATATATAATAATGTTATAATAATCTCATAGGATCATAAAATTTCATAATAAGTCATTTAAAAAGTATATACAGGTGTTGGAGGTTTAAGTCATCATGACTGTGTTTTGAAGTAATCTAGCAATTTTGAGTGAGTTACAAAGGTGTTATTGAATTATTATATTCTAATTTTAAGTGCTTAATTCATATGGTGATATTTTTTTATGTCATGTGGGTTTTGTATAAGTTATTTATTTTAATGTATTTTTGGTTCAATTATGTGTTATCTTCAGTTTTTTAAGATAGATTTTTTTGTGTGTTCAAAGACCTAGTGTGAATAGTGCTAATGGAGTATTTCAAGTGGTGGTTGGACCCAAAAGGTTTAATTATGATCATATGATGTTGGATAAGGTATATTTGATTTTTATATGAAAATTTTATGACATTTATAGAGGTGTAGAGTGTTTCAAGGGGTCATAAGGTAATGCGTCCTAAAGTAGGCCTAATGGAATTAGTTCTTCATGAGAACTAAAGAAGGATTTGGTATATTTGAGTTATGTATGACCTAATTTAATGATTGATTATTAATTTTAATGTGTCCTAAGGCCCTCTTTTTACAAATCTAAGTCGTCAAGTGTGTGTGTCTAACCAAGATATGTATGAACAAGAGGCTTGTATAAAAACAAGGGTTTTTAGGCCTAATTGGCTAGTTAGTGGGGATAGTATTGAGGAGCGAATGATATATAAGATATTTTAGTGGAATAAGGTATTATATACCATCATAAGAGAGTATATGGATATTTAGTCTTAAAGAGACCTAGTTGAATGAAGAGACCTAGAAGGCAGTTTGAGAGGGATAAGAGTGTGAATAGCTAAAGAAGATGATAATCATAAATTGTGTGAGAAACATAGTGTTATGAATGTGATCAAATCAATCAGGTGGCTAAGTTGGTGCTGAGTCATCTATGGGGTTAGTGCCTCCTTCTAAGTGGGTGCTTGTTAAAGCCTAGTCAAGTGGGTGCTTGGCTAGTTTGGGTTGGTGATCCATATGGAGTTGGCACTTCACTAAATTTGTTTTTTATATTATAGTACTATAGTACATTTGTATATATTAGTGGGTTTTCTTACCCTTGAGGTTTTACCACATATGTGATGTGTTTTTGCATTTCATGTTCATATGTATGGTTACTTGTGCTTTGATTGATCTATAGGTTTGTATGACTAGCTCATGAATGTTAAGTGGAATTGAATGAATATTTTGAAGACTAATTCACACCCAAATTTAGTCATTGTGATTATAAAATTCAAAACAAATATTAAAAATATTTCTTTGAGTCAAACACACACCTAGATAAATCTTGAAAATACTTTCAAAATCTCATTGTATTTCCTTTGATCCTTCCAGAACACAGCCAAGAAGATCTTTATTTCTTCAATAATATTGACATGAATGGAAAAAAAACCAAAAAAATTACCACTAAATATTTTTGTAACTAACATTTGATCCTTGAGATGACATGTGAACTTTGCATTGGTCTCCAACAATCTGCCAACTTGATAACCGTCTATGCCAAAATTATAATTTCACTAATCTATTTAGCAATGTATTTACCTACTTGCCAAATTAATTGATAAATCCATATTCCAAGTCAATTACCCAAAAATTAATGCATGACATCTTATCAAATATGCCAACTTGAGTCTTGAAACTTCAAATAATTAATTTCCATTTGTCATCAAATATACAGTGAATCATTGTTGAGCCTTGTGGAGCTCGTTTCAAACTTACATCTAAACCATGGTTAACATTCAAATTTATGACTTTGATCAACATCATAATACCATGTTATAAGTTTACCATTAAAATATATATCTTAATATATATATCTTTTATCATCAGTTGACACTGTAGATGCTTCCTCCTCTTAATAATAGTTGTTTACAAGAAAGCCTACGATAGTAGGTAGGGGCCGAATGGCTACAACTTCACTATTATCACTCAATCTAATACAAAATATTTGTTTAAATTTCTAATTATTAGGATACTTTAAGAAGGGTAAGATAAGAACATACTCTTAGAATAAAGCTACTAGAATTCTAAAATTCTTAGAAATTTTTTGATGCTAACTCTAAAGAGAAGAACCTTATTTATAGCACTTGGGAGGTCTTGCCTAGAATCTTTGCCAAGGCGATGCCATGTCCCATCATGATTTATAGCTCAAAAGTGGGCTATAGCGATATGTTGTTAGATGCACTGGATGAGGATGTCTGGCTAGGTGGGTCCAACATGGATTTTGCTTCGGTTAGCAAGTCATCTTCACTTATTGGTTGGAAAAGACACGTTATCTAAAAAGTACTAGAAAGATGCTAGTGTTGGGGTCCAACTTCACATGCATGATAGTGAGGAGTGATGTAAAAGTATGATTCCCATTCCAGCTATCTTTAGATGATAGTGTGCACAACTATGTCTTGATCGTGATCTTATTATTCATGAATACGGTAAGGACCGTATCTTGCTATCCACCTGTATAGGTGTTCATTATGTGGAGATCATATTTTTACCAACCATGTCCATAATGAATGCTTGAGAATTTTAGTGTCCTGGTGAAATAGGAACTCACTATTGAGCCTTTCTATAACAATAACACCAGTGTTTTGATGATGGTTTACTTGTAAAGTGGATGTAGAAGACATCTACAGATCTTGTCCTACTACGTAAGATATCTAGGTGTACCTCAGATGCAACCCTTCTCTCAATATTTTCTCCTAGATGAGGATGTTCATGGAGGCAAATCCTTGGTTATAAATCTTGGTTATATTGAAACTAGGAATGGGATGATGCATTAAAGTAACAGGTGGATTTTGACTGAGCTAGTCAGTTGTAATATTATCAATACCTTTAATGTGTTGTATAGAGAAACTAAACTGGTTAAAGAAAGCCTGCCATCTAATATATTTATCTTGACCATCTTTTTGACCATGATCTTTTTCTCTAAAGGTCATAAATCTAGTACAATAAATTTTTAAAATAAAGTGTGGTAGATGTAAGAGTTTCAAAATAAACTTCTCTAAACATTTTTTAATAGAGTAGATTTCTTTATTAAAAGAAATCCACTTAAGAACATGAGTACTAAAAACTCTACTAGAGAATTCACAAATGAATTATTTATTTTGGTATATACAAATAAGTACTCATCCCCATGCGAAGTTGGAGGCATCAGTATAAACCACCATTTGGTTAGATTTTGGGATATAAAGATTAGGCAACATTGCCACCTTTTGCTTAATTTTCTAGATAGCAGTGGTGTGTTCATCCTTCCATAGGAAAGCTTTCTTTTTCTAGAGAAGTTCTTGAAGTATGTACCTGTCTTCCCCAGAGTTAGGATAAAAGCTATTCAGATAATTTAATAGTCCCAAAAAGGCTTGCAGTCGTGGTTTATCAAGTTTTTCTAGAAAATTGATGACCTTTTCTTTGATGTGTGGCTGAATTTACAACTTCAAATCTTGGACAATCATTCCAATAAAATTACATTTAGTCTAGCAGAGTTGACTCTTTGTCTCTAAAAGAACAATTCCTACATCTTTCACTAGCTGGAAGAATTATGTGAGATTGGAGCAGTTATTAGAAAGAGAATTACTAAAAATTAAAATATCATCAATATATACACACAAAAAGTTAGTAGAGCCTTTAAAAATTTTATCCATGTGGGCTTGATAGAATGTTGGGGCATTCATAAGTCCAAATGCAATAATATTCCATTGATAATGGTTGAATGGGTAGTTGAATGCTATCTTTTCTCTGTCGGCTTCTTTAACCTTGATCTGATAAAAGCCTGACTTGCAGTTGAACTAGGAGAAGTATTTACACGTTGCAACTTTCTCCAATAAATAGCTTTTATCAGGAATTGGATATGGAAAGGGTTGAGTAATGGCATTTAATGGTCTATAATTGATGACCATTCTTTTCTTTCCTCTCTTTTTTTTAGAGTGCTTATTTACCATGAAAGCATAGCAACAGTAAGGAGAGGTAGATTTATCTATAAAACCATTACTTTCTAATTCCTTGATCTGTAGTTCCATATCATTGTAATCCTATGCTGGTATTGGAATCTTCTTTCCAATCTTCATATGTTTTCCTTTGATGATCTTGATGTCCATCTCAAGTATAGATTTAGACCAAAACTACTGAGGGTTATTAGAATAGATAGTGGTTTTAATATTTTCTCCTATGGTTTGTATTTCAGCAGGAATTACGAATTTAGGTGTTTATGCCATTGAGCTTGGAAATTGCTCAGTTGCATAGATGAGGTAAGGGATCCTAAGCCTTTCATTATCTATGGTGAATATGATACTCTTGGTGGTAGAACTATAAGGTGAGTATCGATCAATAAAAACACCACCTAATAGAATATCTATAGGCATTCTATCTAAGGTAAAGAAATCAAATTGGAAGATTTTGTCTTGTATCCTAAGGGACTGTTGGTGCTTGTACTTATTATAGATAAAACTATTCCCTTAGACATCTAGGCTCTTTTAGGCTAGTGTGTCATCTAATGTCTTCTAATCATGGATGATCTATGATTTTTTAAATGAGATAGAATCTCCAGTATCTATTTGAGCATCTACTAGTCTACCATTTATTTCTAAAATTATAAACTGAGCAAACTTTCCATTGATTAACTGAGTAAGATAGGATGGATATGGAATTTCTAAGGGAGGAATAATAGTACATACCAGTCTTTATCTCCCTAGATCTTGTACAATAGCTTACTTAGTGTAGATGGCTTCTTCTTCTTCTTCTTCTCTAAGATTACTGCATTCACTTGGGCAGTAATCTTGGTATGAGTAGAAAGAGATTTCTACTTCTTTATCCTTGTCTTCTTTTTTTGTGGGTAATAGGACATCCCACTATGGCTCTATGACTGGTGATGGTATTTCTCTTGGTAGTTCTATACTGGTGAATTTGTTTTTGATCTAAGAGGTACTGGGCTTGAAAGAGCTCTAAAATTGCAAAGGAGGATGCTGGGGCCTTTGCAATGTTGGAGGTATCTTTGGCATAGAGGGATGTCTCCCTCTAGTGGATTCCTATCTCCTATTATATCCTCTGGTCCTCAGCCATTCATCTCATTCTATAACTTCTTGGTGATGTCGAGACTAGTTGCCATGTGCTTCATATGGAAGCTATGAGTAGTCATGGTGCTAGGGTCATTGCATGTTACTGAGTAGTTGCTCCAAATCATCAGCTAATGATTTAAGAGCATCTGAATATTCATCATCTTTGAAGTCTTCAGTAGGGAGATCATCTAGAATTTGTTCATAGATGTCATCCTAGAGGTAAATATCTTTGTCAGGGTCAATGATATCCCACCACATAGCTGCGTTGGAGGTAAAAATGGCTTTGACAGTAGGATTTTTACAATGACATTGCAAAGCAATATGGCTAGGTTTACAGTAGATATAACAAATGGGTTTCTTGGCATGAGGTCATGGAGTAAGATGTCTCTTGAGGAAATGGTGTGGAGGAGCATAGGAATGCTTATGGGGAAAGGAGTGATGCTGGAAGGAAAGCTAAGTGCAATGCTATTTTTGGTGCTTACATAGTTGTACAAATGGCCAATAGCCAAATGGGGTTGTTTTGGGGAAAATAGGATTAATTTGAGAGGCTTAATACTTTGTGAGCTTTTGGATGGTTTTAGTCTCAGAGACTAATTACATGGCCTATTGTTTAACAAAGTTGATAACATCAAATAGAGACAAATATTTAATAGTGAGGCTTTTAAGATTGATATATGATATGAATTTATTAATAATATTGTAAGGCAAAGCATGTAAGAATTTTAATTTGATCTTAGTAGATCCAAAGCTTTTGCTTTCATATTCCAATTCTTGAAATTGTTTGGCAAATGCATCAAAATATTTGAGGTCGCAAAGCTCCATTTTGAGAAGCCATTTTTTGGACTCCAGTTCTTTGTTACTAACTGGAGGATCAAACTCATTAATTAATAAATGATATAACATAGCTAGAGGATCAGGTTGATGATGAACGCACTCATGCTATTCATTTTCTGTCATTGATTCCCACCATTGGGTGACACTTCCCCAAAAGAATTTTGAGGCAAAGACTATAATACCTACTGGGTCTAAATGAGAATTGACTGTAATAACTCTCATGGAGTTACACTAGGCTGATATCTCATTTAATGGATTTAATAAATTATTTATATTGAGGTACCGTGGCTGAAGTAGTACATGAGTCCTTTGCATCATTTTAGTATTGGGATGATTTTTAGGCAGTCAAAAACTAGGACCAAAATTGACCCCATATGTTAATGCAGGAGTGTGTACTTTGGCTTCTCGATCTTGCTTGGCTAACTAGTCAAGGCTATCTTCTAGTGCTACTATTTTAGTGTCAATGGAAGACAATTGATTTTGCATATTTATACAAACTTGATTTGTATTGTCTCTAACAATAGTTAAATTTTATAAATTATTTTTGATGTATAAAACATCTTTACAAAGGTCATGAAAATTTTTAGTGAGATGAGAATTAAATCTAGAAACATAGTTTCTATGTTTGAACTCATTTGATGGTTCAACATCTCCTTGGAATGCTGCAAAAAAATACTATACAAGACCTTTAGTCTACTTATACATTCCTTTGTGTGCAGGCCACCTTCCACCTCTATACAGACTGACCTTGTTTTCTGTATGGAATTCCAGATTATCTTCTCAAGGAAGATTCATTAAAGTGTAAGGTAAATGATCTTTTGGATTAGGTCCTTGATTGATCTCTGATTCTAGTAATAAAGACAATAAATTTGTTTGGAAAGACTTTTTGGGCTTATAACTCAGAGTAAGTTCAAAAAATTTGATTATTGGTTTTAAAAAAGAAAAATAAGTAGACTTATAGACAAACTTAGATTTAAGAAGTTCAGACTTCTTATATACTTGTGAAGCTTTTATAGCTGGAGGTTTATACAGGCTATTTTCCTTTTCAAGGTTTTCTTTCATAACTTTGATATCAGGACATTTAGATAACTATTCAGGGATGAAAGGAGGAAGTTCATACATTCCTTTTATCTCAGATTCATTAATAATTTCTACTGTAGAAGGCATTTGGGATTTACCAAATTCCATTGATGAGAGATTGAGGTTCCGGTAAGTGAGAAAATTTTGATAAGGGAAACAAAGATGCAGAGAAAAAGGGCCTATGACAATTAATAACAACCAGGGACTCAATGTAATAACTTTCCCAAGGAATTATTCAAATCAAGGAAACTCAAGAGTCTATCAAGAAATTCTTACAGATATTTTCAATAGTTGACCAATGAAAATTGGCTCTGATACCAATCTTTTATTGTCAGTAGACGCTATAGACACCTCCTCCTAATAATAGTTGTTTACAATAAAACCCATGACAGTAGTTAGGGGCCAAATGGATATGATTATAGTAATATTAAATTCTAGATAATAAACATTAATAACATTATTAGGGAATGCCTTTAGGTCTTAGCTAATATTTATAGTTTAGGTGACTGATTTTAGGTTTTAAGTTTTTCCAAATATTCAAAATATGTTATATACTTATGAAAACATCAAGTCTTTTAATTTTGAATTGCTATGCCATAGAAATATGATTTTTATAAACATTATAGAATCCAATTTAGAAAATCCTCTTATCAAATAACCTGTTCAAGAGCACTTAGCAAAAAATGTTATGGCATTGAAGGGAAATACTTGAAAAAATGAACTCTAGCTGTATGAGATACACACGAATAACTGATTGTGTATTCTTACTCATTTCATCAGTTTAATATGATCAAATGCTATAACTCAACATGAATATATGGTATTTATATGGTTTAAACCATGCATTATATCAAATTCAAATTGAATACTGCAATTATTATGAATCACATGATACATTGTAAAACTACCACTGTGAAATATTACAAATTGATACTGAAGAATATTTCATTTAGAACCAACATATGTTTTTAGAAACCACTTAATCAACATTAGAAGTAAGAATTTTCATTCAAATATAGTAATTAAATATCTTTTAATGTAAAATAAAATGCATATTCAATTGAATGCAAATGAGTTTGGCCCAAACATAGTTTTATACTTCATTACATGAGGTCATCTATATGGTATAATAAAAAACATGACATGACCTTCAGAAAATAGGGGGTAATAAAAATAGGCTTAACACTGGTGACCTTGCTAGCTGATTTTATTTTTAAAATTGAGTTGCAATTGTAAATTACTTTAATTCGACAAATTAAATTGAGAGTGTGATCTAGGGTTAATCATTTCTCAATCAACTATTTATGAACCCCTTTGATATGATAAATTATTCAAGGGATGAAGTGTTTGGCTAACATGGCATGAATAAAGGGATAGATTAAATAGGAGAGTTTGGTCTAGATAATAGTAAATGCAAAGTTTTAAACATAAAATTTGAAAATTTAGTAATTATTATAAAAATATATATACCCAGTTTATGTTAGGTCATAAATAAAATATCTATAAAATGATCATAATAAAAATATTTAAATTAATTGAGTACTTACAATGATATGAAGTTCTCATAATACTCTCTACTCAAAATGATGAATTGTTCACTTATTTAAATAAGTGTTGATACAACAAACAAGAAAACAAAGAACACAAAAACAAAAAAAAAGAATGAAAACTAAAAATAAAACAAACAAAGCAAAAAAAACTATGTATGAAATAATTTTAAGTGATATCCATTGAATAAATGAAGCAAATAATTTCTATTCAAATCTTATAAATGAAAGGCATTTTTATCAAGAACAATGTCTATTTTATAAGGACCAAGCCAAAGAAAATCAAAATTGTGATGCTTTCCTACATCTTCACGTGCTTTATCTCAACAGAGAACAAGATCACCAGCTTCAAAAAAATTATTGGAGATGTTTTTGTCAAAGAAAATTTTCAAATTTTCTTTAAAAGTTTCTAACTTATATAAAGCAGTAGATTCTATTTCATATAAGGCTATCAAATCATTACGTCTTTGTTCTATCAAATTTTTATCTTCTGATAACTATTTTAAAGCAATATAAATATAAAAAATTTGAAATTCAATAGGTAATGTGGCTTTAAATCCATAAGCTAACATAAAAGTAGAATAACCACTAGCATTTTTAATAATAATCCGATTATCACATAACACTTCAAAGATCTTAAGATGTCAATTTCTCTTAATCTCATAAACTAGTATTTTCATAGTATATATAAAATTTTATTCATATATTTGGCTTGCCCATTTCTTTGAGGATAATACTTTTAATAATGACTTGAATAAATATAATAACATTGTAAAAAAAATAAAAATTCATTTGAAATAAATTGAGTACTATTATCCAAGATAATTTCATAAGGAACACCAAATCTATAAAATGTTTGATTTTTAAAAAATGAAATGACTTCAACTATAAATAAACTTTTTAATGCTTTAGATTTAGGCCCTTTTGTAAAGTAATCAATAGCAGTCAAAATATAATTATAACCAACTAAAGAAAGTGGATGTATATTTTATATAAAATCAATTACTTATTTAGTAAAGGGTTTATTAGGTATAATATAATTTAAAGGCATTGCTGATAACTTATCTCTACCAACAAATAATTGGCAAGGCATGCATGCATGAACTAGCTTATAAACATCTTGAAATAATGTAGGCTAATAATAACCTATATGTAAAATATTATAATCAGAGGTTTTTACTATAAAATTACCACCACAACTAGATTTATGACATAATCTAAGTATTTTTTGAGTTTGATAATGAGCTAAGCATCTCAACAAAACACCATCTTTATTTCTATAAAACAAAAAGTTTTATAATAAAAAAAATTTCAAATCTTGAAATCTCAAATATTATCTTTGCCTTTTATCTAAACTATTAGGACATGCTTGAATTTGAAAACAATAAACTAAATCATGACACCAATCATCTTCAACCAACAAACAATCCAAATCATTCATTTTATGTCCAAATTGATTTTTTTGAAAAATCAACAAATTTTATGGTTTTAAAATATGATTTAGCATGTAAAGATTTGTCAATAAATGAGACCAAAACATTTATACTATAAGAAGCATTTACAACCATATGTTTTGCCAAATTATTTTCTTTTATAGTTTTGGATGTTTTAAATTTAAGATCAAATTCTTCAATTCTCAGGATCTACTTTGATAGCCTTCCTCAAATAGTTAGTTGTTTTAATAGATAAAAAAAGATAGATACATTAAATCTTACAATAACCTTATTTCTCATCAAAATATACTTAAATTTGATCAAATAATAAATTAATGTAAAAATATTTTTTTCAATAAGAGGATACTTGGTTTACGTATCTTTCAAGACTTGGCTCATATAACCAATAGATTTCCCTTCATTATTTTCATCATTTTGAGTGATTGCAACACTTATGGCTTTATCAGTTGCATTCACATAAATAATAAAAGGTTTAGTTAAATAAGGTTTTGGGTATAGGTTCACTTACAATGGCATTCTTGATATTATTAAAAGTAGAATCTTCCCTTGAATTCCATACATATGACTGATTTTTCTCTAACAAAATTTGTAATAGAATTTGATTGATAAAAAAAATCTGATATAAACCTATGAACAAAATTTATTTTTCCAGATAACTATCTAATACAAGATTGGTCTTTGGGTGGTAAAATTTATTTAATTAATTTTATACATTTAGGATCAACTGAAATACCATCATTTGAAATTATATGTCCTAATAATTTGCCTTCAGTAACATCAAAGATAGATTTATTTGGATTAAGAGAAATATCATATTTATTTCATCTTGTGAAAAATTCATGAATATGATCTATATGTTTCTTTCTCTTTTTTGAATTAATATTAAGATCATCTAGGTAGACTTGAATGACTATGACAATTAAGTCATTAAAAGCCACATGCATAGCTCTCTAAAAATTGACACCTACATTCTTGAGACCAAAAAGCATCTTATTAAAAGTAAACTTCCCTCTACAAGTAGTTTATTTTATCTTATGCCTATCATTTAGATTGAAAAATATCTAATTATAACCAAAATATATATCAAATAAAGACATCATTTAGACACTTCAACTTGTGATATTTTATCAATGATAAGAAGAGGAATTTTGTCTTTTAAACTAGCCTTATTTAAATCTATGAAATCTACACATAATCTAATGTCACCTTTTTTATTATGTACATGTGCTAAATTAGCTACCTAATCAGAATATTCAATAGGATAAATGACATCATCATCAAGCATCTTATCAAGTTCTTTGGTGACGATGTCTTCTATCAAAGGTCTTATTCTTTTTATCTTTTACCTCACAAGTTTTATACCAATATTTATAGGAATATCATGTCTAATTATATTAGTATCATACCTATTTATGTCTTTATAAGATTGAGCAAATATATCAATAAATTATTTGAAGAATTTAATAAAATTATATCTTTTTCATCAATCATACATTGTATTCCCAAATATATAAATTTAATATATTTTTTTCAGTTCTAAATTTGATAGGAATAGTTTCATCAATTATTCTCCTAAACAATTCTTTAGTTTGTGAAATTTTAAGCTGATCATTTAGAGTGAACATTTATTCCAGACTTACTAGACCAACAATGAGATTTATTAGTACTTAGCTATAGATAATCTCCATAATTTAATACATAATCATCATAATCAAAATAATTACCTTTAATAAAATAATTGATATGTTCATTACAATTGAAAATAGGCTAATTTTCATTCAAATTGATCTAATTTTTTTAGAAAATGAGAAATCAACAGTTGGCTTACTTTCACTTAGAGTAGGATTATAATAAAAAATAATGAATTTGTCAACTTTTATATTAAATTATCTAAGTATATAGGTCAAATTAAAGGCTTCAAAAATTTTAAGCAAAGCCCAAACCTTTTGAGTGTACCTATGTAGGTGAGTTTGATTAGTTTTATAAACTTTTCTAACTTGCCTAATAATTAACTCTGAGTCACTAAAGACTTATAACTATTTAATATTAAGTTCAATTATACTTTCTAAACCTAAATTTAATACTTCAAAAAAAAAATATGTTATTAGTATTGTTATATTATAACTTATAAGAATAATGAAATATTTTACCAACTGAAGAAATTAAACAAATTCCATCACCACTACCATATTGTGAACATGTCCCATCAAGATATAATGACCATAAAATATCTCTAGAAAAATTAATTTCTTGTTGTTTTGTAGGTTCATCTAAGGTTAATAACATATAAGTACCAATTCCTATTTCCATTTAAGCAATAGTGGGAGGTATAGAATCAATAGGATTAGAAAACTATTATTATCTTTATATAAAATCAATCTCATTACCCATAGAAACCCAAGTTGTATATTTTCATACAAAATCACCAATTGATTTTGACCAATCCCTTCCTAGAAGCATGGCATAACTACTAGGAATATCTAATATTTGAACATTGGGCACACTTATAATTCTTTCATCTTGCACAATTTTGATAATAGTATCATGACACTTACCACAACTCTTCGTTTGTCAAGAATTAAAACTTGTAAGTTTCATGTTATCTATCTCATAATAAATTCCTGATTGATTAGTAATATATTTAGATATTATATTCTTAGAAGTACCAATATCCAGAATATAATTGTGAAAAATCTTATTAACAATTTTAATTGAAACATAAAAAGGAGGTATGTAATCAACAAGGGGATCATAGATATGAGCAAAAATAGTATATTGAGATTGTTCATTATTATTAATTTATTATTTAAATTCTAATACATATTTATAATTTATTTTTTAATGGCATCATTAATTTTATCAAGCTGTTTAGGTAAACCAACAACTTGTAATAATGAAAAACTTGCTTTAATGGTAGATACATCATTTAAAATATTACAAGCTCCAACATCTAGATGACATATATGAATGTAGTTTTTGGGTTTATAAGGATGATATTCAGAAGTATTAAAATAGTTGATAAATGGTTATTTTATTGGGAACTAATTGCAACATTATCAAATATAACATTATTTTATGTACATTTTCATTTATCATGAATTTTAGAAGAAGACTGATTATTAGTTGTATTAGAATTATCTTTTTGATTAGAATTATATTTTTTCTTGTATTGATAGTATAAAAATTTTTATCTTTGACATCATCAAATGATTCATTAAATCCAAACATATTTATATTATCAAGAAGATCAATTTAGATACTATATTTTCCTTGAATATATCTTTTAAATTTTTACATAGCTATACAAGTAGTTATATCATGATCTAATTCACATGCATTAAAAATATGAATCTTTTATTTGGTTTTAACTATTTGAATAAGAGAATATTTACCTAACATGGATGGATTATTGTCAAGCTGGATTGTGATGGAGACCATCTCGTTTATAAGATTATGAATGGTTTTTAAGATTTCTACATTATTTGAATTTAAAATTGTTGTAGTTCTATCATTAAAATCCATAGTTTTAGCTTATTTTCATATTCAATACAAAAACATGTAGTTTCACCATAATCCATAATGTCTTTATCTTCTAAAATAATTTTATACTTTAAAGGTAAAGCATCAAAAAAATATAATCTTGACAATGTTTTTGAGAGTCTAACTTCACATGGGGTCTTTTGCCTCAGTCTGGTGAATATATTTATGAATCGATAAACTATTTCTCCTAGATCTATAGAGATATTAACCAATTCATTGACCAAATATAAAACTTGTTTATGTTTGCCAAAAAAAAGTTCTAACCATTAATCTATATCACTCCAAGTACTAATGACACTAGAAGAAATATTGATAATATTTACCCTCCAATGTTTTCTAAAAAACTATAAGATAAAATTTTTCATTTACTATACATAAAGTAACACAAATCAATTTGAAGGAATTCAAATGATCCTCTCAAGATTCACTAGGACTTTGATGTAGGAGAATCAATCAAGTCAATGTATTTAAGTGTGTTTTGTTATAATTTTGGTTTAGTTTGGTTTTATAATTCCTATAGGGACACAATGAGGGTGTTAGAGTCATTAGTGGATCATGTGTGTGGGTTTGAGAGTCATTTTGGAGTTTCTCTCCAAAACTAAGAATTTGAAAATTTAAATTAGTTTGTAGATTTTGGAAGGTGGTTTGGTGAAGTATAATGTTTGTAATGGGTTCATAAGTTTCTAGGAGGTATTATTTAGGTGTTGGTGTAATATCAATTTAAAAATGTAATGTAATTCATAAATTAAGAAATAATGTAACTTCTCCTTTATTTGTGGAGGTAGACAATAGGAAGGAAATTGGTAGTTATGTGTCTTGAGGAATGTAAAAGGAAATATACATGTTATAGATTAATGATACATAGATAAGAGAGTACTATAAGGTTTACAAAGTAGAGGTTAAAGAAGATAATAGAAAACATGAAGCCAAGGAATAAGACTCAGTTTTGTCCATAGAAGACAAGAATATGAAATAAACTATGTATTGTAAATATCCATTAGAAATCAATAAATAATGAGTTGTTTAAGAAAAATATCTCTTTTTTAATATGTTTTGAGTGTTATTTTTAGGGATTATAATGTAAGGACATGTTATTGAGACTAGAGGAAGGTATTTTACATGAAGGTAAATGTTTGTGTTAGGAATGGTGAAGTGACAGTCAAGAATGTGAAAATTTATTAAGTGTTAATCTTGTTGATGAGAGAAAACATGGTAAGTGTATTATATTAAAGTGTTTAATTCATATTTAGGATTTATTTTTTCACCTATTACCATGCAGGTCATTTTAAACTCTACATCTTGAGTGTTATGTGTAGTTTATTACAATCAAAGTAGGAAAGATGATGTTTTGCATACTTTATGGTTTGGTGAAGAGTCCAATACTTTTAAGGAGTTGTGTTATGATTGTACAGACCCTTTATTGGTCTTATTAAGTCTAAATAATCAATTAAATTCAAATTAGGCTAATAAAAGACCTCTTGGGCCTCTATGCAGGGTTAGAGCCCTATAGAGAAGACATAATGGATTATCTTTGTTAATAACCAGCCAAAGGTCTTGAATTTGATAATGAAGAGAGTATGGGTTTTTTTTATGAATTATTGGTGGTGGTCTTAAATTATTTGGTGGTGTGTGGAGAGAGTAAACATAGTTACAAAGATAGTAACCCTGTTGAAACCCTATAAAAAATAGAATTCTATCAAAGTGAAGGACTAGAGGAATTTAGAGCTTAATCGAGATCATGTTGTGATTGAATAAGTTAAATAAGGATATACTATACCAATTTCATGTATTTAATGTTTTTTCATAGGTAAACTATTTAATGTATTACATTTTGATAGGTCTCAGCCCATACAAGACTGTCATAATCATAGACCTAGGGTTTTAGAAAGATGCTTGTATAACTAAAGTTTTAACCATAAAAATCTCTTAAAATTTTATAATCATGTGTAGTTCATGGTGAAAAAGTATTAGTGAGGTTTTGAATTTATCCAATACTGTATAGTATGGTAATAGGTGACTATGTATAAATAAGGATCAAGGAGACCTAATTAGATCTGAGCTAGGTCTAAAAGGGGTATCAAGGAGGTGATTGGTCATTAAAAATTCATGGAGAGATAGAAGATCATATAGGGTGTCATAAAATTTCCTTAGTTACTCAATATTCACAAATACTTGTATATACAGATGAAAAATACTAAAAAAGGCTATAAAGAAGGTATGAAAATGAGTAGAGTTGCAAAAGAGAGCTTAGTGACAGAATGAGGATTAGGATCAAGGTGAGACAATTAATTTGTGATGAAATAATCCTATATAAGGAATAAATGTGTCTAATAATTATAAAAGTGGATTTGATAGTTTGAAGCACCATAGATAAAAAAGAGAGAGTAGATTAGAATAAGGAGACAATGAAGAGTGAATGCAATTAAGAGTGAGTTGTAGGTATCAGAGATCTAGAAGTGTAGAGAGGAGGACTCTATACATAATTTGGTATCAAAGAAATAAATTTCATTGGGATAAAGAGAAGGATAGTATAAAATCTCAACCAGGTACATGATAATTTTTTTTCATTTGATATCTTTGATATGTTCATGAAATAGTGTTGAAGTGTGAGTGAAATTTGTGAGAGTGGTAACTAGCCCTTGATCTAGTGAGGATTGATAAGAAAGAGAGAGATGTTGAAAGCTCAAGAGTGAGTTCAAGGAGATATTCCATATATAAACATAAGCCCTAGGTAAAGGATAAGGAAGTGAGAGTGAGAGAGACCCAAGTGAGATCATGAGAGGCAAGTAGATGAAGCTTGTCAAAGATAATAGGTCTAAGAGAGACCGAGAGATTGAGAGATAAATAAGAAGAAGATAGTAAAAAAAAAAAGAGGAAATAGGGGAAGGATGAGATTAGTTACAACAAAGAGAGGAAGGTGCAAGAAGACACCAAGAGAAGAGAGATGGAAAAAGAGATGATAGAGGTAAGGTAATAGTTGGATGAGTTGTTGCTCATAATGGAGTAAATGAAGGAAAATGAGAACCTATACTATGGATGGGTCATGATAAATAATACACTCAAGTGGCCAATAAAGTTTTAGATGAAAAATAAAAATATGAAATCCATGATAGAGGAAAGAGAGCAGAAGAGGTTGATTTGTAAGCAACTCAAGAGTAAAATAGTGAAGTATAGGATAAGGATGAAGATGGAAAACACCTTGAGATGTATGAGGTAAGTTTTAATAAGGAAAAATAATTTATTTTCATCTAGTTAGATTATGGGAATGAAAAATAAGAATTAGATCAGTTTTTAGGCCTTGCTAAAGGCTTGAATAAAGGAGTACAATTCTATAAATAAGGTATGAAATCTGATTATTTGTTTGTTTATTAGAGCCAAGATCAATTAGAGATAGAAATGAAATCCTTAGAAAGAGTATTTCATGGTTAAATAATGAATAATTAATAAATACATGAGCTAGAGCATGAAGAAATGGAATATGAGGTAGAAGAAGAGCTGATGGGACTCAAGAGTCTCAAATTAATACATGTTTTACTTTCCTTATCTTTGTGTGTATAGGATTACTAATGGAGATGATGAAGAACACAAAGGATAAATCTCTTGAGAGGGATCAAGAAGATAAAGTATAGATTGTAGCAGTTCAAGAATTCATGGTGGAGGATAAAGAGTAAGGAAAAGAAGCATTGATGGTAGGAATGAAGGATATAGAAGACATAGAACCATATGGAAGCTTGAATCTCAATGAGGAAACAACTAGGCATGAAATTTAATTTGTTTTTGTTTCAATAATAAAGGTTAAAACAAGTGAAGGTGAGATTAGATGGGTACCCGTAGTGTTTTTCGGCATCTAGAACCCATATGACAAAGGAAAAGTTCAAAGTGTGAGTAGACATCAAGTGCTAGTTAATGCAAGTAAGCATTGTAAGAAAGGAGGAAAAATTATCTATGAAAGAGGTAAACATGAGATAAAATATGATTAGTTTAATTATGGAGGAGAAACAATAGGGAAATAAGATCACAGGGGCATGAATTGGAAGACTAGGAAGAAGAATACAATAGTCTATTTGAGCTCAAATTCTTTCTTACATGGGAGTATGATGCAAAAACATTGAGAAAGTTAATTTATTTAAGTGTGTTTTTTTATATTTTTGGTTTATTTTGGTTTTATAAGTCCTATATTTACCCAATTAGGGGGTTAGAGTCATTATTGGATCATGTGTGTAGGTTTGAGAGTCATTTTGGAGTTCCCTCCAAAACTAAGAATTTGAAAATTTGAATTAGGTTGTAGCTTTTGGAAGGTGTTTTGGTGAAGTATAATGTTTTTAATGGGTTATTTAGGTTATATTAGGTCTTATTTATGTGTGTGTGTGTGTGTACTATCAACTTACAAATGCAATGTACTTCAGAAATCAAGAAAGAATGTAATTGCCCCTTCATTTGTGGAGGTGGTCAAGAGGAAGGAAGTTCATAGTTATGTGTTTTGAGGAATGTAAAAATAAATATAGGTATTAGAGAGTCATGATGTATATATATGAGAGTATTATAATTTTTATTAATTATAGGTTCAATAAGATAACAAAAAATATGAAGCCAAAGAAGAAGACTCAGTTTTGTCCATGAAGGACAAGAACATGAAATAGATTGTGTATTGTAAATATCCATTGGAAATCAACAAATAATGAGTTTTTAAAGAAAAAAATATAGTTTTAAATATGTTTTGAGTGTTAATTTTAGGTATTGTAATGGATGGATATGTTCTTGAGACTAGAGGAAGGTAATTTACATGAAGGTACAGGTCTGTGTTAGGAATGGTGAAGTGATAGTCAAGAATGTGAAGATTTATCAAGTCTAAATCTTGTTGATAATATAAAAAATGGTAAGTGTATTATATTAAAGTTTATAATCCATATTAAAGATTTATTTTTTCACGTATTTCCCTGTAGGTCATTTGCAACCCCACAACCTAAGTGTTCTATGTAGTTTATTATAGTCAAGGTAGGAAAGATAATGTTTTGCATGAATTATGGTTTGGTGAAGAGTAAAATAATTTTAATGAGTTATTTTATGATTTTAAAGACCATTTATAGGTCTTATTAAGTCTAAAAAATCAATTCAATTCAAATTAATCCAATTAAAGACTTCTCAAGCATGTATGTAGGGTTGGAACCCTAAAGAGAGGGCATAATAGATTATCTTTGTTAGTAACAAGCCAAAGGTCTTGAATTTGATAATGGAGAGAGTATAAGTTTTTTATGAATGATTTTTGGTTGTCTTAAATTGTTTGGTGTTGTGTGGAGAGAGTAAACATAGTTTTAAAGATAGTAACCCTATTGAAACCCTATCAAAAAACTAGAATTCTATCAAAGTGAAGGATTAGAGGAGTTTAGAGGTTGGTAGAGATAATTTTGTGATTTTGGAAATTAAATAAGGATATAATATACCTATTTAATGTCTTTAAAATGTTATCATAGGTAAAATATTCAATAAATTACATTTTAATAGGTCTCAGCCCATACATGACTATCATAGTCCTAGACCTAGGGTTTTTTAGAAAGAAGCGTGTATAACTCAAGTTGTAACCATAAAAATATATTGAAATTTTTTAATCACATGAAATTAATGGTGAATTTTAATATTAGTGAGTTTTTGAAGTTATCCAATACTATACAATATGGTAATAGGTGATTGTGTATAAAGGAGTAAAGAGACCTAATTAGGTCTGAGCCAGGTCTAGAAAGGGTATCTAAGAGGTGATTTTGTCAATG
This sequence comes from Torreya grandis, assembly GCA_037957365.1. Lineage (NCBI taxonomy): Eukaryota > Viridiplantae > Streptophyta > Pinopsida > Cupressales > Taxaceae > Torreya > Torreya grandis. The sequence goes on from JARHVA010008725.1 coordinate 298,946, forward strand.
AAACTTTATGGAGAGATATAATATCATAGAGGGTGTCATAAAATGTCCTTATTTTCTCAATATTCAACATTACTTATCCGTATGGATGGAAAAATATTAAAAAAAGGCTACAAAGAAGGTATGAAAATGAGTAGAGTTGCATAAGAGAGCTTAGTGATAGAATGAGGATTGGGATCAAGTTGAGACAAGTAATTTATGATAAATAATCCTTTATAAGGCACATATATGTGTCTAATAAAGAGACAAGTGGATTTGACATTTTGAAACACCATAGATAAATAAGAGAGAGTGGATTAGAATAAGGATATAGTGAAGAGTTAATTTAAGTAAGAGTGAGTTGCAAGTATCAGAGATGTAGAAGTAGAAAAAAGAGGACTCTCTAAATTATAATTCTATAAAACTTAGTAATATTAAGTTTTTATAATAAAGGAAGTTTACCTAGACAAGCATAAATATTAATAGGATTCCCACAAATCCAAGGATTTACTAAAGGTTAAGTAACACCATGATTAGAATCTACCTCATTATTAGTCACTTAAAATTGATTTATATTATTTTAGAGACTCAAAATTAGGTCTCAAACTATCTATTGAACCTATTGAAGTTGTGGTGCTTGTTATTCCATTAGGATTTTCAATAAATTTCATTACCTGATCTGCTTGATTTAATTGTGTATTAGTATTAGGATCAATAGGGAAAATAAAATCTTCAAGATGAAAATAATCATAAATAAACTTTGGGTTAAGGATTAGTAAGCAAAATTTGATCTCTTTCTTGAATGATTTGTTGATTAGTTTATTAAATATGATATTGTGTTTCTCGTGTGAGATTTACTTCTATCTCACTAATTTAATCTTCTTCTTCTTCCTCCTCATTTATGACTTCAATTATTCAAGGTAAATCATAAGGCTTATTATACCACATAAAATGAGTTATATTAAAAGCAACATCAAATTGATCATCAATGATATCAAATAAAGGTTGTATGATTAGAGGTGGACCTCTAATGGTCATAGATAATAAATCTAAAATATAAAATAAAATAAGATTTTTGATAATTTTATCCCTAGCAAAGTTACAAAATTTGTTGATAGTGAAAATTATTTCATTAATAAATCAACCTTTTCACCTATCACAAAGGTCAAGGTGTAATAATACTAGTCTAATCATAAGGGTCTAAGGAATAAGATTAATTCCAAATATACATAGAAGGGTTTTTTTAAATTTGTGAAGAGAGAAAGTTAAATATTAAACAATGCTTAATTTTATATCAATAAATCAAATCTCACTTGAATATTAAATATAGGAATCATATTAAATTTATGTAATCTAACCTATCCGATAGAGAAATCCTATGAATTACATAGTCTCTTGAAGAAAAGATCTCTGATCTTTTGTAATTATGTTGCAACCAATTATTTATAACTCTCTCATATCTCTTTTGACTCAAAATAGATCCAAAGAAAATAACTAAAAGATAAGTAAAAAAATGAAAATGAATACTAAACAAAGAAATATAAATAAAAACTATCAAAGAATAACTAACCTATAACCTATAATGAAATGAGAAACAACAATCTACAAGAAAAATAAGTAACCAATAATCAAACTTAATCTAAAAAAATCTAATCAAATAAAGATCCAATTAAATGAAACAAACTAATATGATAACAAATATAAATATAATGTAAATAAACAAAAGTCTATCTAATCTAATCTATAACTTATAGATGATAATAAATCAAACTAAGTATTGAACTAAAATTTAATCTAAAATTTGAATTAAAAAATGTAAAAAAAATAAAGGTCATGACTATAAAAGATTTAAAAAACAATTAAATTTAAATTAAGAAGAAAACATAAACGAAATTAAATAAAACATGATACTAAAATATCATTTAACAAACTACAAAAGGAAACTATGCACTAAGAAGCAACCAAAAAAAAGATTAAAGAGTCTATTCTAATTTAAGAAATAAATTAAAACAATCTAAGTTAAATATAATAAATAAAAATAAAAGGAATGTGAGTCAAAATATAGAGTCATCTTAACTAAAATTTTGAGGAAATTTTATTAAAGAAACAATATTTTGATCCAAATAGTCTTCAATAGACAATTATTTACAATTGAGGGATTAACCAATATCATATAAAGTGAGGTATTCATATTTTGCAAGTGTTGATGTAATCATCAAAAGATATTAGTCTTGATAGACTTCTAATAATCAATTTATAAACCAAATAAGAAACCTATATATACCTATGCTAAACAAGTAGTTTACTTAATAGTCATAGAATGTATTTTCTGATCTATCTGCAAATAACTATTAATCTCAAGAGTTAGATGATTATTTGCATAGAGAGAAGTAAGATGAAACTTGAATAACTCAAACCTCTTCAACACTTATTTTTTTCCTCTTTTGTGTTGTGACTTTGATTTATTTATAAATTTTCCTCTTGGAGATAGTTAAAAAATAAGTTATAACTAACTTATTAGTTATTTATTGTTAACCTTAATTAGCTTTAAAAGTCAATTAGTCAACTTAAATTTTAAAGGTAGAATTTAATAAACTCTAAATAGATCTAATTAATTAAATAATAAATCATAAACAAACTCTATTAGGTGGGGACCCATAACTCATAATAATACAATCAAAATAAACATTCAATAAACATGACGTTCATACTAATTACTAATAATAAAATAAAATTGAATACTTAAAATGTCAAATACCATGAGAATTTCCATAAATTTAAATAAATCAAACATTTCAGTATTTATAAAGTAATATCCTATACATCAAAACTACCAAAATTATCTATATATGTACAAATATCAAAATTTCTAAGTATCATTGACAACCAATAAAGTAGAAAGTATCAATCATAACATAACTTAACAATATTTTACTCATTATCAAAATCTGAAACTAATTCCATCAAAAGTGCACCCTTATCAATCAAATACTTGGTTAATCCATTGAAGTGGTAGGAAAATTAATTATATTAGTGCCTTCATCATCATCTACTTCTAATTTGATATTTTCACCAATTTTGTTACCAAAGCTAAAATTGAAGGGCTACTGAAATGTTTTCCACTAGTAGGAGAAGGTCTATTAAATTTAGGTATAAATGGTACAAATCGATCAATTGACAATTTAGTATAATCTTCATGTATATTTTTAGGCTCAGGTGAAGGAAGTATTGTATTTCTTGGCACAAGTGAATGAGGGTTTAGTTTTATAGTCATGTCAAGCACCTTTTCAAGATGTGGAGGTGTTAGAGTATTATTTTGACCATATTTAATAAAATTATGCATATGTTTAGAATATTCACTTGGGGCACCTCATTCGTGAGGACAATATCTCCCATATTCTCTTCTTAAACCCATATTACCATGAAAGGATAAATAGATAGGTGGTAATGAGTCAATAAAATTCCAAATATATGTTTGATATCATTAAAATGAATGAATAAATAGGTTTCATGATTAAATGGTTTAGGGAAAGTGTGAGTATGCTTTTTTCTATGAAGTAATTGTACTTGAAAACTACCCCATGAAGAAGATCCCATGCTATGTTGATCATCACCGTAACCCCAAGAATTTATGTCATAATAATTTGAATTTGGGGTTCAACTAGACGTCTCAATATACTAAAATAAATAAAATATTATTTAGGATCCAATTGTATATATTGAAAATCACTTCATGTCTATATACCAATGTTTGAAAATGGATTGTGATATATTTCAAAATTCTCAAAAATAACCACAATCATTATCAAATGCCAACAAAGATTGAAATCAATAATAAAAATATGAATTCAAATCCATATAATCATGATCTTAATGAATTTCATATATTTATATCCATCAATTATGTGCAATTTCAAACTGATTTTGATTTTACCATTAAATAATATTCATCTAACAGAGGCTCAAAATTACCATAATGAGATAAATAATTAATCATTATTTATGATACTCTTCCATGAATACTAAGATTTAAATTCCATTTTCTGTATGACATACTTCAATAAAATCACTCAAATATTAAACCCTTTAACAAATTTCAGTTTGAAATCCCATGAATCATACTATAACAACAAGCCTATCTTTCACATGCCAACAATGACTAAAAAAATACTATGCATGGAGTCAAACCTTTAACGTACTAAGTAAAACCATTTACATAAATGCTAAGCAAAATATACTAGTTTGACATTCAAATAAGATCTATCAAAATCTTTTAAAAAACACAGTCCATGACAACATATACTATATGATCATATTTTTGAAAATAAATTTGATGTTAATCTTCTAAGATTATATAATGTTATTTGAAATAGTCAACATTTTATACATTCTTAAAACCAAATGAAAGAACTATATATATCAAAATAGCATATCTATTTCAATTGACTTCCAAAATCATCATTATTTTCACATTAGATTATGACAAAATCCATGTGCATGCCAAATAAGAACTTATAAGAACCATTTTTAAACCAAGAATGCATTTAAGTCCAACATGTAAATAAAATAATAAAAAATCCATTTCAAATATGCACTCAAAGCATGTGAAGTTAAAAAATCCAGCATAATATGATCTATGTTTCTGAAGATATCCAATCAATTCATATATACTAATAAATATGAAAATACCTAACTACATGAAATCTTATAACTTCAAAACAATTTCCTATGTATGATAAAATTGAAAACAATTCTTCTAAAAAACCATCATTTATTTTATCAAAAATTTTACTTGAATCATCTCTATTAATCCACAAATGAATGTATGGATGATAAAACCCAAGGATTTGTTCAAACAACCTTGGAATACTTTAAGTCTCTTTGACAATCAAAATACTAAGAGAGTCAAATCCAACCATATTTACTAAAACATGAGTATAAAACATATTTGAAATTAAATACAACTATTTCCATGTTTTTAAAGAAAAAATCTATCTACAACATGTCTATCATTGAAGTCATAATACCAAAATCCATTTATGTATCTTATCAAGTTAAATACCAAACTGCATGCAAACGTTTTGACTCCAAATCAAATTCATGCAATAAAGTTATTCACTAAACTATCTTATGTAAAAAATTACTCAACAAGCCATTATCAAAATAAGGATATAATACTATAATTTTTTCATGAATATTCTTTTAAAACCATTCAAACTTCCAAAAATACAACCAACACATATGTCATACAATAGATTTCCACATTTCAAATAAAATACTTATAATATTTATTTGAATCAAGCAATACCTTTACAAATCTTGTAAATATTTTTAAAATATCACTATATTTTCTTTGTGCCTTCTAGAACACATCCAATCAGGCATTGCTTCCGCAACAATCTTGTCATGAATGAAACAAAAACAAAAAATGTTAAAACTAAATATTTCCACAACAAACATCTTCCCCTTGAGATGATGTGTGAACTTTGTATTGGTCTCCAGCAATACATTAACTTGATAACCATCTATGAAAAAATTAGAAGTTCACTATTCTATTTAGCAATGTATTTACCTACTGACCAAATCAACCACCAAATCCATATTCCAAAGAAAGTACCCAAAACTTAATGCATGCAATTTTATCAAATATGCCAACTTGAGTCTTGGAAATGCAAACAATTAATTTCCATTTATCACAAAATATACAGTGAATAACCATTGAACCTTGTAGACCTTGCTTCAAACTTACATCTAAACCATAGTTATCATTAAAATTTAATACTTTAATCGGCATCATAATACCACATTTGAAGTGTACCATCAATATATATATATATATATATATATATATATATATATATATATATATATATATATATATATTAATACATATGCTTATATTAGTATTACCTCCTAGGTAATAAACATGAATAACATTATTAGGGAATGTCTTTAGGTCTTAATTAATATTTATAGTTTAGGTGACTGGTCTTAGTTTTTAGATTTTTCCAAATATTCAAAATATGTTATAGATATATGAAAAATCAAGCCTTTTTTTTAGATCAATGCTAGGGAAATAGGGTCCCTGGCCCATAAACATTAAATTCAATAAAACATAACTAGCCTGGCTTAATGGTCTTACCATCAAGGCATAAAGCCAATTTATTGATAAAGAGATTAGCTTACTGAAAGTATTAAGAATACTTTAAATAAATAACCAAATTAATCAAATAGAATACCCATAATTACTTTGCTCATCCTTCTTAGATCTATAAAGAGTACTAATGGTCTTGGACAAAGAGCTAAGAATGTGATGATATTTTTTCCTACTTCTTACCAGCTTTTATTCTTCATCCTCACCCATTTTTTCTAAATCCAAACATAAAACTCCATTTCCCTCCTTGGGTTTGCCTCTAAAAAGTTAACTCTTATTTACACTATTACCATAAAACCAACAAACTCAACATTTTGAATTGTTCTTACCAATGATATTACCTTATCCAAATTATTTACCTTTAACATATTAGAATCCAATCCTTCATACTGATTAGGAATTTTCATAAAAACTACAAGATGCTTGTCATTAGCCTCCTTTCCCCAAGAAGATTCAAATTTACACTTAGATTTTTGGTAGGAAGTAGAGAGGTGCCCAACCTGAAATTAATTATAACATCTGAAGGGGATTCCTTCCAAATTAAGGGTTTGAGTCTATCTTCTATTTTTCACTTTAATCTCAATAATTTTGGGAATATATTTAGAAATATCTAACCACACCAAAATCCTAGCAAAAGTAGTCTAGAAAAAATTCAACAAAGAAGCACCAATTTGCAACATATCACCCAATATGGAACCAATAACTGAAAGACCCATTTCAGACCAAAACTAAAGTGGAATATACAACAATCTCACCAAAATAGGACATAGTGAAATATTTTATATCAATGGGTTAAAATTAGTAATCTAGGGTTTCACGAGTAGAATGTGATTTTCACATCTCCATATTTTAGCCTAAAAAATCTTATCTTTATTAGCCAAAGAATCAAAAGTTACAATAAAATAAACTTTGGCATAGGGATATATTTCCATAGTGCCTTCTAATAAAGATCTCCAAGATTATGAAAGCCACTGGTGTAGGATGGAAAGAGATGGCCAGATCCTATTGAAATGACATACCAAACCCATTTCTACAAACCATTCTTCACCTTCCAAAATATCCTCTAGAGATTTATCTTCAAAATTAACAATTACATATTTACTCAAAGAAACCCTAACCTAATCCAAAAATGAAATTGTGGGCTCTTCAAAAACTTTGTCTAAATGATTTATCAATATTTTTGAATATGACCATTTCCTTGAATCTCTTGAGCTAACCTCCTTATTGCCTTATTCTATCAACACTTAGTATTTTTCTTAAGTTTTACCCTTTGACACTCCTCCTCAACTGATGAATCCACACTCAGCCCCATGCTAGCCTCATTGTTTGGATTCAACACCCCTAACCTGACCGTTGTTACTGGTGGAAAATGCTTAGTGCCATCAAAATCCCTAGTTGAAACCATTTCATGTAAAATTTTCAAAAAAATCAAGCCTTTTAATAGTGAATTCCCATGCCATATAAATATGATTTATATAAAGATCACATAATCTAATTTATAAAATCCTCTTATCAAATAACCTGATCAAAAGAACTTATGAAAAAATGTTGTGGCATTGAAGGCAAATACTTGAACAAATGAGCTATGATTATATGAACTACACAAGAATAAATAAATATATATTATTACTCATTTAATCAGTTCAAATGATAAAATGTTATAACTTAGCATGAATGTAAGGTATTTGTCTGATTCAAACCATGCATTACATCAATTTCAAAATGAACACTATAATTATTATGAATCACTGTATACACTAAAGAACTACCACTATGAAATTTTAGAAATTGATACTAAAGAGTATTTCATTTAGAACCAACTTATGATTTTTGAAACCACTTATTTAACATTAGAAGTCAAAATTTTCATTAAAATATAGTATCAAATGTATGCCAATGTAAAATAAAATGCATATTTGATTGAATGCAAATGAGTTTGGCCCCACTGTAGTTTTATACTTCATGACACTAGGTCATCTATATGTCAGAATAAAAAACATGACATGACCTTCACAAAAGAGGGTGTAATTATAAAAATAGGTTGAATGAAATCTTGCCACACTTCAACTAATGCAATCACCATTAAAATTTTTTAAATCCAAGCCTCCTCAATACAACATATGAGCTACCAACTTAGATAATCAAAGTCCCTCCTACCCACTCTTTTTTGTGTTAGAAATTATGAATTTATTATCTCCATATAAACCTTTCATCCATACTACTACCTATCCTCCATCATGGTATGACCCTAATAAATTTTTTTAGTTCGATGTCGACATTGGTTACTATCATGAAACATCCCATGCCTCTCTAATTTTTTTTGTATCCTTCATGTTAGGAGAAGCTTTTGATCATGATTTTATGATCAAAGTTTTTCATAATAAATATCTTAAATATTCTCAATAAAAGATAATTTTTTATAAATATAAAAATCAAAAGTTTCAAAAACCTTATCACTCCTCAGATCTAAGTACATAACATTCCAACAATTTTTTTTTTCCTATTAATTCCAATTATGACCAATATTACACTAATTCCCAATATGTGAACATGGAAAATGTAAACTATTATTGAAAGCCAACTCATAAAGACCCTGCTACTAAACCTAAGAATCTCTCTAATGAGGAAAAACCTTTTTAGGATATTAAAACTAGTCATAACTCCTATTTATAATAATCCATTAGTGATTAGTTGACTCACACCATTTGAACTTCAAACTAAGAACATCATCTCTAGTCAAGTTAAGCCTCAGTCTAGTTATTCCTTTAAATAAAAGTGGAATTCCCTAGATGAACTTATTAAAAACTTCCACTCATGGAATTAGTAATAACTTCTCTTTATCAATGCAATTTCCTTATGTAGCATTTATAAAGACATCAAAAAACCCCCATATAATGATTATGATATACTTATTACCACCTCTAAAGGTCTCACACCTATGTAAGTATAATGCAATTTCCTTATGAAACAATTATAAAGACATCAAAAAACCCCCATATAATTATTATGATATACTTATTACCAACTCTAAAGGCCTCACACCTATGTAAGTTCATGCTATCAAAAACATTTATTCCTCTTCTTCCTCTTAAAAACTCTATATATAATTTCTTGAAGAAGACATGATCAATGATGAAGTCATATTTCAAGCTGATGACCCACCCTTATTCATTAATATTGGAATAAATAATACCCTAATTAGGAAAGTCTTGGTGAATGAATGCTCAAGAATTAATATTACCTCTCTTTGTCTACTCTAAAATTTTTGATATTCAAAAGATAACATAAAAAAAACTTAGTTCACTTGCTATGGATTTGATAAAAATAATAAAAATCCTCTTGGTTTCATTTATATCCCTCTCACTATTGGACTCAAATATATACACATCAAGCTTATCATTTTATATCTTCCATTATCTTAAAAAATGATCTTAGGCCATCATAATCTACATGTCACTCTTTTGGATTTTGATGATGTTGAACCCAATGAATTATAATACCACTTGATTATCTCCTTACATATTGGAATGGATCCCTCCTCTTATTTGAATAATCCCCATTTAATGAAATTACTTAGATGTTCACATAATATATTAATATATCATAAAAAAGAGAGCATAGATAATGAATCCACAATGATGATTAATAAAAGAGAATAATGATTGATAAATATAAATAAGCCACTTTGAGTGGGAAATCTACGTAATAATTAAATAAGATTAGAATTTCTAATATGATACTCACATACTAGCCACTACCTCCTATATGTAATTTACTTAGCCATAGTTATTCCACAAGCTGAACTTACTAAGAACATAGATAAATAAGACAAGACAATATAAGATGTATGTAAGCCAAAATTAAAAAAACACATATCCCTATAAAAACCATAGTTAAGGGTGTAACATGCCCTTAACCTTTAGAAAAACATTGTCTTCAATATTTAATCAACACTAAATGTTTTTGCATGTAAGTTTTATCCTCCCAATTTGTATCTTCACAATGTAGATTCTTCCATTTGATCAAATACTCCTTAATCAATCTTATAAATAGTTTGTTAGTGTTCATTTTAAGTATCTCTTTAGGATTTAGAATAACCCTACCTTCCTCATCTACTTCAAGTAACTTAGCTTGAGTATAAAATTTATTTCTATTTACCTTCTCCAACAAATATACATGGAATACTAGATATATGTGAATGAACTAGGGGAATTCTAGCTTATAGGCCACACTACCAATTTTATGCAAATATATGATAAAGACCATAATACTTACAAGAAAACTTATCTTTTTTATGTTTCTTTAGAGACATTTTATTATATGGATGTAATCATATAAATACCTAATCACCAATGTGAATATGCTTCTCACTAGAGTGTTGATTTACTTGTTACTAAATGTGATTTTGTGCCATGGCTAAATCTTCTCATAGAATAGAAAGTACCTCTTATTGATGTTGAATGTGTTTCCTAAATAGATCTAACCTTGGGATTGAACTTCAAGTTTTAAGTGATGGATGAGGGATGATATCTATACAAGGCCACAAAGGAAGATATTTTGGATGAACTATGAACAAACATATTATACCACCATTCAACAAGTTGCAGCCAATGAAACAATTTATCATTTTGTTAGAAATAAAGAAACATAGATACCCTTATATACATTTTCTGACTACCTCTATTCATGAATTATATTAAGGATGATAGGATGAGATATGATCCAACTGGGTTCCCAAGCTTGCAAATAATTTAATCCAAAAATTACTTGTAAATATGGGATATCGATCACTTACAATGATATTTGGCGTACTATGTAATATATAAAATGTATTAAAAAAATCAAAAGGTATTATACTAGAAATAAATAACTTTGATAAGTAAAAATATGAGCATACTTGGTAAGTTGATCCACAACCACATGATAACATTTATAAAATAAAACCTATAATAAGCTAGTAATGAAATCCATCAAAACCTCCTCCCAATGTTGGCTAGAGATGGATAAAGTATGAAAAATATATGGGGTATTAATGGTTTCCCCCTTTTTTTTTTGACATACCATGAATTTAGTCACATATTACTAGACATCCCCCTTGATTCCTTCCCAAAACAAATCTTGCTTGATTCTATGATATGGACTAAAAAATCCTGAGTGACCTCCTATTGGAGATGCATGAAGTTATCAAAGGATTTTATGTTTGAGGAGAGAATGATTATATATGTATAATCCATATTTATACCATAATGTGTTCCCCTTCCATGATTTTTTTAGATTCTGCTAAATCTTGCTAAATATTTTGAATCAAATCATGGGTAACATTTTCATTCTCCCATTTTGATTTTTCTTCCTTTAGCAAGTTTTCCTACCAAATGGTCATTGTGTGTAATAATTCCTCAAATAATTCATCCCTCTGGGATAGTGTATCTTCCATGACATTCCCTTTTGATTTATTAAACACTATTTCAAAATATAGCCAAATATTTTAGTTACCCATTTTTGTTGTTCTTCATAAGATAATCATTATTCTATAAAATATTTGAAGCTATCATGATTAATATTTACCTAGAAGTGATGACCCATAAAATAAGGTCTCCATTACTTAATTGCATGAAAAAATAACCATCATCTCTTTCTCATAGATTATCTTGAGCCTACTTTTCCCCTTAAGTTGGAGAGTCTCAAATGTAAGTGGCCTACCTTCTTTCATGAGTATAAGACTCATGCCATATCTTGATGCATCACATTTCACAATAAATTTTTTAGAAAAATAAGAGATATCCAAAACTAGAGTGGTGCACATAGCCATTTAAAAATTCTCAAATGTCTTGATAGTTGTATTATCCTAGTAGGATTCTTTCCTCAACAAATATATGAGTGGGGCTGTGATGTTATCATAATTTTTTTATAAACATGTAATAGTAACTAGTTATCCCCATAAATCCCTAGAGGTTATTGAGGGTCTTAGGAACATGCTAATTTATCATTGCTTGGGTATTTTTAGGATCAAATTTCACTCCTTCAAGTAAAATAATGTGACCCAAGTACTCCACCTCTTATATTCCAAAAGCATATTTGGAAGGTTTGGCATAAATATGATGTTTTTACATAACTATGGGTACTTGTTTCACATGCTTCAAATTATCATCTTAATTTTTGTTGTAAATGAGGATGTCATTAAAAAAACAACTCAAAATTTCTCAAATATGGCTTGAAAATAGTATCAATAAAACTCTGAAATCTAGATGGTGCATTTTTGAAGCCAAAATACATGACCATAAACTCATCATGGCCTTCATCATCTAATGGGAACTAACTAGTTTTGGAGATTTAGACCATAATCCATGCAATTCAAATATCCTACTTTTTGAATGGAAGCACATGAATAGTTATTAAAAATTCATCACAATAATGCTCAAAGTGATAATACATTTCAGTCCCATAATAGTGTTAGCGCTTCTCATGAGAATAAAAAAATAGGAGAATATAAAAAATAGTCTCCCATAGAAAGCTTAATACTATGGATTTTTATAAAATAGTTGATGGTACCACCATCTGCAATTATGACTTAAAATTTTAAAGTTGGGTAAATGAAATATTTAAAATGAGTAGCTAACTTATTATTAATTAAGTTGTGTGTACTCCTAAGGTCAATAAACATATTCATGTTCTATTTATTGAGGAAACACACCACCTTAAGAATTTTAATAGTAAAAATACATGAAAGTGCATGAAAATAAATAGTAGGTTGAGAATGTTTTTATTCATCTTAAGGTTTGTCCAAACCTACACCTAAAGCCTCACAATATTTATCATTCTCAATGGCACCTTCAATTTAAAATAAATTATTTTTATCACAATGATGTCCTTTGATCTATTTTATATCAAAACTAAAACATAAACTTTTTACATGTTTCTCTTAAAATTGTTGAGTGGTCAATATGATAGGTTGAGGAAATGATGATGCTAGGAAAGTGCATTCACAAATATTAGTGAAAGGTATTCGTTTGATCATCTCTTTTTCCTCTACTAGGTTTGACCTTAGGATGGCTTTAGATATTGATGTAGGATTAAACATGTGAACCTTAAATTGGATGTTAGCTTTGAGGCTACCCAAAAACAAGTCAATTAGAGTTTCCTTAGTGATGTCCGCCACACATAAGGAGATATTATAAAATTGATGAATATAATCTTTTATAGTCCTTATTTGGTGTAGTTTGGCTAGATAGCTAAATTATTTTTATGATACATTATTGTGATAGTGGAACTACATATCCTTAGAAAATACATACTAGGAAACTAAGAGATCCTTATTTTTCTTTTGAGCACACAACCATTGATACCAATTGAACTATTTAGGTTTAAAATATAGTGAGTCCATGACCACTTTTTGTGAACATGGAGTCTGATGTAGATCAAATAAATTTTCAATTTGAGTGATCCATGTGAGTGTATTATTACCTTAAAACTTGTGCAAGTCCACTTTAAGCAACATTGACTTTAGACTAGGATTAGTGATGTGATTATTTGGAGGACGAGATCCAAACTAGAGTGTTGGAGTGTTATTTTATAAATACTAAGCTAAAACATTAGACAATTACCTAGTTATTTATTTCAATTTATCCCAAAATCTCTTTAGGTCCCCTCTTATCCTTATTATTTCCCCTTTAACAACATCAAAATCATACTTATGACCATGACATGTAACCCTAAATGAATGTGTTCAACTTACTATGAAATACATGGATTAGAAATTAAAAAATCTCTATCATCATTGTGAGGAGTTTATTTCCATTTCTCACATCCATTAGTGTTAATATCAGCCATGGACAAAACCTAGGAGGGTTTTATCCCTCAAAAATGTTTATCAACATATGATACCACTATTATTACCTCACCAAGATGAATCTAACAACTACTATAATCCACAAGGGTGAAAATCTTTGGCCTAAAAATTTTACCAATGTAATATACCATTATAATCATCTCAAAAAGATGAATCCAATAAATGGTAATATGCACAAGGTTAAATCGTTTCCAAACTATTTTTTAATTTTTAAAACCATTTTAAACAATACTATAGTCATAGAAAAATTAAATTCTTCCTAGATTGCAAGTTATGTTTTTTCGATCCTTTAACTCACATGAAAGCCACAACATTAGATCCAGAAAAAATTACCACTATATAAACATTCCCAAATTGAAGCTCTAATATAACTTGTAATGAAATTACTTAGATGCTCACATAGTAGAATAAAATATTTCATAAATGAGATCAAAGATAATAGATCCACAAAAGTAATTGATAAAATTCAAAATGCATGATAAATATAAATAAGACACTTCGAGGGGTAACCTCCATAATAATTTAATAATAAAAAAATTTATATTATGATACTCACATATTATCCACTACCTCCTATATATATTATACTTAGCCATGGTTATTCCATAGGCCATCCTTACTAAAAACATGGAGAAATGAGACAAGATAATATAAGAGGTATGCAAGTCATAATTCAACCACACATATCCTTAGACATGCCATAGGTTAAGGGTGTATCACCCTCATGGAATTTTTAATAACTTCTCCTTATCATATCAAGTTACTTATCTAACAATTGAAAGACATTGAATAACCCCCATTTATTAATTTTAATATACCTATTTCCACCTCTAAAGGTCCCACACCTGTGGAAGTTTATGCTATCAAAACCATTTCTCCCTCTTCTTCCTCTAAAAAACCCTCTATAGAATTTCTTTAATAAAACATGATCAATGATGAAATTATATTTAATTTTGATGACCCACCCTCATTCATTAATATTTGAATAAATAATACCCTAATCAAGAAAGTCTTGGTGGATGAATCCTCATGCATTAATGTTACCTCTCTTTGGATACTCCAAAAAATTGGATATTCAAAAGATAATATTAAGAAAAATCAGCTCACTTGTCATGGATTTGATAGAATTAATAAAAATCCACTTGGTTGAATTTGGATCCCTCTCACTATTAGACCCATATCTATACACACCAAAATTATGGTTTTATATCTTTCATTATATTATTAAATGGTCATAGGCCATCCATGAACTCATCACATGATATTTGTCACATATTCATGTATCCAATGAATAAAATTCATCCATAATGGAAAAAATTATAAACATGAAGCAAATCCTAACCCTTAAAACATCCAACTTCCCAATCCTAAATATCAATATCACATTCCAACTACTACTCACATCAATATTCCACCTCTTCTTGATTTATTCAACTTGTATCCTAATATACATGTCACTCTTTTGGATTGTGATCATTATAAACCCATTGAATTATAATACTAATTGATTACCTCCTTACATATTGGAATGACTCCCTCATCCTCTTCTTCCAAGAGCTATAACTATCCATTTAATTAGTTATAATACTTAAAGTCCTCCCCCCATGTAATGATAATAAATATTATTACATAAATTATGATTTCACTTGAAATGAGTATGGGTATCTAAACTATTTTAATATATGATAACCATGTCCCCTCACACTTTTAGTAAAATAGGCATCTCCACTACAAATATTATTACTGGAATTGATTATCTTTCTTCTCATGGCTATACTATCCATCCCTCTTATGATGATTCTTATATTATGGCCCATACCCAATCATGAGATTTGGACGTAATGCATTATCAAAAAACTCTTTCCAAAATGCATGCCTTCAATTAGGATGTCCATGTCATTCATATATCATCTGACTATATTGATATTGAATCAGAATTTGAATTTCATGTCCCTCTTATTAATCTACTCTTGATAGACACCCCATGGGTTGTTTAACACATTTTACCTATTTACATATTTGACAACATCGATAAACATAATAACATTTAATTAGTTTCATACACTTATAATGCTCTAAATCAACCTGATATTATTCCTTTTATTTCTCAACTATTATATTGCACTCACTAACTTGATATAATCAAAATTTTAATCCTAAATTACATCAACCATGTATCTTATAATGTTGATACAATTCTTTTAATTCACCACCCATAGTAGAATACATCAACCAACTTGATATAGTCAAAGCTATTCTTATCACCATAAAATGTATTGAATAGATTGATATAGTTTAACCGATATTTTTTGCACCACATTTTATCAACCAAACCAATACCATATATCTATATTCATTACCTTATAAAATTTCCTTCAATGTTAATAAAACTGCTATCATAAAAATCCATGTTGAGCTTGATAAAAATAGTAATTAGATTATACATCTTGAATTATATGTCAAATACTATGGAAATTTTCCCATTCTTCCTATTGATAAATTTATCCTATAACTCTTCCATGATATAGAGCCTCATCTTCCTCACCAAAATCACAAACATGGTAATTTTCAAAAAAAATATCCTTGATTCAATAATTTTGTTGCTACCATTGATCCCAACACACATTATAATTCAAAGCTTCCTACATCTCCCTATCAATTACAAGATTTAAATACCATGCTTATTGAATAAAATGTTACAATGAATTATGAAAACACTACCTCTAATAGACCCATTCATGAGTCTGTAAATTCATCCCAATATAAAATTATACCTCTTCTTTGAAAAATATTATGAAGCTTTTTCTTGGTCATATGAAGGAATGCCTAGTATTGATCCTAACATTATTGTCCATAATATCATCACCTATCCCAATGTAAAATAAGTGTATCAAAAGCAATAAAAAATTCCTCTTAATATTTATACCCTATGTCATAATGAAATCATCAATGTCCTAGATGTTAAGTTAATCAAACTTATAGATTACTTAGAATGGGGATCAAACATTATTCCCATTCCCAATAAAGTCACCATGGTCATTTCTAATTGTATAAAATTTCATAATATCAACTTGGCATGCCATAAAGACAACTTTACTTTACCATCAATTGATGTTATTGTTGATTCTATGACCACCTACGAGATGTTATCTCTCATGGATGGTTTCTTAGGATAGACTCATATTCACATCTCTCCTGAATAAAAACATGAAACCACTTTCACCATTGAATGGGGAAACTATAGCTACATTAAATGGCATTTGGCCTTAGTAATGGTAGTGATACTTACCAAAGTATAAGACCTTTATATTTTAGGATCTCATCCATAAAATATTTGAAACTTATATAGATAATTTTACTGCTAAATATAAACATCATGAAAATCAACTTCATGACCTTAATATAATCTTTGATGAACTCATCCAATATAAAGTTTCACTCAATCCTCACGAATGTTTTTTTAGTGTCACTTATAATAAAATCTTAGGATTTTTAGTTTCCCCACATGGGATTAATGTCGACCCTACTAAAATCAAGGCCATTATCAACATGTCCATTCATTTCACTATTTTAGGCATTCTTCCCTATATTGGGAAATTTTGGGCAATCTGATGATTTTTACCTAAGATGGCCTACCATATTTAATAAAAAAAAATTGTCATAAATAAAGGTGTTACTCTAAAATGGATCAATGCATGTCAAAATTATCTCAATCAAATGATGGAATCATTAATTCATATTTCTACTCTTAGACCACCTTCCAATGATCACCCACTCATATTTTAAACCTCATATATACCCATATAAGTTTTAGTAATGCTTGGTCCACAATATAAATTCAAAAGAGAATAAGTTATACACTACATTAGTCATACCCTAATATATTATAATATGTATTACATGGAAGTGGAATGTAACTATATTTCCATTTTATTCACAACTGAAAAGCTTCAACACTATATGATTTATTAGACCAGTTATGTCATTGTCCATTTTGACTCCCTTTGACACTTAATCTCCAAATATTTATCAATTGGAGACATAATTGGCATATGGATGGTGATCTTAATGGAATTTGACTTAATAATTGATATAAAAAATTAGTCAAAGGCCAAGTGATCATCTATCAACTTGTTTTAATACATACACCAACTACTAATCATGTTCAGGATACTCTTTTTGATAAATAAATATTTACATTTAAGGTATCTAACAAGTTATATCTCTTAAATATTATTTTCAAAATTCAATAACTGATCTTGATGCATAACACCTCGAAGAGCTTGAAATTTCAGCACTATACACTTTATCAAACCACTTATGTCATTATCTATTTTGAACCCCTTTGACACTTTATCTCCAAATATTTATTAAATAAAGAAAAAAATTCACATGGATGATGATATTAATGTAATTTTACTTAATATTTTTTATAAAAAAACATTTGAAGGCTAAGTGATCACCGATCAACTTGTTTTCATACCTACACCAACTACTAATCATATAAAGGATACTCTTTTTGATAAATAAATAATTACATTGAAGGTATCAACCAAGATATATCTATTAAAGATTATTTTCATAATTTCACCACTAATATCTATGTAAAAAATCTTGAAGATCCCAAAATTTTAGCATTATATGATTTATTAGACAATGTATGTCATTATCCATTTTGACCCCATTCAACACTTCATCTCCAAAGATTTATTAACTATAGATATAATTGGAATATGGATGGTGATCTTAATGGAATTTGAATTAATAATTATTATAAAAAATATGTTAAAGGCCAAGTGATAACGGATCAACTTGTTATCGTACCTACATCAACTATTAATCATCTTCAAGATATTCTTTCTGATAAATAAATAATTTACATTGAAGGTCTGAACCAATATATCTCTCTTAAAGATTATTTTCATAATTTCACCATTAATATAGATGCATAAAACCTAAATACACTAAAATTTTAATTTTAAGACTTAAACCCAAATTCATCATAGAATAACAACTAGAAGATATAATTGACTTACACGAAGACACTTCAACACTTCACTTTGACATAACCAAATTTATTCAAGGAGATTGGGAATATTGTCTTATTTGATCCTCATAGTAAAATAATTCCTATTATTTTTCTATTAAACCTTTGAATTCATCAATAACATGGATGAATATGAATCTTTCATCGTAGGGATGCAAATAGCCATTAGCTTAAACATCCCATACTTACATACCTTATGAGACTCAAAACTTATATTCCATAAATTCAATGGAAAATATCAATGAAAAAGTGAAAATATGATTGCATATCACCAACATGCCTCTCTTGGGTTGTTGTGATCATAAAACCCACTAAATATTTTTCTCACCATCCTAAGGTGAAACACAACAACTTTGGTAAGTAAAAGCACTAAAATTCTTTCCCCAAGTTCCCTAGAGCACATAAACTTGGCTCTAATACCAAAATGTAACAACTCAATTTCTACTATGTTCATGATGAAATTATTATGTAAATGAATCAACCCTTTCACCTTTCATGAATGTCAAGATGAAATCAAACTAGTTTAATAATATGGGGTCTAAGGAAGAATAATTGATCCTAATATGCATAGAGTTATTTTTTATAATTCTAGGAATAATTTAGAAAATCAAACATTAAAATATGTATTATTATAATTTATAAATCAAACATTTATTCATTAATAAAATTAGAATTAGATTAGAAAGATATAATCTAACCTATCTAATAGAGTAAAAATTATAAAAGAGGCAATCTATTGAAGGAAATATCTCTAATCCACATAATTTCTTATCACTTTCTCTTCCTTGTCAATCACTTAATGCCACAAGTATAAAAAAAACTAAATGAAAATAAATAAAAGAAACCAAATGACAAATAAAATAAATGGAAATGAAAACTAAATGAGGAAATAGAAACTAAAACTATCATACTCAATTAACACTATCAACTAAAGATAAAACTAAATAAATAACTAATAAAGATAGATCACTATTTATAATAATCTAATAACTTATACATGAAATAAGATAACAAAACAACAAAGGAAAGTAATTAATATATCTAAAAAACTTGACTAAGCAATTAAAATACACTAGAAATGGTAAATAAATAATAAAATATATTCTAAAAGATGAAGTATAACTAAGAAAGTAACAACTAATACTAGAAAGATAAAAACATTTGAATAAGTAATAAATCTAAAGAAAATAGAAATGAAACTATAATATAAAAAAACATGAAAGTAAATAATTAAAGATTAACAAAACATAATAATTTTTTTTTATCTAAAATGGAAAGCAAAGTCTAACTATAATATAAATAAATAGAAATCTAATTAAAAATAAGATAAATTTATGAGACTTGGAAAAAAAATTGACTTAGATGTGTAAAAAAGATAAATTTATTGAGAAGCAACTGAAATGAGTCTGATTACAAACATAATCTTCAAAATAGAATCAAATTACAATCAATGGATTAAAAATTCATTGTAAACTGTGAGGTATTCATCATTATAGGGTGAAGTACATAAAGTTAAGTGTATATGACTGAATATCCACAATCATCAAATGATATTAATTCTTGATAATATTTAGATAATTAGTTATGAATAAATAAATAAACATGGATATAATTTCATGATTCAAATAGATTATTTCACCTTCAAAGAATGCAATGTTTGGTCTATTTGAAATTGATTATTCAATCTCAAAGATTCTTACATAGAAGATAAAATATGGAAAATTTTAAAACTTTTATTACCTCTTGATATTTATGTGTTTCTCCCTTTGTTATGTGTCTTTAATATCTTTATAAAGTAACTCTCCTTGAGATAGATATGAATCAAGTTAGAACTAACTTTTTAGTTAATTGTAGAAAAATTTAATTGACCTTTAAAAGTCATTTAGTTTACTTTATAAGTTTAAAAATATATAACTTAACTTTATAATTTTAATTTAATAAATTCCAAGAGATTAAATATGAAATTAGACCAAATTATAACTTCTAATGGGTGGGGGGCCTTATTATTTTTTAGACATCAATTCAAAAAATCATTTATGTACATATATACTAAATAACCAGTAAATGCTAAAATTTAAAATAGATTAAAAATATTACCCATAATATTCCATAAATAATATTTATCCATTAATGATTAATATTAAGTATAATAAATTGCAATATGCCAATTTTATACTCTGATAAAATAAAATTTACTTTCATGCAAAATAAAACATATCATCACCAAAATTCATCTATACATAACTCAAAAGTGTAAAGTACCACATCAACATTGTACTAATGTATCAACACAATAAATAAAAAATGAGATAAGAACATAGTCACTTAGAGTCAATCATAAAAACTAAATAGATCAATGGAGCCTCTATCTATTTGGTACTTAGTGTACTATATTGAAGTGGTAGATAATTCAATCAGATATGTGCCTCCCTATTTGTCATCAAATTATAGCTTTGATTTATTATGTACATGAGTTATCAAGGGATGATCTATACTATTTCTAGCATGTTTCCTATTGGAAGAGGCAAGTTCATTAGGTATAGGTGAAGAAGACCTAGTAATCAGTGCCAAAAAGTATAGGGCTATTTTCAAGCTAAGTGGGTAAAATAACATAATGTGGAATGAATTCAATGGTAGCATGAATTCATTGGGAAGATGAACTTAGAGTATCTCATACATAAGGATGATGTATCTAAGGGGATCTACTAAAACCTCTAGATGTCCTTGAGAAAGTAAATGAAGATGAAGGAATAATATCAATCAAATTCTATAAAATGGGTTTAGATACATAAAGGTGAAGTAAAACATGATTTTAAATATTTAAAGGTCTAGAAAATATGTCATCATCCCTATGGCCATGAAAAATCTTCCCATGAATAAGTAACTTCACTATGTCTTTCATTCTTTCTTAGTAACACATTTCTCCCTTATTGGAAATATTTTCATTGATGTTAAAGGTGTCTAGATGAGATTGTTGGCAAGAGTATTGTCATTGATATCAAAGAATACATAATTGGTCCAAGAAAAAGGCCAAAGTACACTAATCGATCCTTTATAATATCACTAGATTTATCACTTTAATGGGCCGATCCATGAGAAATTTTTTAATTAATATTTACCTATTTAAAAGGTGACCGAATATGAGCTTTTTATGAAGAACATATATTATATTTTAATATGAATGCATGTTGATTGACCCTTGCCTTGATCAGTGCTACCTTGGAAGAAGATGTCTCTCTTCATGGAGTCGCCCCTCTTGGGGGATTTAAAAATAAATTAAATGCATTTTAATGAGGTTGAACTCCTTTGAAGGATCACCTCTCTTAGGTAAAGAGGCACATGAAATGGTATATAAATAATATGAAATGCGAGTAAATTCAACAAGCAAAAAATATAAAATCAGTCCAATAAAAGTAGATTTATGAATGTGGATAATAGAAGATACATCATATAAAAACCAATAAATTTGAGGAGAATAAAATATTAGAATATCACTCAAGGAATTTTTTGAAAGAGATTTATTGTCAAGAAGACAATACTTTATTGAGTTAGAGGTTGGTGCCTCATATTGGAGAGGTTGGTTCCTCACATTAAGGACATTGGTGTCTCTTGCTGATTTGATGCTCAGTGATGGGGATTGGTGTCTCTAGTAGCTTGGTGCCTATAAAATATTTTTATATTGGGGATTGGTGTCTCCAATATGTTTGTGTCTATAAATTTTGTAAGAGAAATTTATATTGTGTTTTTTCCCTAGAAAGGGTTTCCACATAAATCTTATCTCTTAATTGTGTTATCTTGTGTGAATGATGTTATTATGGTTATTAATTTTTATTATGTAAAGATGAGCTTATTATAGTTCACGCCCACTTTTAGTATAAGTGTGTGCTTAATAATTGGTATCAGAGTAGGTTCCTTTATAAATAGTCTAACTGCTAGAAGGTAGATTTTAAAATCACACATGACCGATCAAGAAGGATTTTCATCAAGTAGAGCTCATTATTTGATGTAAAAAACTATTCATTATGGATAATAAGGATGAGAACCTATTTAATGTCTCTTGTATTCAATATTTGGCAATCATTAGTAAATTATTATATTTCTCCATCATCTCCACCAATAAATCAGGCTAGAAAGAAGGCTAGTGAGAACAATGCAAAAGATGTGAATGCAATCTTTTGTGGTCTATTAGAATCAAATTTTATCAAGGTGAAACATTATAAACAGGTAAAATAAATCTTAGATAAAATTAGGAAATTATATTAAGGAGATGACAAATTTAATAAAGTTAAGCTTCAAACACATAAAAGACAATTTGAAAGTTTGAATATGAAGGATGAAGAAAACATTATGTCCCATCTACTTCACGTGGATGAAAATGTTAACACTATCATAGGTCTTGGAGAAAATTTTGAATATGTAATTACCATACATAAATTATTAAGGTCTCTTCCCTTGATATTTTATGCCAAAGTCTTCGCCATCAAAGAAATGAAAAACCTAGATACTCTAATGATGGATGAATTGTATGGGATCCTCATGACATATGAAATGAGGAACAAAATGGAGAAAAAAATTTAAAAAAGGAAACATTAAAATCCTCAAATAAAATTAATAATAAATAACTTGATCCAAGTGATAATTTTAATAATGAATTAGATGAAGAATAAACTCATTTTATGAGGATGCTAAAGAAAGGATTTGACAAGTACAAAGGTAAGTTACCTTTTAAGTGATTTAACTATGCGAAGATAGGAAATTTTATGTCAAAATTCCCATATGTATAAAATGAAAATAGTGATGAGAAAAATAATAGCTTTCACAAGTACAAGAAAAGTCTCTATTCTAAAGAGGAAAGTAGTTCATATGAAGAGAGTTTCTCTGCTAGCGATAGAGAAGAGATATTATTCATGGTAAAAGAAATAAAAGTTGACATCTTGGAAAGTGAATATAAATAAAATAATAAGAATATTTATAAGGGAAAGAGAATTCAAAAATATATGGAGAAGTAGATTTGGAATAATAACTCATTTGTGCCCTAAGTGAAATAAAAAAACTTAAGAAGAAGAACTTGAAAAAAAAATATAACTTCAAGAGGACTTTGAATATAAGTAAAAAATGTCAAAAATTCTCAAGGAATCAAAAAATATGATCATCAACCTCAAGATTCAACTTTAATAAGCCAAAAACATTGAAGAGGATGTGAGAATCCAATTAAATAAAAAGGAAAAAAATTGTGAGAGGCTAGAGTTTGAAATCATTTCCTTGAGGAAGGAACTAGAGAAAACAACCACTAAGCTAAACATAAGCCTCAAATTTGAGAAGAGTAATGATATATTAGATGATATCATAAATGGGTATAGGTAACCATTTTTAAATATTTGTGTTATATATAAATGAAATTATATGGCCAACAAATAAGATCACAAAGAGCCACCAAAGAAAGCAAATAAGGAAAAGACTAAAATATATGCAAATATTTTCTAAAGTCCTAGCAAAAAGAAGAAAAGAGAATCAAGTCCCACATAAAAAAAACACTCCTCCAAAAGATAACAAGGATAAATTTTGAAATTTATTTCCTCTAAGGTAGACACACATGCCTAGGTTCCAAAATTATTTCTTTGGTTATTAATTTTCATGTAATCACTTTGGTCACAAAGCAATACACTGTAAAATGTGCAAAAAATATTTTATTTGGATCAAGAATAGAAGTGATTATGGGTTTAAAAATAGGAACTATAATTCATTTTCTCCTTTACTAGATTACAATGTCATATGTTATAAGTGTAAAAATTATGGGCATACAACACACTTATGTAGAAGTAGTTTTATGAAACTTCCTAGGCAGAATAAGAAAGTGGAAGCCATGAGTAAACAAGAGGAAGAAACTTAAAAAATATGGAAAAATAAGTAGGATAAATAAAAGGAGAGACATATGCTTGTGAAAAGTTAATTTTATGCACAAGAGGTAACACTAAGATCATAATAATAATTATGAATATAACGGGAACTAATCATTGCATTATCTTTTAGCTCTGATGAAAATATATCTTAAAGGATGAATTCTCACATAATATTAGATAGAGAATATATGTTTGGAGAGAAGAATGAGAAATATAATTAGGATAAAGTTGATGTTCCAAGGTCCAAGAATATGAAAAAATTGAAGAGAATTTTATGTTTTTCATGATCTACTTGTGGGTAGAATTATAATAAACATCCATTTTCCATTGATGTCAAAGGGGGAGAGATACAACAAGGGGGATATTTATATATGGGGAGATTTATAGACAGGGGGAGTATTTCATAATGAAGTAGGGAAGTATGTTGCAAGGTTTTCATCAATGATAAAGGGGGAAATTATTGGAAATATTTTCATTAATGTCAAAGGCATATGGATAATTTTGTTGTGAATGTTTTTATCATTGATATCAAAGAGGACATCTTTGGTACAAGAAAAATCCCAAATGCCACTAATCAATCCATCATAGAAACATTGGATTTATCAATTTAATGGGCCAATCCATGAGAAATTATTTAATTAATATTTACCTATGCAAAAGGTGATTGACTATGAGGTTATTATGAAGAACATCTATTATATTTTAATATGAATGTATGTTGATCACCCTTGCCTTGATCAATGCCACCTTGGAAGGATACGTCTCTCTTCATGGAGTCACCCCTCTTAGGGGATTTAAAAATAAATTAAATGTGTTTTAATGAGGTTGACCCTGTTTGAAGGATAACCTCTCTTGGGTAAATATGCATTTGAAATGGTATATAAAGAATATGAGATGGGAGTAAACTTGATAAGCAGAAAAAATGTAAAATCAGTCTAATAAAAGAAGATTTTTGAGTGTGGAGAATAGAATATAAATCATACAAACACTAGGAGATTTGAGGAGAAGAGAATATTAAAAGATCACTTAAGGTATATTTTGAAGGATATTTATTCTCAAGAAGATAATAATTTATTGAGTTAGAGGTTGGTGCCTCATATTGGATAGGTTGGTGCCTCATCTTAAAGAGATTGGTGTCTCTTGCTGAGTTGGTGCTTAGTGATGGGGATTGGTTTCTCCAGTAGGTTGATGCGTAAAAAGTATTTTTATAGTGGGGATTGGGTCTCCAATAGGTTGGTACTTACAATTTATATATATATATATATATATATATATATATTGTGGTTTTATTCCTAGAAAGGGTTTCCACGTAAATATTGTGTCTTAATTATGTTATCTTGTGTGAATGGTGTTATTATGGTTATTATTTTTTATTAAGTAAAAGATTAACCTGTACATATTCATCCCCTCCTAGTATAAGTGTGTTCTTAACATCCCTGATTTATGGGATTTGAGGGTCCACCTTGACATTTTATTTTAAATAATTTCACATTAAAAACTCAAAACTCAAACTTATATAGTTAAATTTCTAAAAAATCATTGTCAACACCTATTTATTGATAATAAACTAAGAACTACCAAAAAATCTAAAAAATACCAAATCATCTAAATAGTACCAAACCATCTGAGTACTATAATTACATTTGAGTACTCTTATTACTTACAAGTTTCAATAAAACAACTAAATACAAAATTTGAGGTTAAAGTGACTATTATCTTCTAATATGAACTTTGTATTATGATTATAGTTATCAAATTATGCCAATATTAGCATCATATTCAACAAAATATGAGGTTTTTAATTACAAAAAAAACTTTACTATTGAAATATCAATAATTAGATAATATACAAATTTATGCATGCAAATTTAACAATTTATCGAATATATCAAAACTTATCTGCATTTAAATACCAAAAATCTTATGCAAATCCTATGAGTTATAATAAAATTATCAATTGCTCAAAATCATTTAACTTGTATCACTATGTAAACAACCAAAACCTTGTATCACAAAACTACCACTTAGAACTCTATTTCCACATAAAATACATAAAGCTTCCCAAAAATTTGACAATTTTATACACTTGAAATATTCTCAAAATAATTTAAAATCATAAATAAATGAAATGTTTGCATAATAATTTTTGATACTCATTATATCAAATGTCTACATGCCATATCTCAAATACATGTAAAATATCTATCATACAACTATAAAAATAGTCAACATTTTAAGTTTGCAACACTTATTTTCATATATCAACAAATCCAAATTAATATTTTATGCTTAGTAAACACATTGAACTTGAATACATGTAAGTATACAACATCTAAAAAATGCATATGAGATACTATTCACCCATGTGATTTTTAACAGTACACATAAATATATTTGCACTAATATAAACTTTAAAATACCTTATAGATATAACAAATACATTTTATGATTTACAAAAAAAATATTTGAATTTCATGATCACACCTTAAAAAACAAAACAATTGATACCTTAAAGTACCAAATAGTAATTAACTATGCAAATGCATGAAAAATATATATATCATTGGATTTCATGATTTGACAGTCAAATATCTACAAATCAACTTATTTTTATCATAAATAAACTGATTGCATATCTTCCAAAATGATAACATACCATATTTTTAATGCATGCAAATGTTCCTAATAATAGTTTTTAAACAATCAAAACCCTTGAGATAAAAAAACATTTCTTTATGAAAAACATAACCAACTAAATCCCTTTCACATAAAAAGGAAACAAATCAAGCTCAAATGTATGCAATATATTATTCTCTGACTCAAATTCCATGTAACAACTAAAATTTTGGATATTTCACTTGAATAATTTGAACTTGAATTTAATAAATGATTCATAAACTATATTAATCAATGTACTATCTGATCATGGACAAAAAAAATGAATAGTTTCAACCTTATAGAATAAAACATGCAACATAGTGATCATACTAGTTATTTTAAATAAGTAGGGCACCTTAAAATCATGTGTATCTCTTAGATAGAGAAAAATTAGAACTCTTTTTTAGAAAATATATCATGCAAGCTTGAAAACAAATGTGAGAAACTATCAAAAAATTACATCAATAAAATTCTTACAAAGATCTATTTTCAAGATTTAAAATAAACTAACAAAAAACTATATATAATATTCTTAGATATTTCTTCCATATAACCCTCCATGCATATGGAATATTCTATCAAAGGATAAAATCAACAATAAATATTAAACTATGGTGACTATGTATACTACCCAATAAAAATAAATACTCACAATATTTAATTCTTCTCAATTAATGTGAAAGTTTCATATTATCCATGCTCTTTTACACAAAATCCGTTTAGAAAACATGAAAACATTTCCTTTTCATAGGAGTTATATAATGGATGAAAATAGTACAAAATACATATTCTCTTGATAGGAAACAAACATTTTTTATGTTGAAAAGTTTCAATCTTCCTCAAGATACCAAAAACCACTGCAGTTGAATGTCATCACCAAGCAATAAAATTTATACAAAGCTCCACTTATATCAATTATATTTCCAAATGATGTAATAAAAATCAAAGCAAAGGATTTTTATTTTAAGGTGGTTATCATAATTACATATTACATGAATTTAAGTGACATAGCACTATATTATTAGATAGTTCCCTCACCAACAAAATAAAAATAGGTTCACCAAACAAACCACAAGAAACCAAACCTTAAAAAGCTCTTTAGAATCCCTCTATCTTTACCAAAAAAATTCTAGACTCGAGGTAAGGATTTACCATTAACTCACTTCCAACCAAGACTACTGAAAAATCCAATCTTACATACTTAAAGGTATATGTTCATTGAATTCATTTACTATATCTTTGCATGAATCAAATCTTAGGGTTGAGGACCAACATCCAAGATATATATTAAACACCAAATTTTTAAATGAATTAAAACCCTTATAATTATGCAACAAGAATCATATTCACTAAATTATATCCATTTAACAAAACTATTGAACTTTTAATATATGCCTACCATATACTATTAATGACTATAAAATTAATGAACTCAATGTTTTATAGTTGATGTTAAGACCTAATTCATGCCAATGATGTTTGATAATAACAACTAAAGGAATCAAGATGAACATATAACCTTAAAATTTATTGTCGATGAAACATGTTACCTTTAATATGCACAAAATGTTTTAATGGTGCCAAGAAACATGCATTAGAGTCATGGATATATCATTTACATTTGTATTACAAAATATTCTAGATAGAGAAATAAAATGACATATAAATCTGAATATACTTGTTCCCAATTCTTACAATGAATATTTATGTTCAAGCCATAACAAACCTTGTGGATAGGAACTGAATGAAATTATCATCAGATTACACACCAAATAACATGCAATCAAAGTATTGATCTTGTGACATTTATATCAACCAATCATATTATAACTACACTGAAGACTACTACCAAGGTGAACTAAATAAAAATATTTATGAAATATTAACCTTATTACCTTCATTAGGTCAATTCTCCTATTTATCAAATTCTATTACAACTATCACAAATTGATTATTTCTAGAAAATGATTGAAGTTAGGGTTTTAACAATCATAAGTGCACACATATCAAAATACAAAGAGGTGAAATCGTAATGACTTTTTGATTATAAAATATACTAAAATTATCCATATTTTATTATATATTACCTTAAATTAGTTTTACGAGTAATAAAATCATTTCAATACACAAATATCCCATATTAGCATTCATGTAGAAAAATGATCATTCAAACTAATGAAAAAAAGTTGGCCTCCACTAGTAGATTTAAACATTATGAAAGAATTCACCTTATGGATGGACTAACCATGTTAATTTTAAAAAAAGAAGGGGGTACTAAAAATAGGCATAACATTCATGATCTTTCTATCCAGTTTCACTCATGAAATTAGGTTATAAATAAATTGTGAATGTAAATAAATTTAGGAATGTGA
Source organism: Torreya grandis (assembly GCA_037957365.1). Classification (NCBI taxonomy): domain Eukaryota; kingdom Viridiplantae; phylum Streptophyta; class Pinopsida; order Cupressales; family Taxaceae; genus Torreya; species Torreya grandis. The sequence goes on from JARHVA010008725.1 coordinate 328,899, forward strand.
TCCAAGTAAATCATTTCCTAAGTAGCTATGTGTGAACCCCTTTAAAATTAAAATATCTAGAGATGAATTATTCAGCTAGCATGGCATGAATAATAGAAAAAAATTATAACAAAAAAATTTGGGTTGGATGAAAAACTAATGCATACCCTAAACTATTAAGTAAATTATTTCTTAGGTAGCTATTTGTGAACCCCTTTAGAATTAAAATATTTAGGGATAAATTATTTAGCTAGCATGGCATGAATAATAAAAAAAATTATAATAGAAAAATTTGGGCTGGATGAAAAACTAATGCATATCCTAAAATATAAATTCTTAAGATTAAAAATGTTCATAACACATTAATATTTAGTACCTGTCATCATAAAATATTAGTCTATAAATGATAAAGTATTAATAATTTAATAATGATACAATAAACCATCCTTTTCTTTTCCTTTATAATGATGAATTGTCATAAACTTGACAAAATTCAATCAAAAACAAAAAGAAGAAAAACATGAAAATAAAAGAGAACAAGTCAACAATGGAAAAACAAACATGAAAGATTAATTTAATTGAAAAAAAAAATTTAATTATGATTTTTGATTGAATGATTCATCCAATTTCCATCAATATATTTTAGATGAAAATAATTGTTTCCAATAAAAACAACTATTTTATAAGTACCAATCCAAAGTGAATCAAATTTATAATGTTTGACTGGATCTTCATGAGATTTATCCTAATATAATACCAGATCATCAAATTTAAAACACTTTTTTCAATTATTTTTATCATTTAAAAAAAAAATTATCTCTAACATTTTCTAATTTATCTAAATTGGTGGATATAGTATCATTAAGGGCTAATATATCATTAAGTATTTACTAAAAACATTAGTATCTTTGGTTAAATATTGAAGATTTTTTCTAGTGGAAGAAAATTGGAGTTCTATTTGCAAAGTAGCTTCAAAGCCATATGCTAGCATGAATGGGATATAAAATTATGTAAAATTAACCATTGCACAATCAACTTATAATGCTTCACAGATATTCACATACAAATCATGTTTATTATCACACACCAATTTTTTCATAATTGAAATCAAATTTATATTAGTGGACTCATCATTTCCATTCCCTTGAGGATAGTACTTTGATGAGAGAATAGAAATAATTAAATAACAACCCAAAATTTTTAAGTAATAAATTTTAATAATTTAAGGACCATTATCCAATATAATTTCATATGGATCACCAAATCTAGAAAAAAGTTAATTCTTGAAAAAGGAAATAGCTTCAATTGTGACATAAATTTTCAAAGATCTTACTTCAAGCCACTTAGTGAAAAAAATGTGTGGATGTCAAAATATACCTTTGACCATCTAAAGAATGAGGGTAAAGCAAAAGGTTTTTCTAGAATAATATTATTTAAAGGCATTCCAAGTATTCTATCTCTACTAGTAAAAAGTTGAGAGGAAATTTAGGCATGAGGCAACTTATAATAATATTGAAATAAAGTAGGCCAATATTAACTTGCATGAAATATTTTTTATGCAGTAGCTTTTTTTGATTAATGAGCACCAAAAATACTTTCATGACATCTTATAATTATATTTTGGGTTTGATCATGAGTTAAACAAAGTAAAATAGAAAATTCTCTAATAAAACAAATTTCAAAGATCATAAACAAAGTGATCTTATTTTATTTTTATCTAAGTTATTAGGATATGATTGATTTTAGAAGTAATAAATTAAATCATGGTACCAATCATCTTGTAAAAAAAATAGTCTCACTCATGTCTTTCATGGCCAAAGATTGTTTTTTTAGAAAAATCAACAACTTTCAAAGTTTTAAAATGAGGTTCAACATGAAGTGAGTCATCAATTGAAAGCACTAAAATAATTATAATAGAGATTGTGTTTTGAGCTAAATATTTTTCTAAGTTATTTCCATTAATGGTTTTGTATGTTTCAAAATCAAAATTAAACTCTTGAGTCTTAAAAATCCACTTGGCTAACCTTCCTTGAATAGTTGTTTGATTTAAAAGATATTAAAGTATAAGTAAATTTGATCAAATAATGACTTTATTTCCCATCAAAATATATCTAAATTTAGTTAAATAATAAATCAATGATAAAATAATTTTTCTATCAAGGGATACCTAATCTCAATATCAATCAAAACAGCTAATAGGTCTTGCTTAATGATTATCATTGTGTTGAGTAATAATAACATATATATGGATCTCTTAGTAAAATTAATATAAATAATAAATGGATTATTTAGATTAAATTTAGAAAGTACATGTGTACTTGAAATAAAATATTTTAAACTATTATACACTAAATAAGAATCTGCATCCCTAACATAAATTTGAATTTTGTTTAGAAGATCTTGCTTGTAAAGGATTATATTTATCAACGAAAGTAAAATAAATTTAAGGACAAAGTTGATTTTACCTAAAAAGGATGTAAGACCATATTGATATTTAATTTTTTTAAAATATTTAATAGTCTTAATGCATTTAGGATCAATAGATATGTTATTTTTGAAGATGATATGGCCTAATATTTTCCATTTAGTTACTTCAAAAATAATTTCTTAGGATTTAGAGAAATACCATATTTTTTACATCTTGTGAACACTTCAAAAATATTATCAATATGTTTGTTTCTCTTGTTACAATGCATGGTAAGATAATCAAGGTAGACTTGAATAACATCACAATTAAGTTTTCAAATGGTACATGCATAGCCCTTTGAAAAGTTGCACCCACGTTCATTAAACCAAATAGAATTATATTAAAATAAAAATTTCTCTTAGTGTAATAAATATATTCTTATGTATATCCTATGGATTCACAAAAAATATAATTTTAACCATAAAATAAATCAAGAAGAGACATCATTTTAGACCATATAACCTAATGTAAAATTTGATCAATACTAGGTAGAGGAAAATTATCTTTAACACTAGATCTATTCAAATGTCTAAAGTCTACGCACTATATACTATCATCATTTTTATTACTAGTGTATACTAAGTTATCTACCCAATCATCATAAATTTTAAAAATAACACAACTGCCTAACATTTTATCAAGCTCTTTATTGATGGTGTCTTCTAATAAGTGATGCATTCTTCTAACCTTATATTTAATAGGTTTAATACCAGGTTCGATAGGTATATCATGTTTAATAATTTTAATATCATAACATTTTAGGTATTTTTATGACCAAGCAAAAACATCAATAAATTATTTAAACAATTTAATTAATTGAATTTTTTTCTCAAGTGAACATTGGATTCCTAAATAAATAAATTTAGGGTATTCCTCAATGTAAAGATTAATAGGAATAGTCTCACTTATTATTCTCTTGGATAGCCCTTCATTACACAAAATGTTTAGCTAATCATTTAGAGTGAACATTGATTCTAATTTGATCAAACCAATAAGTAATTTATTATTGCTTAACTACAAGTAATTACCACAGTTCAATATGTAATAATCATGATCAATATAATTACCATGTAAAAATGAATAAATATGCTTATAAAAAAACATGCCAACTATCATTAATATCAAACACTTTAGGTCTAAAATCTAAAAAAAAGAGAAATATACTATTGGCTTACTATCACTCAAGGTTAGATTAGAAGAAAAAATAGAAAGCTTACTAACACGAGAATTGAATTCTCTAATTATATGTGTGAAATTTAAAAGCTTAAAAGATTTCAAGAAGTGACCAAACATTATAACCTTCAGAGATGGGTCTGATTCATTTTATAAATTTTTCTAACTTATTTAATTGTCGATTCATAATCTCCAAAGACATCTACATGCTTACTATTAAGTTTTATAGCCTTTTCAAGCACAAAACATAAAGATTCAAATTCTATTATATTTATTTTTTGATTGATTTCAAGGTTTATGGGACCCCTTCCCAATATTAAATATACTCAAAAGATAAAATGGCCTAGGTTAAGGATAGAATCGTCAAGGCATCTAACCAACATCCTTCAATGAAAATAAACAACCAAGTAGTATTAAAAAATACTTCAACTTTAACAATCAAGATACAAAATTATAAAGGTGTAAAACTAAAATTTACTATGTTTCACCCTTATTTGCTTTTTTATGTGAGCGAAGTATCCTAGATGAAGAATTGGGTATGAAACATACATTTTTCTTATTAATTACTACTATCCATTCTTTTAATTTACTCAAAGTACCTGAATCCAATTTTTGAGAGATACATTTATCCATAGATGAGATTGTAAAATCTTTCTTAATACTATCTAAAACCTTACTATTAATCACAATTGATTCAACAACCTCCAAAAATTGAGATGTCGATACCAAATCAACCAAACCTGCTTTCAAATCCTCTTCTTCAAAGACTTATGGAACCACTTTCAAAGTAAAAATAGGATCATTTTTTGGAAACACTATGAGAAGCTCTTTAATTGCCTTCTTCCACCAAGAAGAAGCCACTTTCCACTTGGAACTTTGGCATGAATCAGAAAGATGGCCAATTTTGAAGCACTTATGACCCCTGAAGGGAATACCCTCAAAATCAAGGATTTGAGACCAACATCTATCTTTAAATTTCAACTCAATCATTTTAGGCAAGTCCTATGAAATATCTAGACAAATAATAACCCTAGAAATTTTTTTTGAGAAAAATTAAAATAAGAAGCATCAATCTCTAATAATTTCCCCAAGGTTTTCCCAATAGCTGCCAGCCTAGACTCTAACCAAAACTAAGAGTAAGATAAGGTATTTACACCTAGATAGGTCTATGAGAGAGGTTTTAAGCTGAAGGATCAAATGTTAGAAACTAGGGTTTTAAAATAAGGAGATGATCATCAAAGCTCCAAGATTTGGTCATAAAAATATTATTATGATCTATAAGAGAATAAAAAATAATAATAATAAATACTTGAACATAGGGATATAACTCTAAACTAACTTTTAGAAGTTACTCCCACAAATAAAAAATCCACTGATGCAAGACAAGAAGGGTAGGCTAAAACTTATCAAACTTGCACACTGAACCCCTTTATACATACCAATCCTTACTTTTGAGCACTTTTTCTAGCATTTCCTTCTAAAAAAAGACTATGACTGAAGCCTTTACAATGCCTAAATCTCTTAGTTATTTACTCTAAAATGCTAAATGACTAAAATAAGAACTAGTTACTTATAAATTTTATTTTTAAGGGATAAAAGGCTACCCTAGACCTTATTTACCATCCCCCACAATCACTTGACTAAGATCTCCCTTATCTCAAATTTTCCCTATATCGGTTATAACTTCCCCCACACCTATCATCATTTCTAAGTGCTCAGCCTTAATTCCCAAGCCCCCTGTATGCTCTTTCATCCTAGGATGTATGATAGGTGAATGCATTTTTCTAATTACATCCTACACAAACTGATCAGAAACTTATGGGCTAAGAATTGCCCTAGTGGAAATGGAAGAATGTGAAATTTTCATCATGGAAAACTGTTTTGCATCCTATTATACATATAATATTAATAATTAAATTAATGTTATTAAAAATGTTAGGTATTGACATTTTTGTAATCATAATGTCTAAACCAATGATGAATAATATCCCTAGCCATGGATTGTGGACTTGACTCATCACATTGAACACATGTTTCAAGCCATGTGTCGACCCCCATCCTATTGAATACCAATTTTATTATCCCATTTCATGTGGATACTTTTCATGAAGGTGTGAATACCTTACCCCCTAAAATATTAGAACTCATGACAATACCTTTTAGGAACACATGTTCTTTACCATTAATCTAACTCAAGTGCACTTTCAAATTCTATTATATTATTAGTATTATCAAACTATAATTTATAATCATAGAGATATATTTTACTGGTAGGATATATTAAAATAATTATAGCACCACTACCATGTAGAAAACAAGCTTCATAAAAGAATAAAAACCATATAGTATATCTAAAAAATATTTTCTCTTATTATTGTTTAGGGTCATTTAATTTCAACAAGTCATAAGTAAAAATTTCAGTTTATACTTAATCAATGTTAGGTAGTATGGACTCTATGGGAATAATATTTCATTCATCTCTATGCATAAATGAAATTTTATTACTAATAGGAACCCATGTTGTATTCTTGCCTATGAAAGTGCTAGTTTCTTTAGACCAATCTTAGTGTAATAACATAACATAATTAGAAGGGATATCTACAATATGATCATTATTCATACATCTAATTATTTCATCTTTGTCTATCTTAATAACAATATCATGAAATTAAATAACTATCACGATGCAAGAAATGTCCCTACCAATGTCCTTAATGCCATAAAAATTGAAGGTACCAATGTGAGTTAAAAACATCATTCTATTGCATGTGTATGACCTCATCTTGAAGGGGAAGATCTTAATTAGGTTTATCCATAATTAATCTAAAAAGAGTGACTTAATTATTTTAAAAAATCTTCGATCGGATTCCTAAACTATTCTTGCTTTTTTCAAATCTACCCCATCCAGAAAATTCATTCTACTCACTTTGGATCTACGCACACAGTCTCCATAGGTGGAGATAGGGATAGATTATAACCCATTTATTGTAAGGATGTCCATGAATAGAAAATAGTATGGAAGAAGCTGAAAAAGGGTGGAGTCACTAAGTTTATGGAGAAAATCATGGAGCACAATGCTCATATTGCCCACAATTTCATTATGGCTTAGAATAAGTGAAAAGTACCATCCACAACATCATAATCACTCTTTTAGAGGATTTCATTGATGAAGCAACTGGTATATCATGTGAATGCACCAATTCATTTAAAGATCAATAAAAAAAGAGTCACTAAAACATTTTTTTAGGATGAATGACTTTATGCAGATGGATTAAAAAGGCTTTCTACAAGCTGATCTCATGTGCTACTAACTTGAAATTTTTCTTTAAATCATGTGTTACATGATGATCAAAGGTAAATATTATCTTATATTTTCACACCACATTCTCCTATTTAATCATTTTATTGGTTACAAAATTAGTTTACCTTACTTTTTACTAAAGTTCATTGAGAGCACCATCCTATTACATTAAGTGAATGACACTAATCCTATACTCTACCAAGGTTTGATTCTAATTTTAGTCAAGCATGGATAATCCCTTTACAAAAAAGATGTTCTCCCTAGGGTTTTATCCTCTTGGGAGGATTCCCCAGTAGAGGATCCTAATGAGGGATCCCACTATCCCTCTGATCATACTTCTTAGGATAGCTCGTCAAAGTTCCCCTGATGACATCCCCCTTAATTTTTTGATCCTTGAACTAAAACCTATCTCACTCAAAGTAGGCACCCTAATTTAGATATCTTGGAAAGGGAAATCCATTGTGACTGATGAGATGGAAAGGAACAAATTGTATCTATAAAACTTTAATTCCAAGGTCCAATAAGTAGGGTTGGGACTTGCCAAACTCAGTCAAGACTATAACTCTTTATACAAATAGGTTGAAGCCATAGTTTAGGATTTTGTTCAATATACCCAGCTCACCTAGTCCCCTACCTTTCAATCACCTAAGGTTTTAATATCCCCCCTTAGGGCTCCCCTAAGCCCCTCCCCTAAGCATTCCCTCATGCAGGTTAAAGAGAAAAAGCATCCCTGCATGACCTTCAATGGTGAACCTATTAAAGGCCTCGAGAATTAAACTCAAGGAAATGTTTCTAATAAAAAATAGATCATTTTAGTGAAGGACCCTAAAGATTCTAAAGAACCATAAGAGGGAATTGCCTCCTAAATATTTTTTGGTTTCTTATTTTTTGCTCTTATTCTAGTACTTTAGCTTTTCATTTTTTGGCTTCTTGGCCTTGGTTATAGCCTGATTATACCTTTGTATTACACTCTAATGGTTATAAGTCCTTATAAGACCTATATTTTACCTCATCAAATAAAAATAATACCATGAATTTTACCACAACTCTTGGTTTGATGAGAGTAAAAATTGATACATTTTATGTTATCAATTTTATAAGATATGTATTGTTGATCAACAATAAATTTAGGTATTAAGTTTTTATAAAATATTAAATCAAGGATACCATTATGAATAAATTTATTAGTGATTTTAATAGATATATAAAATGAAGGAACATAATCAGCAGAGGATCAATATATTAAGAAAAAATATAACTACGTTCTTTATTACAAGATTATTCTTGAAATCCTCCTATACTTTTAGGATTTAGTTTTTTAATTACATCATCTATCTTATCAATATTTAAAGGTAAACCAACAACTTGTAATAAATAAAAACCATAATTTATTGTATCCAAATTATCATTAATGTTATAATCACCAACATTAAGATGATGAATGTAAATATAATTTTAGGTTTATTAGGAGGATACTGAGTATTATTGAATCTAGTAGACAAAGGGTTATTCTACCAAGAATTTTTAGAATCACTACCTAAGGAAATAATATTAGGTATAGATTGACCTTTGCCTTGTACAAATGGTTTAGAAGAAGAATTTTTATTGTTAGTTATATTAGAATTATCTTTTGGGAAATAATTGTAGTTACTTTGACTTATTTTTACATTATAAGCATTATAATTATTGATGTTTTCTAAAGACTCATCATAGACACACATGTTTATATTATTAGACAAGTCAATGAAAATAATATCCTTTCCATGGATGAATTTTCTAATTTTTTGAATAGATATAAAAGTGATAGGGTCATTATATAATTCAAAAACATTATAATGATGAAATTTTTCTTTATTTTTACTTTTTTAAGGATTAGAGGTCTTACTTAATCTAGATGGTTTGTCATTTATTTATCTCTTGATGATGAATAGATCATTTCCAATTTTATAAATGGATTTTATTTTCTTATATTATAATAATTTAAGCCTATGGAAGCTCTATATTTACAACCAACACTTTTTTATTTATTTTCATACTATATGTAAAAATTAATAGTTTCATCATAATATACTATATATATGTCTTCTAAAGACATTTTATACTCTAAGAAAAAGAGCTATAAAAATACAATCTAGACAATTTTTTGTATGGTCTAATGTTATGAGGAAAATTTTGACATAGCTTAGTAAATCTGGTTATAAAAATGGTAAAATGTCTCTTCAATAGAAATATTATCAATTTCATTTACTAGCTCTACATTTTATTTAGGCTTGCCAAAATAAATTTCTAACCAATGTTTTACATATTTATAGTTACTAGTAACCCTATCAATAAGGTTACTAAAATTTTGATAAGATTTACCTTCTAAAGTTTTGAAAAATACTCTAAGAGAAACTTTTTCATTAATAATACTAAGAATATCATAAAATAACTTAAAAGCATCTAAATGATCTTCCCAAGACTCACCAAGACTTCATGATATTGAATAATATTAAGTTCATTAAGTTAAGGTAGTTTAATAAAATAAGTACCAATATTAATGGGATTCATGCAAATACAAGGACTCATTACAAGCTAGTCATTATCTACATCATAATCAACTTCATTAAAGGTAATTTTTACTTGATCTCTAATATTTTGTAGACTTAGAATTAGGAATTGAACTCTATTTTATAGAGCCTCTTCTATTGAAAGTTATAATAGGTTATATTTTCACTTGTATTTTCACCCTTTGAGGAGATATCTTAGCTCTTATAATCCAAGTGGCACAACTAAAACACCCTTAGGTTGTGGGTAGCCTAAGAATGAGGTGAATCTCTAGATAAAGCTATCTCCCTTGATGTACCACTTTTAGATAACTAATACATCCATTATTACAAGGAAAAGGGAGATAAAATATAAAATAAACTATCATAAAGGTGGTGATACACCAAATTAATTAATAACTACCAACCAGCTACATGTCACACATGAGACCAAGAGACTAACTAGGCATACACTTCTTTAATCTAAATATTCTCACATTAGTATTTCATTATGAGGTTGTGATGAATGTTTAGGCTAGGAGGAATGATAAGAGGCCTATAATGGCACTATTAAATATACAAACTCACTCAACCTTGAAACTTCATAAAACAATTCACATGACCTATAAGAAGCTTTCAAGATACAAATAGGTGAGAGAATGAGACAACAATGCTAAGGAAACAATAGTCATCACTAAGCAAGATAAATCATTCAAGTGAAAACACTATGAAAAATTATATAAAAGGTAAAATAAATATATATTTTCTATCCATGGTATGAAAATAAGTAATGCTTCACCATACTTAGGTGGAAGACCTTACAATAGCTAAAATGGCTAGTTATTATAGAACTTGAGACATAACAGAGAAGAAAGAAGTCTAAAGGTCACAAGGACAAGTGTCAAGCTGATAAAAGGAGTTACATGTGAATGATAATATAATTTTAAATTTATCATTCAAAGTTATAAGAGACAAACGTAACCCCAAGTCATGAAATTATTGAAATGTTGCATAGGAGTTCTCATTCTACACAAGAAAATTGCCTTCATCATTCACCCCTACTAGAACATCCCAAAAATAATTAGGGATAGATATAATTATTGGATTGAGAGGTAAGGGTTTTATATATTATTCTCAATTCATTTTTTTCATTCCTAATCATTTAGGTCTCTCTAAAAGTGAGCCATCATTGCCTATAGTTAAATAAATACCCTTTTCCACACACCTTGCACACTTGGCATCCAAAATGGATTTAATTTATCATAAAAATAAATAAAATGGAGTGTATGAAACTTATAAATACATTATATTTCCATTTAGGCATTAGGTATACCTTATAATTAGCTTAATTAATGTTTTTCACCCTTCTCACTATCATGTTCACTTTGCCAACTTTGACTAGCTGAGATAACGCTACTTGTAGGAATAATTAGGAGTTTTTATGAATAATTAAATTATTATATTTAGTTATAATAATTATATATTGTCTTTCCAAAGTTTATTTCATCCCATGAAAGTCCCTATAACCTACACAATGCACAAAATAGTCAAAGGAAGTAGTTTTGTACCATGTCCATACAAATAGGGAACAACTCAAATGATGTAAATAGTATTTAGAGAGTCACATATAGGATTAAATCATTTAAAAAACCATTCTATTCCATTTTAATACATATCCTTCCTTGTTTTCCCAATCAAGTCCTTATCTAGGGTGTGCAAGGGTTTTAGACAATTTTGACCTTTAGTGATGTTTCATAAAGGTCTAACATTGGACAGAGAAAAAAATTACATAAAATTTATGTTAAATACCTTATCCATCTCATCATATCCCATTTAGTCTCCATGAAAATCATTCAAGTAGATATGAGCTTCCAACTTTTCCCACTCGAGCTCTTTTCTCCATTCCTTGTACGCTTGAATTGGTCTTAAGCCAAAAGTGGATTTCCTTGTGATTTATTTGCATTAAAAAATATTAGACACATATAAAACTATCCCATAAACATTTATTATTCCATTATAATTCTCATCTCATGTTGGAATTTGAGTTGACCCTCTATTTGGCTTTAGGCCAAAACCTTGCCTAATAGGCTTGACTATAGCTTTGGAGGTCTAGACCACCCTATTGAGGTTCTCCCTTATATGATTGGATTTTTATTTTTTATAGGTTTGTTTTAAATTAATACACATTATTTAAATGTATTATAATACTTAATATCACCCCTTTATCTTCTTTTCTTAGAACTGTAGGGTTTATGCACAAAGGGAGTGCCCACTATCTGAGACAAAAAAAGGGAACTTCCTCTATTATCTCAAACAAAATGAATATTTTAGGGTGTTATAAATTTTTTGAGGACATTACACCATAAATTCAGCCTTTTATCAGGTCATTATACCTTCCAACTCCTCTAAAACCCAAAATAGGTCATTAGGAAGGTAGACTATGCATAATGGTTTAAGATATGACTGTGTGTTACACCATAGGGTCATTTATATGAATTATTATCACATGTTAATATCATATTTAAATTTATTCCATAATTTTTGAGTTCCTCAAAATTCATTTATCATTTCAAACCCTTCCAATACTTCTCCTTACATACCTCTCCATTTGGTTGTCTTGAACTGTAGACTGCATCCTTACTTAGCAGGGGCCCTTTAGGTAGTCATATATGTTTAAGCTTGAGTAAAATGTCTAAAAACATCCTTATATTCCTTTAGGGTCATTTTATATATGTTTTTATCCATTTTTTAATTCTTGGGATATACCCACATTAAGAACCTAATTATTTTGCGCTTTGCCCCTCACAGTCAGCTATAGTTAGTTGTGTAGAGTCTTACAGGTGTAATTTCTCCCTAAACCTTATGTCATATAACCTTTTAAGTATTTATTAATTATATTTAAGTTTATATATACCCATATTTTCATATTTTTATATGTTCAATATATTAATATGCACTTGTAGGACTTCACAGTCCATTATACATCAATCATCTAGGTGAGAGACACTTATAGGTGTGAATTGAACTTGAAACATCACATATAAAATTATCTTGATGGTATTTATGATAATATTTATTCCATTAAATAAATAATTTTAAAACATGTTCTATTACTACCTTCATTTTCTTAACCTTCACTAGCTAGGCTTTGAGAAACCCAGTATGGTTGTAGGTCTTCAATAGGAACTTGAAGGCTAGTTTACCTTAAAGACCATCATGTTTGTTTCTTAAGACACTTTTAAACCATTGAGGAATCATAAAATAAATTATAAAACCATTAAACATATACTAACACCCTAACCTTGTAAGGAAGAAACACCTTCTCAAACTTGAACTTTAGGTTAGTTGTAGGTGACTATGCCTAGGCGATTTATATAGACTATCTCATCCTTGGTGAATGAAAAATACTCTTCCATGCATGAATTGATGATTATATTTGAAAAAATTGTGTTTATTATTGAAATAGTACATTATAACTTAGTCTCAAGCATCAAATCCACTCATTAGGCCTAAAAATGTTATTGACTCATCTTGGTGTAGATAACATTATGGAATTTTAGTGTTCAAAAGGCAACTTGAGACCTATTAAAAATCAATCTCTTAAACTAAAAAACCCTCCCTCATTTTCATATCAATATAAATATGTGGGATATTGAAATTATTGTAATTTTGTCTTTGTAATTAATGCAACCTTGTATGAGAAACCTCAAAAAAGGGTCTGGACCTCTATTTTGATAGTTTTGGAAATTTGTCCCAAAGTGCCACAAGTTTTATTCAAGATTATTTTAGTGTATCTAGTTTCCCCAACCTTATTAAAAATTATTAAAAATGATTAAAAATCATGTTTAGACTCTCCAAACATCATAGAATGCTCAAACACACATTTCATGTACTTCTAAGAAGTGGTAGGTCGTACAACTATTGTAGGTGGTCATTTGTTAACTTGCAGTGCTCTCTTGGATCTTGAAGTGGTTATTGATGTTTAATTTTGAATTTAATATGATTAATAAACATCTATTATCAATAATATATCACTTCACTTCATTTTGTAACCATAACATAAAAGAAATCTCCAGTAATTGGAGAAAAATGACAACTCTGCTCTTTCAATCCTCCTTCAAAAATGAGTTAGTTGGATTATAAATTCAACTCAAAACTTGAAAAAAAGGATGGGAAAAATTTCATATGGGATTAAAATATCTTTTTAATCCATTCCACTCACTGAGTTGCATAAACCACATCAAACAAGGGCAAAACCTACAAGATGCACAGATTGGTAAGCAAATTAGATAGGCCAACTTATTAAGAATGGTTCATAAATAATATGACACAATTATTATACAAAAAAAACATCAAATTAAATTTTAATGAGTTTATAAAACACCCCCAAGATTTTTTTTTTCAAACCTCCCTTTTTGGCCATACCATATGAAAACCTAAGGGCCATTCTTGCTTGCCAAGCCTAGTGGAAAAAAATAGAAGTGGTTTTCTTAGTTTCTTGGATATTCTAATCAAAATTATCATTGTAAAATTTGTGTTTAATATCAAATTACATTACTAAAGTGTCATCAACTATAAGAGGCTGTATAATTCCATACACCTCAAGAATAATCCCCCTTTTCCAAGAAAATTTTTCTTTCTTCTGAGCAACCTACCACTTTTTAGTTAAAAATGGTTATTTAAGAATTCTCAGGATACATGGGGTCTAACACCACCTTTTTAAACCTTCACATTTCCCAAGGAGGATTTACAAGTCATTAAATGTTCCTTTTATGACCTTTAAATGACTCAAAATGACATAAAGATTAAAATGACTAAGACAAAGGCTATTATGTCATGAAATGACATCAAAAGACTTATAGTACACCCTATGACATAATAATGACCCATAAAAACACCTAAAGATCAGGTTTTTACCTGCAGGGATCCCAATTTGACCTATAGGGTTAGATTTCATCAACAAAATGGTGATTCATAGGGGTAGTATGCTCGTTATGAAAAAGATTAGTAGCCTTATCCTATCCATGGGCTTAGAGAGTCATCTAAAGTTTAAAACAAAATAATAAGAAATGACACTTGACAATAGGATTTAACTAAGACAAGACAAATAATTACCTCAACCACATAAAATAAAGGACACACACAAATCAAATCAAATACACTAACAAGACACACACGTGTGCTCAAAGCACTTAGGGAAAATAGAAAATAAAAACTATGCACAACTAGAAATTAAGTATACTTCCTTTACAGGATCAAAAATAAAGTTCATTGAATCTTCTCCTTCATGAGATGAATCATAATGCCAAGAATTTTGCTCCTTGTATTGTATTATTTGTAAATTAGACTTATTCCTTAGCACTTTAATTGATCTACTCTCAATTAGATCATCCTTAAATATGTCTCCAGTGTAAATGTATTCCTTTTGAATTTGTACACATACTTCATACTGTTGCCTAATATTCATCTCATGATCCACTTATATCTTTTTGTTAGGCATGACTTCAAGATGATTAGTTTCTTGTTCCTTAAAATATTTCGGTCAATAAAAACTTATTCTATCCTTCAAAAGTTGTGTTTCTCCCAACTAGTTGAGAGGATGATAACCCATTTTGATAATTTCAAACATATCATCATGGGATACATATTCCTCTTGAAAGGATAAATTTTAAAATTTTATTCTTCTTTGCATACTCACTTGTGTGTCAAGGCTGCCTTCACCATTTTTGACTAGATCATAAAATCCTTGAAGAAGAGTATAACCTATTCTAATGATTGTTAAAAAGTCATCCCAAGGCTGATTAGAGACTTGTTATTGACCATCTATGATATCTTGGATATTGATGGAAGAACAAATAATTATTTCCTCTTCTTCAACATTTAAAACCTCTTGAGGGATCTAAAGTTGTATCTCAACTTGTTATATCCTGACTTTTCTTCTCAAGGACTATAAGATGCTCAATTTCTTTCTCCTTCTTGGTGATGTCAATGCTAGGCATCTTTTAATCAGGTGACTTAGTCCAATGAGGCTACCAAGGAGAAATTTTTATTCAAGAAAGAGTTTTGAATTATTATCAACCAAATTCTCTTATTTAGGTTCCCACACCATAGGTCCATTAAGGCAAAGGGTGAGGACAAGATGAACTATTTGGTGGAGATGGACATAGAACTCAACATCATATTGAGAATGAATTGTAGGGGATCTTTTTGGGAGTTCTTGAGGAAGGGGAGGAAAACTTTGGAATAAAATAGTTTTGTTTTATTCCTTCCATTTTACAACCACCTCATTGAAATCTAATTCAGCTTGATCACTCTCATGATGAAGGTTAGATGGGGTGTGTTTAGGCATAGGATATTATTTTGGCTCTAAACCTTCCATCACACTTTAACTCAAAAATTTCATTCTAGACTCTAACAATTCAATTTTATTGTCTAGGTCCTCTTGAAGTTGATAGGCATATTAATTAGGATAAGAAGTACAAGAGGGATGATATGGAAAATAAGAGGTTTCTTGAGGAAGGGTGGGAGGGACTTGTATAGGATCAAGATCTTTCTCAACTTCACACTCTTTATCAAGGATTTTATCCCATTTCTTTTCCCATGATTCCACTACCTTATTCTAGCTTAGAATGTTATGATTATGAGTCTTTTCTTTATGTAGTGATTTAATTTGAGGGGTGGATGAAGTGTTCAAGAAACTTGGGATCTCCTTAGGTTTAGATTCTCCACCTTGTCTCCTATTTGGGATTTAATATCTAGAATTCTCTTCTTGAGGTGGAGATGTAATGGGAGAGGGAAATGCAGGTTTATATTCCACTTAATTTATTGATGAGATAGACTAATTCATTTACTTATTGGCTAACTCAATTTTCCTATCAAGGTTTGGTTTAAAAACCAAGTTTGTCTTTCCAACTCTCTCTTCCAGTTGATTAGGAAAAAGATGAATTTGATAAGCTTGATTGGGTTCATGAGTAGGGGTCAAGTAGAAATGATAAAAATCTCAGGGAGGTGGATATTACTGATGATATATTTGGTGAGGTTGTTCCTCATGATTTCTTATCTTATCCTCTAAGGATAAAACTAGGCCACTCACATCTAGCATCTCACTTGTGAGCCTTTGCCAATTTGATCTCTTAATAAGTGCCAACTCTATTTTAACCACATCTAATACATATCTCACATTATGAGTGATATTACTAGGAACCTCTTGACCATGTCCCCTTTGTGTGTCAAGATCTATCATGTACCTCTCATAGCCTAAGAGAGTTTGCTTGAAAGTAAAAATGGACTAATTTGAGAAGTGACTAGGTTGACTAGAAGGAATAAGATATTGAGAAGGATGGTTATAGGATTGATAAAAATCATGACAAGGTTGATAAGTGTCATATTATAGCTAGTAAGGATCATGACAAATATGATAAAAATCATACAAAGGCTTATAGGTAATTCCATAAGCTTGAGACATCTCATCAAATTGTGTAAAATAATAATCAACACCAAAACCAACCATGGAACTCATTGGGAAGCAAGAAAACAAATAAAAATTACCAAAAATATTTAAAAGGAAAACTTGGGTTTCTTGACTAGCTGATGTAACTTCATAGTCAATATTGATGCTTGGATAGTTGCCTCCAAAGGTTGATGTGTTGAAAGACAACACCAAAAATACTTCAACTTCTTAGACAATGAGTCCCTCTAGGCATGCCAAAAACTATCTACAGATATATATAATGATTATATTGAGAGGTAAGGTTTGTAGGAATTCTTCTCCATGCATTACCTACATTCCTAATCATTTGGGTCTCTTTGAAAGTGAGCCATCACTACCTGAAGTCAAAGAAACTCCTTTTTCCACACACCTTACACACTTATCTTCCAAAATGGCTTCAATTTTTAATGAAAATATGTAAGGGAGTGGATGACACTTGGAAAGACCTTTCATGGCCTTGGATGCATTAAGCACACCTTAAAAATATCTTACTTGAAGTTTTTCACCCTTCTCACTATCATGTTCAATTTTCTAGCTTTGACTAGCTAAGATGAAGCTCCTTGTAGGAACACTTAGGAGTTTTTATGAGGCATTAAATGACCATAGTGAGTTATAATAAGTCTATAACATCTTCCCAAATTTGATTTCATCCCTTTAAAGTTTGTATAACCTACACAATGCATAAAATAATTAAAGGAAGTAGTTATGTACACTGTTCATATAGATAAGGAACAACTCAAATGGATGGAAATGGTCTCTATAGAGTCCCCTATAGGCTCAAATCATTTCCCAAACCATTCTGGTCCATTTGGATAAATCTCCTTCCTTTTTTCCCAATCAGGTCCTTATCTAAGGTTTTAGATAGTTTTGACCTTTAGTGATGTTTCATGAAGTTTTGACATTTGATAGAGAAAAAAATGGCACAAAATTTATGTTTAAGATCTTATCCAACCCATCATATCCCCTTGAGTCTCCATGTAAATCATTCAAGTAGATATGAGCTTCCAACATTACCCACTCGAGCTCATTTCTCCATTCCTTGTAAGCTTGAATTGGTCTTAAACCAAAATTGGCTTTCCTTGTGATCTATTTGCATTACACAATATTATAAACATCTTAAATTATCCCATAAGCATGTCTTAGTCCATTATAATTCTCATCTCAAGTTAGAATTGAAGCTGACCCTCGATCTGGCTTTAGGCCAAAACCCTACCTAATAGGCCTGACTACAACTTTGGGGATATAGAGCACCCTATTAACGTTCTTCAACTTCCCACACCTTCTTTAAATGTATAATCAGCCTTTATCTCACATATTTATCTTCCTTTCTCAAAATTATAGGGTTTATGCACAAAAGGAGTGCCCTCTGTCCGAGGAAAAAAAAGGGGAACTTCCCCTATTACCTAAGACAAAATGAATGTTGGAGGGTGTTATAAAAGTTTTTATGACTTTCTAAACAAACATTCATCATTTTATCAGGTCATTAGACCTTTAAACTCCTCTAAAACCCAAAATAGGTTGTTAGGAAGGTAGATTATGCATAGTGGTTTAAGATATCAACTATGTATTACACCATAGAGTTATTTCTATGCATTATTATCATATGGTAAGAGACTATTGAAATGTATTCCATAATTTTGGAGGTTATTAAAACACATTTATCATCTCAAACCCTTCCAACACTTCTCATTGCATACCTGTCCATTTGATTATCTTGAACTACAGACTATATCCTTGCCTAAGAGGGGCCTTGTAGGTGGTATTATATGTTTTATATTGAGTAAAATGTATAAAAACATCATTATAGTCCCTTAAGGTAATTTTATATATGTTTTTATCCATTTTTTTCATGCTTAGGCTATACCCACATCAAGAACCTAATCCTTTTGCTCTCTGCCCCTCATAGTCAGCTACAATTGGTTGTGTAAGGTCTTATAGATGTAGTTTCTCCCTAAAAATTATGTAATATAACCTATGGGAACCATATGAGGCTTTAGGAATCATATTTAATGTCATATGTGTCTCCATATTCATAAGTTTCTATGTTCAAGATCTTACTATGTACTTGTAGGACTTCACAATCCATTATACATCAATCATCTAGGTGAGAGACACCTATAGGTGTGAATTGGAATTGAAACATCACATATAAAATTATCATAATGTTATTTATTCTCATTATTATTCCATTCACTCAATAATTTTCAAGCATGTTCTAGGACTACCTTCATTTTTTTGACCTTCACTAGCTAGGCTTTGAGAAAGCTAGTAGGGTTGTAGGTCTTCATTAGGAACTTAAAGGCTAGTATACCTTGAAGACCTTCATGTTTATTTCTTAAGATTATTTTAAAACCTTTATGAAACATCCAATAAATTATAAAACCATAAAACATATCCTAATTCCCCACACCTTTCAAGGAAGAAACACCTTCTCAAACTTGAACTTTAGCTTGGTTGTAGGTGATTTGTACATACTATCTCATCCTTGGTAAATGCAAAATACTATTAAATGCATGCCTTGATGATTATATTTTCCAAAATTTTGTTTCTTATTTGAAAAATAAATTCTAACTTAGTCTCAAGCATAAAATCCATTCATTAGGCATAAAAATATTATTGACTCATCTTGGTGTAGATAACACTATGGAATTTTAGCATTTAAAAAGCAAATTGAGACCTATTGAAAATCAATCTATTCAACTCAAAAACCATCCATCGTTTGAAAATTAAGATACATATGTGGGATATTATAAATTAATGTACTTATATTTTTTGGGACTCAATGCAACCTTGTATGAGAAACCTCAAAAAAGGGCCTGGGCCTCTATTTGGATAGTTTTGGGAATTTGTCCCAAAGTGCCACAAGTTTGATTCAAGACTATTTTAGTATATATAATTTCCCCAAAATTCTTAAAAATTCTTAAAAATGATGAAAAATCATGTTTACACTCTCTAAACATTAGATAATGCTCAAACACACATTTCATGTTCCTCTAGGAAGTGGTAGGCTGTATAACTATTGTAGGTGGTCATTTGTTAACTTACATTACTCTATTAGCTCTTGAAGTGGTTCTTGAATTTTAATTTGGAATTTAATATGTTGAATAGACATATATGAGCAATAATACGTCACTTCACTTCATTTTATAACCATAACACAAAATAAATCTCTAGCAATTAGACAAAATGATTGCAACTCTACTCTTTCAATCCTCCTTGAAAACTAAGTTAGTTGAATTATCAAATCAACTCCAAACTTGAAAAAAAGGATTGTTAACATGTTATATGGTATTAAAATACCTATGGAATCCATTGTTGGAAATATTGTCATTGATGTCAAAGGTCTAGCATTATTGGTGATAAAGGCCCCATTGCATTTAATGTTGTTTGTAATAGATATATCTTGGCTAATGTGAGTTAATATTTATTTAATATTAATGAATATATTTTTGGTTGCATATGAGACAAAAGAAGGGCCCATGGAGAAGTCAAAGAGCCATGGGGTAAAGACAAAAGAAGGATGGGATGAATTTTCCCATGAAGAGTCATCTTGGGGAATTCCAAGAGTCACCAAGTGAAGACAAAAGAGGAAGGGTGAAATTTCTCATGAAGGGACACTTTGAGGAATATGAAAAGTCACCAAAGATAATGACAAAAGTGGGAAGGACGTTTTTGGTCATGAAGGGTCACCACATGAATTTTCAAAGGCAAGAATATGAAGGTTCATATAGGTTTGGCAGCATTTTCCATGAGGATTGAAGGTTCACAAAGGGGGAAGGCCAAAGGTCATTTAGAAAGCTATAAATAAAGGCTTGAGAAGCCATTTGTAATATGAGAGAAAGAGGTTGATTTGATATTGTAATATCTAGCTTAGAAGAGTAATTATGAGAGATGAATATGATTTGTATTTATTATATCTAGATTAGAAGGGCAAAGGTGAGAGAGGAAAGAGATGTTGTATTAAACTATCATTTGTTGAGATAGCAACATTGAGAGATAGGTGTGTGGTATACACAAAGGGGTTGGTGCTCCTATGGGTTGGTGCTCATGAATTTTTGCTAGGTTGGTGCTTGGTAAAGGGTTGGTTCTCCTATTGGTTGGTGCTCATGAATTGTTGTTGGGTTGGTTCTCGATAAATGGGTTCGTGCTCCTATGGGTTGGTGCTCCTGTGGGTTAGTGCTCATGAATTGTTGCTGGGTTGGTGCTTGGTAAAGGGGTTGGTGCTCTTATGGGTTGGTGCTCATGAATAGTTTCTGGGTTGGTTCTCAACAAAGGGGTTGGTGCTCCTGCAAGTTGGTGCTTGTGAATATTGTTTGGGTTGGTGCTCATTCATATACTTGAGATTGTTCTCTATGGTTTTTCCCACATTGGGTTTCCACATTATATCTGGTGTGTCTCTCTATCTTGTGTGGTGTTTATTATTTGAGTTTTATTGCATATATTGAATGTTTGATTAAGTGGAATTTGGTTAAGGGAATTTTTTATAAGATATATGATATACTGATTCACCCCCCCTCTCAGTATATCCCATGCTTAAAAATTGGTATCAGAGTAGGTTCCTTTAGAAAGGGTTTAACAGCTTGAAGGTAGATCAAATAAAAGAATAAGATGGCCAAGCAGCTAAAGAAGGAGAATCAAGACTTTAAATCTGTGGTTGAGGCTCTTAAGGAATAGGTGTGTATCTTGGATTCTAAGTTGGCTATAGAAGTAAAAGAAAATAAGATATTTATTCAGGATCTTAAGAATCAGTTAGAGGTTGCAAATTCAATTTTAACATCAAAAGAAGAAGAGTGTAATCATTTGAAGGATGAGTTAGGTTCTTTAAAGGATAATCATGAGAAGCTTATAATCAAGGTTGAGAAAGATCATGAAATATTGGTCTAAGGAAATAAGGATGCATGTTTCAAAGGCAAATCAAAGAAGTCGATCAGGCAGCCCAATGATTTTAAGTTTTCAAATTCTTTTCATGGCCATTATTTTGTTTGTCATCATGTTGGTCATAGGGCAAGAGACTATATGAGGAGAAGTAATCAGTCAAAGGGAGATCTCAGTCACATTCAAGAAAAAGGTATGAGAAATATTGTTTGATTTTGTTGTCATGAGGTTGGCCATATTTCTAAATTATGTCAAAATAAAGTAAAGAGATATTCAAGGCATGTAAAAGGATATAGAGTCCCTAGAAAATATGAGAAAAGACAAATTCAGGTTTGGAGATCTAAAATAGTAAAGGTTGATCAGGTTGAGTTTAAAAGTGAAAATGAATTACTTTTTATAGTAGATAAAGAATCAGATAGGAAGGATTGTGCAGAATCTCTTATTACATTTGAGCATGAGCTTTGTCAAGATAAGACAGTTGTAAAATTTGAGAAGATGAAAAACATCATAAATGATAAGGTTAGTAAGTCAAAAAGATTAGATATACTTAAACGGATTCTAAAATAAAAACACAAGAAGATCAAGGAAGAAACAAAGGAGATGTGGGAATCTCCTGAGATTTTTTTCTAGGACCCTTTTGTGTGGGGTGTCTCTTCTAGGCTTCAAGGAGACACTTTTAAGAAAAATTAAAGCATGGTGGATGCTATTGGGTCTTGGATATGTTGCATGACAAGAAGGTGAGTTGGAAAATTAATTTGTATATCTTTTGAGGGAATAGATTTTTGAAGAAAATTTTGCATCAGTATTATGGTTTGAGGCTATTAGAATGATTCTTGCATATGCGGTGTTTAAAAGTTTTAAAGTCTTTCAAATGATTATGGTCACAATAAATTAGAATGTTGAAAAAGAGCTAATAGTTTTAGAAAGAAGAAAAAGAATACTCTTGTAGATTCAATGAAGAAGGATTAGAGTTTCAAAGCTCCATTCATCAGGAAGAAGGTTCAGACATGTTCATGGTAGAAGAAACAACCTGAAGATTCTATGTTGGTGCAAACAACTTTGCATGTAAGAAATAAAGATCAACCATGGTTCGTTGATAGTGGATGTTTGAGGCATATAACAGGAGATAAAATTAAAGAATATCAATGGTGGCATAGTGAAATTCAAAGATAAAACCACTGCCAGGATAACTATAAAAGGTACTTTGAGTTTAGATTATGGTAGAAGTAAGACTAAGAATGTTTTATATGTAAAAGGTCTTAAGCATAATCTATTAAGTGTTAGTCAAATATGTGATCAAGGATACAGATTACAGTTTCATGCTGAAGTTTGTGAGATTAGAAAAAAAGATTCAAATGAGTTGATTGCAGATGCTCAAAGGATAGGGAACAATGTGTATGTATTGTTAGATATCTTCGCAAAAGAATGATCAAAGAACACATTCAAAGATCTATGAGAGGAATTGGGAGTAATTTCTATTACTTCCTACCATTGATGTCTAGCATCAGTTGAGGGGGAGCTAAATATTAACTCCAGGTAGGCCCTTTGCCATTGATGTTAAAAGGGGAGAATAACAGGTACAGGTGTAGAAAATAAGTACAGGGAATAGGTATAGGTTGCTATAGTAAGGGAAGTTACTGTATGTTTTTAGATGATAGTATGTGCAGGTGACAGGATGTGGCAATTTTAGGATTGAGGTTGCCATCAATGACAAAGGGAGAGATTGTTGGAAATATTGTCATTGATGTCAAAGGTCTAGCATTATTGGTGATGAAGGCTCCATTGCATTTAATGTTGTTTATAATAGAAATATCTTGGCTAATGTGAGTTAATATTTATTTAATATTAACGAATACATTTTTGGTTGCATATGAGACAAAATAAGGGCCCGTGGAGAAGTCAAAGAGCCACGGGGTAAAGACAAAATAAGGATGGGATGCATTTTCTCATGAAGAGTCATCTTGGGGAATTCCAAGAGTCACCAAGTGAAGACAAAAGAGGAAGGGCACAATTTCTCATGAAGGGACACTTTGAGGAATATGAAAAGTCACTAAAGATAATGACAAAAGTGGAAGGATGTTTTTGGTCATGAAGGGTCACCACATGACTTTTCAAAGGAAAGAATATGAAGGGTCATACAAGTTTGGCACCATTTTCCATGAGGATTGAAGGGTCACAAAGGGGGAAGGACAAAGGTCATTTAGAAAGCTATAAATAAAGGCTTGAGAAGCCATTTGTAATATGAGAGAAAGAGGTTGATTTGATATTGTAATATCTAGCTTAGAAGAGCAATTATGAGAGATGAATATGATTTGTATTTGTTATATCTAGCTTAGAAGAGCAAAGGTGAGAGAGAGGAAAGAGATGTTGTATTGAACTATCATTTTTTGAGATAGAAACATTGAGAGATAGGTGTGTGGTATACATAAAGGGGTTGGTGCTCCTGTGGGTTGGTGCTCGGTAAAGGGGTTGGTTCTCTTGTGGGTTGGTGCTCATGAATTATTGTTGGGTTGGTGCTTGACAAAGGGGTTGGTGCTCTTGTGGGTTGGTGCTCATTAATTATTGTTGGGTTGGTGCTCGACAAAGGGTTTGGTACTCTTGTGGGTTGATGATCATGAATTGTTGCTGGGTTGGTGCTCAACAAAGGGGTTGGTGCTCTCGTGGGTTGGTGCTTAGCAAAGGGGTTGGTGTTCCTGAAAGTTGGTGCTTGTGAATATTGTTTGGGTTGGTGCTCATTCATATACTTGATATTTTTCTCCGTGGTTTTTCCCACATTGGGTTTCCATGTTATATCTGGTGTCTCTCTCTATCTTGTGTGGTGTTTATTTTTTGAGTTTTATTGCATATCTTGAATGTTTGATTAAGTGGAATTTAGTTAAGGGAAAGTATTATAAGATATATGATATACTAATTTACCCCCCCTCTGAGTATATCCCATGCTTAACATCCATTCTACTCACTGAGTTACATAGACCAACTCAAACAAGAGAAAAACCTACAAGGTGCACAGATTGGAAAGAAAATTAGGTAGGCCAAATTATTAAGAATGGTTCATAAAACATAGGCCACCATTATTATAAAAACAAACATAAAATGTAATATTAATTAGTTTATAAAACATCCCTAGCATAATTTCTTTTGAAACCTCCCCTATTGGTCGTACCATATGAAAACTTGAGGGTAATTCTTGCTTGCCAAGCCTAGTGGAAGAAGATAGAAGCAATTTTATTAGTTTATTGGAGATTATGATAAAAATAATCATTGTAAAAAAAAATTGTAATATCAAAAGACACTCCTAAAGTGTCATCAGCTGTATGAGGTCTTACAAGTTCGTACACCAAGAAAACTCTCATTTTTCCAAGAAAACTACTTTTTATTCTAAATAACCTACCAATTTTCAGTTATAAATAGTTAATTAAGAATTTTAATAAATATTTGGTATGACACCACCATTTTAAACCTTAAAATTTACTAAGGAGGTCATACAAGTCATTAAATGCTCCTTTTATGACCTTTAAATGACTCAAAAAGACATAAGGATTAAAATGACTAAGACCAAGGATAATATATCATGAAATGACATAAAAATACTTATAATACACCCTATGACATAATAATAAACCCAAAAAAACACCTAAATATTAATTTTTTACCTATAGGGGTCCCAATTTGACCTACAAGGTTAGATTTGGTCAACAAGTTCTACTACTCGACTTGGTTGATTTAACTTTGAAGTTATAATATAGCTAGTAGGGATAATAATATTGTTAAAAGAAAAATATTCAAAAATAAAACAATTTTTAGGTTGAGGATTAGTAATCAAAATTTGATCCCTTTCTCGCTGAATGTGATGATTTTATTCTTAAATATAAAGCCAAGTTTTATGACTAATATTATCTTACCAATCAATTTTAAACACTACTATGTCCTCTTCCTTATATATAGCCTCAATAATGTGATTCAAATCATAAGGTATATTAAACCAAAGAAAATAAACATGATTATAATCAATATCTACTTGATCCTTAGCAATATCAATTTCGAATTAGATAATAGGAGGGGGACCACCAATGGTCAAGGGTAAGAAGGAATGAAACTAAAAAAAGGATAGTTAAAAATAAAAAATAAAGATAAGATTTCTAAAAAACTTTCTTATGGAATCACCAAATTTGTTGATGATGAAAATTGTTACATCAACAAATTAACCATTTCACCTATTGTGAAGGTCAAGATGGAATCAGACCAGTTTAATTATAGGGGTTATAAGGAATAAAATTTCATCCTAATAAGCATAGAGGGTTTTTTTAAATAATTATAGGAGTAATTCAACAAACAAAACATGAATTATACATCAATATATTTTAGAAATTATATACTTCTTCACTAATAAAATCATAATCAAATATGAAATATATAATATAACATATCCAACAAAGTAAACCTTATGAAATAGGTAATCTCTTGAAGGAAAGATATATAATTTGTATTATTTATTATCAACTTCTCTCTCTCTTATCAATCACTTAATTCCACAAGTTTAAAACAAACTAAATAAAAAGAAACCAAAGAAACTAAGTGACAAATAAAAGAAATATAAATGAAAATCAAATAAGGAAATGGAAACTTAAACTATCATATTCAATTAACACGGTCAACTAAATACAAAATTAAATATTAAACTAAGAAAGACAAAAAAATATTTATAATAATCTAATAACAACTTATACCTAAAATAAGATAAACAAAACAAAAAAAGAAAGTAATTTATAAATATGAACAACTTCACTAAGCAATGAAGCTTCACTAGAAAATTTAAATAAACAACAAAAGATAATCTAAAATACTAAGTAGAACTAAGGAAGTAACAATTAATACTAAAAGATAAATAAATGTGAATAAGTAATAAATCTAAAGAAAACATATATTAAAATGTAATATAAAAAAATGGAAAAGTAAATACTTAAAGATTAAAAATATAGATTAAAAAAGTAGAATAAAAATAATCTATCTAAAATAGAAATCAAAGTCTAACTATAACATAAATAAATAGAGATATAACTAAAAATAAGAGAAATTTGTGATACTTGGAACAAGAATCAGCTTATATGTGTAAAAGAGAGAAATTTATTGAGTAAAAACTGAAATGAGTATGATTACAAATATAATATTTAAAAGAGAATCAAATCACAATAAATGGATTAACAATCTATGACAAATTGTGAGGTATTCATTATTATTTAGGTCAAGTACAAAAATTTATATGTATATGACTGTATATCTATAATCATCAAATGATATTAATACCTGATAATCTTCAGATAATCAATTATGAATAAATAAAGAAATATAGATATACACATGTTATTTAATCAGATTACCTCACTATCAAAGAATACATTTTTTGGTCTATCTACAATTGATTATTTGATCTCAAAGATGCATGCAAAAAATATAAAATATGAAAAATTCAAACTTATAAGAGCACTTGATACCTGTGTGTTTCTCCCTTTTTTATGTGTCTTCAATATCTTTATAAAGTAACTCTCCTTGAGATAGTTATGAATTAAGTTAGAGATAGTTATGAATCATGTTACAACTAACTTTTTAGTTAGTTTTTAGATTTAATTAACCTTTATAAGTCAATTAGTTTATTTTATAAGTTAATAAAATTACAATTTAACTTTATAATTTGACTTTAATAAAGTCCAATAGATCAAATAATAAATTATAATGGGTGGGTGACATTTTATTTGTTTAGACATCAATTCAAATAATCATCTATCTATGCATAAACTAATTAAGAAATAAATTCTAACATTTAAAACAAATTAAAAATATTAACCGTAATATTCCCTAAATAACATTTATCCACCAAATTACAAATTCTAATGGGTGGGGGACATTTTATTTGTTTAGACATCAATTCAAACAATCATCTATAACTAAATAATAAATAAATGCTAACTTTTAAAACAAATTAAAAATATTAACCCTAATATTCCCTAAAAACATTTATCAACTAATGACCAAAATTAAGTATAATAAACTACAATATGCTGATTTTTTATTTTGATAAAATAAAAAATATTATTATTATGAAAAATAAAGCATACCATCACCAAAATTTATCTATTCCAAATAAAATATGGAAATTAACCCATCAATAATGAATTAATGTATCACCAGAATAAACTGAAAATCCATCAAATAAAAACACAATCACTTAGAATCACTGCTAGAAACTAAATCAATCAATGGATCCCATTTATCTATTTGGTATTAGGTTTAATAAATTGAAGTTGTAGGTAAATCAATTATATTCATGCCTCCCCAACTATCATCAACCTCTAGTTTGCTTTTCTTCAGCACATGGGTCACCAATGGCTAATTTGTAGGGATACTATAATGTTTCCTATTAGAATAGGAAATTTTATTAGGTATAAGATAAGAAGGACTATTATTTAGTGACAAAGAATTATTTGAATCAATTAACTTAGGATTTAGTCTAGGTATATTTTTAGGTTGATTGGGCATATGAACATCATGTGAAACAAATTCAATGGTGATGTGCATCCTCTAGGAAGATTCACTTATAGTGCCTCATCCATAAGGAAAATATATCCAAGGGAATTTCATAAAACCTTAGGATGTATGAAAAAAATTCAATGAAGATGAAAAAATATTATCAAATAAATTTTATAAAATAGGGTAAGATACATCAAAGTGAATTGAAACATGAGTTTCATGATTGAAAGGTATATAAAATGTGTTAGCAGTAATATGTTCATGAAAAATACTCCCACAAGAGCTACCCCATGAAGGATCACCTTCACTCTATCTATCACTATTTATTTCCTATATATATCTCCTTGACTCATGGGAGTATAGGGTTGATTCTAACATTTTATTTGAGATAATTTCACAATAATAACTCATAACTCAAACTTATAAAATTAAATATATGAAAACCAATATCAATACCTATTTATTCATAATAAATTGAGAACTACCAAAACATCTAAAAACTACCAAATGATCTAAATACTACCAGATAATCTAAATACTATAATTATGTCTAAATATTTCCATTACTTACAAGTTTCAATGAAACAACTAAATTCAAACTGTGAGTTCAAAGTGACTTTTATCTTCTAACATAAAATTTGAATTATTCTTATAATTCTCAAATAATTCCAATATCAACATCATATTCAACAAAATCTAAGGTTGTTCATTATAACAAACAAAAGCCTTAACCACTGAAATATCAATGATCACATATTGTGTAGATTTCTACATGCAACTTTAATAATTTCTCAAATATATCAAAACTTGTCTTCATTTGAATTTAAAAAATCTTATACAAATCATATGAGATATAATAAAATGAATAAGTCCTAAAAATCATGAAATTTATATGATGGTATGAATTCACACGAGTCATTTATATGTAAACAACTAAAATCTTGTATCACAAAACTACCAACTAGAACTCTATTTCCACACAAAATACAGATAGTTTCTTAGAAATTTGAAAATTTTATCAACATGAATCATTCTCAAAAGAATTAAAAATAAAAAATCAATGAATTTTTTACATAATAACCTTTGATACTCATTTTATCAAATGACTTTAGGCCATATCTCAAATACATCTAAAATATCTACCATACAACTTTCAAAACAGTCAATATTCAAGTTTGCAACACTTATTTTCATATATCAACAAAGACAAATTAATATTTTATGATTAATTAATACATTTATCTTAAATAAATGTAATTATGAAACTTATAAAAAAATTATATGAGATATTGTTCACCTAAGTGATTTCCAACATGACCAATAAATATATTTTCATTGATACAAACATAAAAATACCTTATACCTAACAACCACATTTTATAATATGCACAAAAATCATTCAAATTTCATGATCATACCTATATTGAAAATAAAAACTAAGACCTTAAAAATACCAAATAGTAATTAACTATGCAAATGCATGTATATTATATATCACATATTTCATGATCTAGCAGTGAAATATTTGTAAATCAAATTCTTTCTATCCTAAATAAACTGACTATATATATATTTCAAAATGGACATATACCATATTTTTAATGCATTCAAATGTTCCTAATAAAATTTTCTTAAATATTCAAAACACTCGAGCCCATAAACCATTTATTTATGAAAAACAAATCCAACTGAATCCCTTTCCCACCAAAAGGAAACAAATCAAGCTTGAATGTATGTAAGATATTATTTTGTGACTCATAATCTATGAAACAACTAAAATTTCACACATTATTCTTGAATAATTTTAAATATGACTTCAATAAATGATCCATAA
The DNA here is from genome assembly GCA_037957365.1 of Torreya grandis. Taxonomy (NCBI): domain Eukaryota; kingdom Viridiplantae; phylum Streptophyta; class Pinopsida; order Cupressales; family Taxaceae; genus Torreya; species Torreya grandis. The sequence continues at coordinate 359,067 of JARHVA010008725.1, forward strand.
ACCACATTAATTAATGTATTATTTGAGCATAGACAAAAAGAAAATGAATAGGTTTGACCTTATTGAACAAAACATGTAACATAGTGATCATACTAGATCTTTAAAATAATTAGGGCACATCAAAATCACATGTATCACTCAAATAGTGAAACATTACAAGGTGTTTATTTTTTTATAAAATATATAATGAAAGCTTGAAAATAAAACATGCTAGGAACTATCATAAAACCTACATCAACAAATTTTATGAAAAGGCCCATTTCCAAGATTTATAGTAATCTAACAAACAACTATATGTAATATTCCTAGATATTAATTACATATAATCCTACATTCACATGGATAAGTCTATCAAAGGTGAAAATTAAAAATAAATATTAAAATATGACAAATGTGTATACTACCCAATAGAAACAAACACTCAAATATCTTTTATTCTTCTCGACTAATGTGAAACTTTCATATTATCTATGTTATTTTCTTCAAAATCCATTTAACAAGCATGCAAATATTTTCATTCCATAGGAGTTCCATAATGGATGAAAAATTAAAGTAAACATATTCTCTCGACATGAAACAAAAAATTTAATACCTTAATTTTTTTAAAATTTCCTCAAGACACCCAAAACCATTGCAATTGAATATCCTCAACAAGAAATAATTTTTTTATAGAGTCTGCATCTACCAAGTATCTTTCCAAATGATGTAATCAAAACTAAAACAAAGTTTTTTTTTATTGTGAGGTAGTTACCGTAACTGTATATTAAATAAATTTAGATGACATGCCACTATCTTAGTAGATGATGCCATTACTACCAAAATAAGTAGAGATTCACTAAAAAAACCATAAACAACCAAACCTTAGTAGGCTCTTTAAAATCACTCTATCTTTACAACTAAAAATCTAAACTTTATGCAATAAATTACCATTAACTTATTTCCAACCAAGACTAACAACAAAATCTAATCTTACCATTTTTGAGCTATATGTTAATTTAATGCCTTTACTATATATCTACATGAATCATATCTCAGGTTCGATGACCAATAAACAAGATATATATTAAACACCAAAGTTTTAAATGAATTAAAACCCTTAGGATTATGTAATAAGAATCATATTCATCAACTTATATCCATATAAAAAACCAATGACCTTGTAATATATGCATACAAATACTATTGATGACTAGTAAATTAATGAACTCAATGTTTTATAATTTATGTTTAGGCCTATCTCATGTCAATGATGTTTCATAATCACAACCAAAGGAATCAAGATGAACATAATAACCATCACACTTATTATCAATAAAACATTTTAATGGTGCTAATAAACATGCGCTAGAGTTGAGAATGTCATTTGCATTTGTATCAAAAAATATTATAGATGAAGAAATGTAATGACATACAAATCTGACTATACTTATTATAACTTCTTACCATGAAGAATTATGCTCAATAAAAAATCCCTCATGGTTTATAAATAAATTCAATTATCATTAGATCACACAATAAATAATATGTAATTAAAATATTGATCCTATAATATTTATATCAACTAATCATATTACAACTACATTGAGGACTACTGCCAACGTGAACTCAATATAAATATTTTTGAAATCATTAAATAATTCCTATAATTATGTAAATGATATTATTTATAACATTTTTTTACATCTATCATAAATTTATTATTTCTAGACGATGATTGAATTCAAAGTTTTATCATTCAAAACTGCACACATGTTGAAATACAAAGAGGTGAAACCATAATGACTTCCTAAATCTGACATATGCTTAAATGATCCATATTTTTATACAAATTATTTTAAATCATCATTAATATTAATAAAATAATTTCAATGTATCAATATATCATATTCACATACACACAAAAAAATGATCATTCAAATAAATGCAAAGAAGTTAACCCCCGCCAGTAGATTTAAATATTATAAGTCACCATATGGTAGGACTTAGCATGTAGATAATTTTTAAAAAATAATGGGGTAATAAAATAGGCATAAAACATTCTTATCAAATAATTTTTATCTTTAATATTGAATCAATCCTATGAGAAAAAACACTATAACTAATTCTCTTGCTTCGCCAATGTCTCATTTTCACCCCCATCAAGCACTTCATGATTCGCAATTCCTCATCCACATGAGGAAGTCACTTTCTAGTCTAAATCCAAGGATAATTATCTTATATGACACATTGATGTCATAAATTATTTAAAAATACCATAGTACAAATATATCATCCAATTTATTAAACATCATACCTATCCTCTAGAGCCTAAGTCTCATAAAAAGCCCTGATTTCACTAATAAGATTTCAAATATTTTCTTAGACATGATATCCTTTATTATCATAATTCTAAATTTACCTTAATTTTTTATTTTACTCAATATGAAATTAAATTTCTCCTTGAGTAAGCACATGGGTTCATTTTTAGTGGTCAATGTAGTAGACACGCTACAACCCAAAAAAGCCTTTGCATGGAATATTTATGTCTTACTCTTGAAAAATATTCTATCTCATTTGATAAAAAGTGTAAACCTTGACCAAATTCATGATGATCTCATTCACTCTCCTTTAACTTAGATTCAAAAATTGGATTCCCCTTATCCATTTTATATGTGGTGATTATATTTCATTAAAAAATTACCTACATCACAAGATGACCATGTATTCATCATTACTACCACCAAATAATTTACCAAGTGTGTTGAATTTATGCCTCTTGAAAATTTTAATAGAATTGATATCTAAAAATTCATTATTAATCAAATCATATGTCTTTTTTTCATTTCTCATAATATCAACTCTGACAATGGTGGGAATTTCAAAAACAAAGATATGAAACAAATGTGTGCAAAATTCAAAATCACGCACAAATTTTCCACACCTGATCACCCTAAATTTAATGGTCAAGATGAAACCACTAAAAAAATCATTAACAATATCTTAAAAAAGACTATTATGGATTCATTTTCTAACTGTAATCTCAATATTGACCCCACACTTTAGTCTATGGTTTTGAACATGTCTTACCATTATAAGTTAAGATACATTACTTGGACATCTCTCTTCATGGAATCATTATCATTGAAGTTATTTTTGAGTCCTTTATTCATTTTTAACACATCCTTGATAAGATATGTATGGGTGCTTTACAACATAATCACCAATACAAATCTCACATAGCTAAACAACATAACCAAAAAGTAAAATTCCATACTTTCAGTGAAAGATAATTAGTGCTTAATCTATATTAAACCCATGATAAATAATGAAAATATTATATAGAATGGTGGCATACCTACTTATTCAAAGATATACTTAGACCTAGTAGATATAGACTGCAAATAATTGAAGGATATATATTTAAAGAACTAGCCAATGCTCAGTTTTCTAAGAAGCACTATGCTTAGTACTATGTTCCTTCCCAATTTTAATTAATTTATTTCTCTTTTCCATTTCTAATACAATTTTAATTTAATTATTATAGTTAGTTTTATAAATATACTATGGAGCTAGAATTTCTTACAAGTTTTATTCAAACTATTTTTTTTGCAACATAACATCAACATCAATACTTTAAGCACCTCCAAGTTTTATTACAAATTGGCCATCATTCCTATATTTCATCATTTAACCTCTTTTCCTTTCACACCACTTTTATTTTCATTGTTGAGTATCAATGTAACACCTTGGCTAGGACCAGGCCTTCCTCATAAGTACCCATAAATTTAATCTTTTTACAGATTGCTTTTGATCCCAACCTTAACAAGGCATCTTCTTTGAAAGATAAGGAAGTGGTGGATAGTCATGTTTTTCAACAATTCAAATCAATTATATTATTTTGTGGTAAAAATCTATCAGTATATCTCCATGTCTTAATTCACATATATCCTTTCGTATGATAATGATTCATACTTACCTATCATTATACCAAAATTCACTTACACATTTTTGTGATTTCTAATAACCCAGTTTTTCTATGCTCATTTCCATAATTCCACCTATTAAACATCACTTTGGGTATACCAAGGTTATTTTTTATATTTCACACTCTTCTCATGTGTAGATTTAGTATTCTTAGACACCATGCTCTTTTGGTTCTCTTCTATATTCATAAAATGTAAGCTCTCTTGTGAAAGTAAATTTTAGCACCCATGATAGTCATTTTTAATACATGACTATAGCAAATGATTTGTAACTAAAACACTTCACATTTATGGTTAACACATTTTATAATATTGAATATATGATATCTTTCTAAAATAATAACTTTCCTACTTAGAAAATTATAAATCAAAATCTTGTATTTTTTATTCAAGTCAATATTACAAATATGTGAGTCCAACATGCCTTCATAGATAATGGACCAGGATTGAATATTTTTCACATAAAATTTCTAAAAACATTGGTTTATAATATGGAAATTATGTATAAATTATATAAAAACATTAGAGGTTTTGACAATGTTCTTTTTTAAGCCCTATGATTAATTACTTTAAATATCATAGTATGGTTATGATTCACTTACAATATAACCTACTCTTGGGTAGAACATGGATTTGTGAAATGGGATACATACCATCTAGTTTGCACCAACACAAAGTTTATCCATAACATATGTTATATGGATAATCAACCTTTTAAATACTATAAATTAAAAAAATCTAGTGATAGATACAATCCAAAATCTAATGTATTTTTAGTCTCTTATAACAACTCCATCATAGATAATACCACAATAAAAGATAGATATGTATGAAATTCAGTATTCATGTGATATTAAGGAAAAATAAATCTATTCTAAATGAATCAATGCAATAGAAACAATAAATTAAACATAAGAAGAGAAGATCTACTAAATCTTCCCTTATTATTTGATATAGAGGATCCAAATAGAGTTTTCATGGAAGAATATTATAGTCCTTCACATATAAAATTGTGGAATACATAATGGGATTGTTTTAAAGACTAATTCCTTCTCATTTAATAAATTATCTTGTGTCATATATAATTTATATTTTGGGTAAAAATTATTATAGGTTTACATAGACTATTACACATTTGACATAAATAGGGGGCATATTCAATGCATTTGCCAAATATTCTACATAATTATAATTAACATTTCACAGATTCTATTATATTTATTATATACGTTACATGATATAGATTACATAGGTTATTATATTAGGCCATATGTGTGACATATATTGATCATTCATTTATATTATGATATGTTGGCACATATTGCATGACTCATATTACATAAAATTATTAGATTGGGGTATATTTAGAACATATTAAAGGCATTCTAGAACATTATTTACTAAAATTTACTCAAGTTATACTTAGGAATTACTTAGGTTGAATCATAAGATCTATCTATAGTGGATGATTAAAATACTTACTCAGATATTTAGGTTTTAATTGGGTTTATTAAAACCTATTTTGGTTCTAATTCTCATAGAATATAATAATTAGTGTGGTTGAGATTTTATGTGACTTAATCTATACTCACTTTTCCATATCCAATGAGGTTTTGGGTAAATTTAGCCTAAACCATGTTTTTAACACTAAATTCTCCATGGGTCATATTCAACCCAAACCATGGTTTTAACACTAACTTATTCATGGGGAATAATCACCCCATTATTTAATGATTCTGGAGGATAACTTGGTTCATGTATCTACAAGCGCATTTATTACTTTATTTTTCAATTTTAAGTATCTTCAATTACTTAATATTTTATATCATAATTAGACACTAATTTCAACATGTTTAATTGCATGCTTTTCTTAGATAAAACTCACCATTCAATAAGTACCTAAAGATATCCACTGTAGTTACACTCATGTACAAAATTTATTGATTTATCATTTTACTCTAGCATTGGGAAAATTTTAGACACTCAAATTTGGTATTAAACACTTGATAATGTTTATTTTGACTAATATTTAGTAAACATGAATTGTACATACACAACTAACCATTTCTCATAATCTCACCTAGCCATTCACATATTTATGGGCCTGAGTTTCATGATTTGTCATTATTAATAAAAATGTTTCCATAGTATATAATTGAATAGATAATTGTCTTACCTATACTATCACTTGATATCATATCACTATTTACAGTTTCATATAAACCTTTAGCCATAGACATATGGATCCAATTAATAGAGACATCTACCTTGGACAAACTTATTTGCACACTCTCTAATAAATATTTTCCCAAATACAAGCTCTTCATTTTGGTCATCCAACATGTTTCACATGTTAATTTGGAGGAAAGTTAACTAAATATTTGGCTATATAATAATATCAAGCCTCAACATATTCCTAGATAGTAAGCATTTATCTTGGCATTGACACACTAATAGATACATATGCATATCTTGAAGCATTTTTTTAAATCATACAAATATACAAACTTATCAATTGAAAAACTCCATGATTAGTTTGAATACCATTGAAATTTAAAAATCACATGTTGTCAACTATTGAAATCCACACACAAGATTCCACTACATAGTATTATAACATTGATTGGGCACACATAATTAGGGGAGAGAACTATGTGTAGTTTTAAATCTCTTTAGAGTATTAGAATGTATACAAAACTCATCCACTTAGTAGGGGTGGTTGAGGTCATCTCAAACAATCATTTCTCACCCATTTTTATATACAAATAAGGTTTCAAAATTAGAGTTAAGGTTTTGAGGTGACAGAAGATGAATTTGAACCTACGTATAGTGTGAGCCTTTAATATTTCACATAATATTTATCTACAAGAAAGTGCAATGATATTTATAAAAAATTATACCATTTATCATAGGGATAAATCTAGTAGTTCTCATATGGATATATATACAATAGTCATCTATACATTACCATATTCATCCCAATAGGCTCAAATAGTCTATTTCCACCAAAGGACCACAAACCCATTCTAGATCACTGCTAATGATTGCAAATTTTTATATATTAGAAAAATCATACAAAAACTAAGTGCCTTATCTTCTTAGTAATCTCTATTTATATAAAGTTCCATAAATCAATCTTGATCTAATAGTTACATTCATATTTTTTTAATTTAGACATATATTATAAAGTATGAATTAGTCTCAAGTGTTACTTTGTTTAAACTAAATTCAAAATAAGATAAAACAATGTCATGCTTTAAAATATAAAATACAAAATATTGTTGATCATTGTGACCTTAAATTAGATAAATCTATTAATTAAAAAGTTTACATTAAATCTTCCAATACCATATAACCCACCCTAATTATTGTTCCATCTCGTAGATAAGAGTTACTAATGAAAAAGGAACCTATTCAAAAAAGGTGTCATTGCCTAAAAATGAAACATTGATTACAAGTAATGTGAAATATCCAATAGAAGATTCACATAATAAATGAATTTTAAACTAAATACCTAATAAATCTAAGGCTATAAATAATGTTTTTCATATGATAACTAAAACTTCTTCTTGATTCATATAACCTTTGATCATTATCCCTCACATAGAATATAAGCAATTCACCAATGTCATGGTTGATAACTCTTTTAAGATTAATGTATGTAGGATTAACCTTCTCAAAAATATTTTATATGACATTAAACACTTGAATAAGACTTATTGATCTAAAATACATGCAATAAGATCCATTGATTGTCCCATAGCTCTTAGTTTCAAGTTATGTTTTGTTATATTCCACATTGAGCCTACTTTCACCTAATACAAAATAATAATAGGAAACTCATGGATAATATCAATGGATACAACACTCAATAAAAATCATTATCACATTCATTTGATCTCCAAGGTAATAATATTTTTAATTTAAGAGTTAGAACATCACCAAATCAACAAGAGAAAGTGGAAACCATTTCTTCAACTAGTACTTACGTGATGATATATGATTATACTTCACATATTCACTTCAAAAGAACCATAATTGGGAGATTTTAATATGGTAAATTAAAACCAAATAAAAAGAAAAAGAAAATTAACTATAAATAAACCTAATCCAATCATCATCCCATTACAACAACTATTTAATTATTCACATGATACAAATAGTGATGAATACATTAAAGAGAAATTAAAATATAAAAAGTCAATTTTAAAATATGGTATGGTTAGTTATGCACACACTATTAAAAATGCATAAGTTGATACTTTTTGGAATGACATGCCATAATTAGTGGATTAATATATAAATTATGTTTATGATTGTAACATATACAATATAAAACATATACTTGAGCATCCCAATCAATGACATCATAGGTTAGTTTTGACATAGTTTATTATACATATATTCATATGTATTACTTTGTTGATCACTTCTATTACATTTAATTATTGTTTCGTATATTATCCTATTTTTATATGGATGTGTATATATTATTTAACTATGATTATACTTATATCCTTTGGATTTTATTTCATTGTTATCTTTTGTTATCCCTTGCCTTTTGATTGTGTGTCTCAATCTACACATTTATGTCAGTTATCCTATGATGACATGTGTATATCCATCATTTAAATTAGGTTATTTTCAGTTTCCATTTTTTGAGACATGTTAAACTTGGATGTGACATACTATTTTTCCACTTTTTTGTATTGAATATTTATGATTTATTTTGTCATGGCACACATTGAGCTTACATAATCACATTTAATATATGCCTAAACATCATATGACATTTTCACATAGACTCTTTACTATTAAGGGAAAGTTTCTATTATAATTTATATTATATAATCTTAAATACATGACTTTACCATATAGTAGAAACATATCACTCTCCTTATTCAAGGTAATTACTACTACAGTGGGTGCACACCATGTATTGATATACACTATTTATTTTTTAAATATATCATATTCTTATATTTCACAACTTTACCTCTTAGCCTTGAATTGTTTACATAGTTTTTGTTTCTTAAATATGTTGAAAAGTGAAAAAAAATATATATATATTCAAAAATACAAAACCAAGACCTATATATGGCATTCTTTGATGGTACATAGTTGTTTGATGTCATTTTCATATACATATTTAGTCACATATCCATTTTATATGCACATGATTTTCATGATATATATGAGTTAGAGAGAAAATATACACATTAAAAATAATTCACATAAATATAGATGTGTGACATTGATCACACCCATGGGAAACCTTTATACATTAGGGGTGTGCCCATATTGGGGCATATTAATACACTTTCTAGGTTATATATTTCTATACCATTCCATTTTTTGTATTGAGCTACTTAGACTATTTATACATGACTTTATCTTATTCATACCTTTGAGAGTGATATTTCCTATGGATATTTTTCTTTGTTATAGTAGATAATGACATTGACTGATTATGTAGACTAGCATTTTTGGCTTCATACTTTTTTGATATTGATGATTGTGACATTTATTGATCATTTTTTAATTCTATATTAGTGTTCTATTTTCTATGGGTACATTGACTATGTCTTGTTAAGTTGAGTATCCCTTGTGTCAAAGGATCCTATAGTCCATGCCATGGCCATGTTGTGTATGTTTCATGTTAAATTTGAGTCATGTATTTTATGTTTGGGTGATTTTTGATCATGATATGTGTGTAGACACCAAAATTTGGTACAAAATCACACTTTAAGCCATTTAATGCAACTTTTTAAACATAAACTCTTGAAAATGAATGAGGCACATAATGGCATATTTATATTTAAATATTTCTCTCTCCTAGCTTGTGAGTTTGTCTATTAGTCATTCATTCTATAAATTTTCCATGGGGATGCCTATTTTTGGTCTTTAGTCCTTCTAGACAAGTGCAAATTAACTAGATAAGAATGACCTATGATTCTATCTGTTTATGAGGGACCTATCTAGGTGTAACTTTCAAAACTTATTTTGAGTCATGTTTAATTTTATTCTTGTTTTTTTCCTTTGGGTATTGTATTTGGCCAGCTTTTGTGTGATAATGGTTCCCAAACTTGAAATCAAAACATCTATAAATACAAGGCTTTTGTAAGTCATTAAAGATAATTATCCTTACTCTCAAAATATATTAAAAAATTATTGTTTTTTATCTATAGGTATGTTTAATCTATACTCAAGGTTGGATATTCATATTCATACTTATGCCAAAGGGAAAATAGGATGAAGAACATATAGACTTACATTCACCATCCCACACACACAAGTGAGATAACTACATTTGAGTTTGAGTCATATTATGAATATTGTCAATGTAGTGTATCACTTGGTATTTCAATGGGGTTTGACTGATGTTAGTAAAACTTAATCCATTTCAAAATATTTCCCACCCCATTTGATTCTAATTTGGATTTTTATCAAACTAAGGTCTGATCATTTTAGTTAGTTTGTGTGATATTATAAATCTAAATACACATCTATGACCCTAACTAATGCATGCATAGGTGGTGAAATAATCATTTCTATGTTACAATCAACAAGGACAAGTCTAAGGAAAACATACTTGGGTGTTTTACATTTTTGTCCACTTACTATGCTCGTATCTAAAAATAATGTTTTCTTTTTCCTATGATCCATCTTTTCCAAAATGCTACATTTTCTATCATTATCTATTAGTAGGTTATGACAGTCCACTAGGTCAAGTCCATAATCAATGGACTCAGGTGAACTGTATTGTCATCCACTTAAACTATACCTATCCCTATTCTATTTATAATTTTATGACTAGTAATGAGTTTGTATTATCACCTCTTATTATAATATTCATAGTCAAATAGTCAGAATAATCAATGGGTATCCATGTGTGATCTAAGTATATTTATTATTATTAATTTACAAAAATAAAAACTCTCTATATCTAGAAATTTCTCAAAATCATGATAGTTCAATATTATATATCTTTAACATTCTGATATTTCCAATTTTACACATATATAATCATATAATAGTATTTATTGTGTTTTATCATTATTACATTAACACATATTAGTGAACCTATAAATGTTTTTCAAGCATTACTTGCTTTGTCTTGATTTTTGCTCTAGGGTTTCACATGATTTCTTTATTTCTAAACACCAAATAACTTTTATCTTCCTTAAGACTTCAAAATTCCTATTTCCTTACATGAAAATATCTACTTGTCATTGATTTTCAATTGATTTTTTCTATTATTTGTTATAAATTATGTTCTTGTAGTTTTAAAACAAATTGAAGATGTGTTTTTGGGCAACATGGTTATCAATTTTACTTGCACCATGGTGTGAGTATTTCCTCAATACTCAAGCCATTAGATAACACTATTCATGGATTTTAGTTTCCATGTAACTTGTATAAACATAATATTTTTCACTTATATCATTTACTAACTCTTTCTCTTACAACAACATGTCAAACACCAATATCTCTAAGTACATGCCTTAAAAGGTGTAACAAGAAAGGGGTGGTCATGACTTTGGTTATTTTTATGAGATATTTTTGATTATTTATCATGATTATATTAACATATATTCCTTACACTTGATCCCCTAATTTATATCCTTCCATATTACACACTCCAACTATATCAATGACTATATTTCCTACTACATCATCCCAATATGATGTAGTATTATCTGATGCATGTCCCTTACCTATCACATCAATATGATTGATGTAGTCTAAAATGTGTTGGCATAATCCTTACAAATATATCAGCCTAGACAATGTAGTTTGATTTCAGTTGACACATTTCAAACTAGATTAAGCTGGATGATGACATCATAATTACTTTTTAGATGGGTTAGGGATATTGACCAATATAAATACAAGTCACTATTTTATTCCAATGGGGAGGGACATTCATTTTGATTTTTATTTCTCTCACTTCTACCATAGATCTACTTGGAAGACTTATTTCTTGGGATATTATATTGAAGTAAAGTTTGTCTTATGGATTATTAGATTCACTATAAGGAGTGATTTTATCTTGGATCTTGATTCAACCTTTTATATGATTACAACCAAAAAAATATCTATCAAATCACCATTAGATAAGTCAAGATTGAGGCTCGATATATTTTCATCAAGGTAAGTATATTCTATCCCTATCTCTTTCATTTAGTAGACAAAAGTTACATAATTGATTGGTTAATGAATGTATATCTCCTTTTATAAGATTTCTATACACTTATACTTAGTGTGGTTATTATATTTCTTGAACTTTCCATCTATCCATTTCAGGTATCCTAGGCCACCATTTGCCTATCGAGGCTCCTTTCCCATTTTGGTATGTTTCTAACCCTTCCTCTTTACTTACATTACTTGTTTGTAAAATTAGATTACATATAAATCAAAATCTAGTTATAGTTAATTCATTTTATTATTGGCCTAAAATACTTGAAACCCTTTCCTTTCAAATTATATTGTAGGTGTTCCTCTTTTTAGGTTTGTATATCCCTTTGGTCAAATCCTAAACCATTAAGAATCATTGGTTTCTCTTTTATTAACCTTCTTTAACTCTATATTTTTTAAGTAGGATAGTTTTAGGTTGATTTTATCCCATTACATACATACCTCAAAGGTTATTGGAAATTCCTAAAAGTTTGTTTTTCATCCATAAGAATCCTTTGACGATTTGTTCTTTAGTGCATAGGTAAGCAGTTAGCCTTGGAAAGTTACTCTCAATGTACCTTAGAGAAAAGATAGTGTGTCTATGGTAATGGTGGAATCCTATGTAGTTAGTGGCTTTGTATCCAAATTCACTATTTATGATTGGGATCAGTATATCTAAGAGCCTACAAATCAAACAAACCATGCCTAACTATACCCATTGATAGCCTTATTTTAGGTTGTATGATTCATTGTTTGTTATCATTGAGCTTGATATTGGTCATATTTTCTATATTGTGGGTTAAAAAAATTAAAATGTCTTCTCAATATGTATCTAAATGTGATATGCCCAAGGCTGGTCATCTTTAAGACTTAATTATTTATAGTAATGCTACACCTTATGATTATGATAATGAATGTACTAATGATCATACTTATACATTTTCATGTTAATCAAGCATATGATTCTAATAGATGTGATTATGATTGTTAAAATTAAGATGAATGGTAAAATAACAAAAAATATAGTGAAGAATAAAATGAGGTAACTGACTTAGAAATTTCACATCCCTTTCCTCACTTGTATTCCAATTTTTTAAAAATAGAACAGAAAAAAATACAAATAATCAATATCTTATCTCTTTTAATCTCTCAATAAGATCAAAATATGGAAAATCATTTACAACACCTTGTTTACCTTTTTAATTGGCTCTTGCATTCCATCACATTAATCAATATAAATTTATAAAGCATATCCCTTGCATGAAAATGTCAAATGAATCTACAAATACCTTTCTCTCCATAAAATGTAGATGATATATATTAATATATCCCACATTATCCTTTAGTCATAATTAATGTTATGCTAAATTGTGATAATATTTTTCCTCCTTTTGATGTAATGAACAATTCTATAATTTTATATTCCTCTCTTGAAATGATACACGATTATAGTGTAGGTGAATTAGAAAATAAAAGTGACATTGAAACTCTATATGTACAAGGAAATGATATTGAAATATTAACTAATGATTTTAAAGATAGTCATCTTTTACCCACTCTATGTGAGTTTCATGTTAACACCAACTTACTAGAATCAAATAAGTATTCATGTCATGCTTATCTTATATAAAAATTCAAAATGATAAGCTAATAAATAATCCTCAAGTGTATAATAATGTTGTCATAGAATGTAAATGTTTGGTCCAACATGCCCCATTACTCATATTTTTCCATGGGGACACTCTTACTTTAGCATAGCTATTTTCTTTTCATGTTCTTACAAATTAGTAGGACTTCATTTATGAATTTCAATAAAATTGTAGATATTTAGTTCTATTTTTAGCCTCTAACTAATGATCCCAACTTGTTTATCACATTATGTTTTAATCATGCATCATCAAAATACATTCTTCATGTAATTTAAAATTTTAAGTCAAATGTTGTTTCTTGCATGATTATTTTATTATATTTTAGTCTTGTCTATAAATATTAGTCTTGTGCCTCATTTTGAGCTTATCAACTATATTATGATGTTTATTTTCCCATAGTTAGTTCAAATTTTGATTTAAATTATCATATTTATTAATTTGAAATGTTATTTCAGTTTTTGAATGAATTTATTTTACTTGAACTAGTGCTTGTTTGGTCAAGTTTACTTTTGAATTTGGCCCTATTTACCTTCATGGGTTTTACTGAGGTTTGGTTTACATTTTCACTCAGTTTGGATTAAGTTATTTCATTCTTTATATGTGTTTATTTATTCATACTTAGATGGATTTTTATTTTTGACTAACCTATTAATTGTTTCTTGAGTCTTTTTTTACTTTTTTTTTCACAGAGATCTCTCAGAGCCATCAATCCTCATCCACATATTTAAATTTCATCAAACTAAAAGCCCCATAGTCAAATCCTTTAAAAAATTACTATATTTTAATGACCTAAGGCCCTTATATTATTACACTTGTCATCACCTTAGAACCTCAGAAACTTAGAAGTATTAAGGGATTAACCAACTTTGTAAATATTCATGTCCATGAGTCCCCAAGATTATGACACGTGGTACTATCTTGGAATCCCAAAGTATTGTTAGCATTAACTTAGAAGCTCAAAGAATTATTATTATTGACTCATCAAATCATGAAGATACTGAGAATTGAGAATAGGCCACATGGTGATAACAAAGCTAGACAATGAGTGAATGCATGGGAGTGTTGACAGACTGACAAGTGGAAAAGGTGAGACCTAGTAAGTAAAGTAATGAAGTTGAGTGAAGAAAAAGTAGTGGAATATTAAAATGGTTATAACTGGTAGAGAATAAATGATGTAAGTGTTCCCCTTAGTGATAAACATGTGGATGTTTAGATAAGTCAATAGAGAGCTAAAATTTGATGGCTAGGGCAAAGACTAAGTGATGGGAAAATGACAACTTATTTTTTATTTGAATCAAAGACAAAAAGAAAAGTATAATAGGAAACCAAATAATTTTGGATACAAATTTAGTCGAAAATAGCTTACATCAAAGATATGGTGAACTAATCATAGGATAAAATGATCATGGAGATGGCAATGGCCATAACATTGACATAGATATGGGTAAAAGAAGAGGCAAAATTAAGAATATTATTTATATATTCAAGGTAGAATTGAATTAAAGGGTATGTATACTAGTAAATTAATAAAAAGGAATAAATGCACCTATTTATAGATTGGAACAACCCATTATTCTAATGTCACCTATTCATCATGCTTTCAATAAAGAAATCATGCATCTAGAAGCAATTCTATTACTTTGAGATAAGTATTAGAAATTGGGAATGGATAAACAAGATCATGAACTATTTAATTCATCATTACGATTGGTTTTCAATGATGTATTTCTTCCTATTTGGATTGATAATCATTCAATGGAATAAATTAAATATCACAGAGTGCCTATTGTTCCTCATAGATTGGAGTGCATTAGAGATTGAATCCACTTCCATCCTAGAAGTTGTATATGAAATAGTGCCATGGTTAGATTGATTTTATCTTCTTTCTTCTTGATGTGTTATCATATAAGATTAAGTTATAATAAATTATCTCATTTAATAATTGTATCAAGAGCATTGAATTTATGACTATGCATCATAGCCATGATGTACTAGCATTGTATATATAAGAAACATTTCTTGATATTATAAAGGGTTGGAAAATTTAGTCCCAAAAAACTATTAGAATCATGCTAGGATTACACCTATTTCTACCTAATGCTTTTTTAGCTTTGATTGTCTACCAAGGTTGACACATTTGAGTAAAAAAAAACTATAGAGATTGAGCCAGGATTTCACTTGCCCTTTCTAACTATTTTTTTTATGGTTTACCAAGAATATTGATTTGAGAAGTAATCCATGCAAATAATTTTTATGATATTATTGGTGCACAAGTGGATATACAATTAGATTGTGTAGTCACTAGTTTAATTGGATTCAAGAGCTTATTATAATTATTCTTGAGGCTTACATTAGCCATAGTGTGTAAATAGTTTTAGGTTTATGTATTGCCTTTATTTTGAATAGAGTTATATATTTCATGTTTACATAATTTTCCTTTGACTCTTATCCATTATGGTATTTAATTTGTGTAGTAGTTAGGCTAGATTCCTAATGATTTTATTTCATCCAACGCTGATTTAATTTCTAATTATTGGAAGATCTATCTTGATCAAGGAATTTATTTATTTTCTTCCCTACTCTATCCCTCTCTTTTATATTTCTTATGAGAAAATATCAACCCATTTATAGTAAATATTCCATTTTAAAATGAAATGAAAAGTGAAATCTTGAATATCCTAAGGAAATCAATTAAAATTTTGGTGGAAATAATCATACCTACCCATACTATATATTTTGGAGTTTATTGGCCCTTTGATCACCATAAGGTCCTAAAAATAAGGGTACTCTTTGTACCATGAGATGTTGGTTGCTTTTGTTCACTTGGATTAGTTATTTCCTAAATCTTTTTGAGTGAGTCACAATTTCATCCTTAAATAAATTGATGTTAGGAGGGGCTTGAACCTATGGAAGTTTACCATTAGTTTTAACATTCACAAGTAACTTGGACCACACTACAAGGATAATTAGGTCCAAATATATCCTAGAATATATTCGCTTGTTGATTTAGCCATAAATATTGTGGGAAATATACATGATTTACTCAAGGACCCCTTTGATCTCCTCCAACTTTTTCAAAATGATCATACACAAATTATTAAGGGACAAATTATTACTTATAGATTAGTTGTGCATGTGTTGAATGTGTAATTTGAAGACATGGCCTATAGAATATTTCACTTTACTTTAAAATGAGAAGAATATGGTTTGTATTAAAACTTAGTGGCCAATTCTATTTGTAACTTTAAGATATTTGAAAATCATTTCCTACTTCATTTTAGAAGACTAGTGGAAGATTCTCCTTCTTTCCTAAATGTCTTGCCTAATAATTAGAAGAACTATGATCCTGTCAGCATCGTTACATTGGAGACTATTTATTATGTTCCACATGATTTTGATTATGATGACATAATTTAAGTGGAGGAAAACATTTTAGATATTAAAGCAGAAATCTTAAAGTTATAAGAGTAACTAGAAGACTAACAATAAAAAGAGGATGAAATTAACAACCAAAATGATGTTGTTCCAACAGAATTATCCTAGTTTGATCCTACTAGATACCATGATTCCTTAATTAATCATGAGTTTTTTTAAGGAATTTGAAGCTTCTAGTAGTAATATAAAAGAATAATTTAGTGGATTAGATAATATGGATGAGGAAAATTTATGCTGGGAAATGAGTTTCTTATCTATGATTGGAAAGTTATAGGGTGAGTCCTAATTCCAATATTTATTTTCAAAATCATGAAATAGATAAATTTATTATTTATAATTGTATTGATTTTGATTCTTTAATTGATGATGGTGATCATTTTAAATACATGTATATGGATCTTTTAAAGTTTGGGAGAAAATGAAACCATGAATTATGGAAGGATGTAGATGGTTGTTGTAATTATTGGTTAGATTTGACCTCTCTATTTGGGGAGAGTTTTGTCGATTCTAAATCTAAATTAGTTTATCCTATCTATGTTAGTGTTAATGATAAGTGTTTAGACCTTATTATTCCCCATGAAAGTCTATATTCTGAGTATGGGGTATTTGAAAGGTTGATCTATAAGCTTCTAATCCTCCAAATTATGATATGATCAAAGAGGAGAATTATTTTTCATAGATGGAGGAGAAGATATTAAATATATAAGAGATTTTTTATTATAAAAATAATTCAATAAAATTTTATGAAGCTTTTCATGTCATTGTTCCAACAAAATTTTCATAGTTTGAGTTTATGGGTCACCAAGCTCCTTTCGTTAATCATAACTTACTTTAAGAGGAAGATTACAATGATAATAAAAATGATTATTTCATTTAGTATTCAGATTTAAAACAACATAATCAACCCATAAAAGAAGAAATAAATTAATATGATGATCTTGTTCAAGTTTTAGATTATCCAGAACTAAGTAGGCAACATCTGATCACTAAGTCCACTAGCTATGAAGAGGTTAAAACACCTAAAATAGATATAGGAATATCAAATATAAATTATAAATTCATAGATAAGGATGATAGTGATTTTAAGGTGACCTATTGTAAAGAATACACTGATGATTTCTTTGATTATAGATTTGATTCCACCTCCTTGTCACATGATATTTTCTACAATTGCTTATCTAAGGTATTTCCTCTTTCAGATGTCAGTATAAATGATGAATTTATAATTAATAGTAGTCCCTAATGAATTATATTTATTTATTTACATTATTTACAAGATGAGTGTTGGATTTCCCTATGAATTTTGATTTAACTAGTGTCTTTCTTTTTGCTAAAAATTATTCATGTATTTATTTAACCATGGGTTTGACTGATTCTGAAGTTGGTGAGGTATGCCATGGATATACTACTTTCACCTGACCATAATTTGAGATAAATTATTTCTAATCCTATGTTGATTATGATTTTAGGATTGATACACCTAGAGTTTTCAAATGCATGCTTGATAATGGCCTTGGTTTTGTGAGAAGGAAATTTAAAGAGATTTTAAGCAAATTCAAAGATGTTTGTGATTCTTAAGGACACTGAATGAAATAAACTTTGTACTATTGAAAAGTGTAAATCATGCTAGTTAAGGTTTCTGAACCCACCTTCCTAACTATTTTGGTTCCTCTATGTGTATATTTTGTATATGATTTCATGTTTTCATAGCTTGTGTGTCCTACTTTATTTTTTGCTTTTGTTGTTTTCTTTTGTTTAAATTTCGGTTTTTTGTGTTTTGACCATTTGGGAGTGTTTCATATGACTTTAAAATTTAATTATAAATCCATTCACATATTTATTATGATAATTCATGGCCTAAAAGGATAGTCTTGGCCAACAAGCATCTTCATTGTTGCATCTTGTTTTTTTCCCATTTTCATGAAAAATATATTGTTAACATGATAAGAGAATCAAATTTTGAAAGAATTAAAGAATTTTAGAATGCACTATGTCAAATAAATGTTGTGTATTTATTCTCCCATAGATGAGGAACTAAAAATGGTTGATAATAAAATATGAGAGTTTTCAATTTTGAAGATTAGAATGTGAACCATCCTTGAACAATTACATAGGATGCTATAATTTTATTTATGAATTTATATAATTTATAAGGCCTATAATTTAAAATATAATGTTTAAATTTTAGAAACATTTCATTTTCTTGTTGAAGTTATCAAACTACACTTAATTTAACATTTGAAGTAAAATGTCAACACTAAATTGATTTAGATTTATATTAATAGTTATGAATTTTTGGAGTCTATCATTACACCCATGTATTGGTAAAAACCCTCAATGGATTAAATAATGAAATATTTTCAAAATAAAGGAATCAAAAGGAAATTGAATAAAATGTAAAATCCAATTCTTTCCTCAAAAGGGTGATTTAGGCATCTCCATCATAGGATTTTTAACTTGGTTGGAAATTGAGCAAGCCCTTGAGTAAGACCAAAGTTATTTCTATCAGGGATATAGACACATGAGTAGAATTAGAGTAATTCCCTTTCCATTTTATCCCAAATACAAACATTCAAAATGATGCACATCATTGTATTCATAACTTTTGTTAATCACATACATGCCTCATGCTGTCATAATGGTGTTCCTATTGCTGCTGGATCAAAAGAATTCAAAAGATACTCATAATTTCCTTGAGCCTTGAAAACAATGTAAAGTTGTGCAAAGATTCTATCTATCATTTCCTCCATTGTTCAGTAAACCATCCAGTCCATGCCTCTGTCCATAATGCTGGCTTATAGGGTTGGTTAGGTACAAAGTTGTGACAATAAAAGACTTTACAAGTGTTTATCACAGATGACACTTATTTCAAATTAAGAATTGGGCTTATAACAATGATACATTAATTATTTGGTTAACACCTCAAGCCTAAGCAAGCTTTCTCATTATCATCCTATTAACCTCGGAACTTAGCACATAGAAGCAGGAATTGAAGCTTACTTCTGTACTCTTTCTTGACAAGCAAGTGCATTAGAATTATACTGGGATGGGGGCAGAGGAAGATGGAGCAACATATACGTCCCATATTTAAAGAAAATTATTCACACTTAATTGAACTGTATATATATATGGCTGACAAACAGTAAAGAAGATTTGAATCACAACTGTAATTTAGTTTGCAATCACCACACATTGGATTAAATAATGGATGCCATGCATACTCCAAAGCATACAAACGCTTCTCCCACAATATACTGTCAAGTCATCCCCTCACAAAACCTCAGACTGGTTATTGCAGAACATATCTTACATAGAGACTATTTCTAGTCATGTTACGTACCTGTGAAATCTAAATCACATCAAAACTCATATTCTGTTGGAGCCAAGATATATCACCTCCCTTAATTCCATTTCAAACTCTTTTTCATCATTATAATTATATCCCAGTAAGTATGCTCGTGTAAGTTGCACAGCTGACGTCAAAGGCTCTGCTTCATCACTGACAGCAATATCATCTTGGTGATGTCTAGGATCAACTTCCTCTTCTAAAGTAGAAATCCATTGTTCAGAACATCCACCAGATATGGTACAAACTAGGTGTTGATTTGAAGCGTCATACACTATTTCTCAACCTATTTCGTTTCAGTCAAGATTTATGACTGCACAGAGTCCATAGAGTTTTCTAAAAACATAATAACTTTAAGAAATAGAAACTTTGAATGCATAGCTATCTGATGTCTATGCAAATATTTGTCATAGTAAAATCCTATGACATTTTGGGTATACACCTCGTTGCTTAGCACAGAACTCAATGCACATAAATCAAATCAATTGAAATCCTCCTCTCGATTGCATAACCAGGATCAACACACAACGTATCAATATCTGCCCCTGGACCGTGCACCTTCAGGCGATAGGAACTAAATGCAAACACTTTCACATTTGATCATACAATCATCAACAGCCCATACGTGATGAATTTTCACATAGATTGGGATTGGATGCATAAGGACGCGAGTTACAAGTCAAACAATCTTTGTTTTACAAACAAAACACTTCATCAACAGACAGTAGCATTGGCACCATTTGTACTAATACAGGGCAAAATAGAGCCCTGAATACTCCACTGAGCGACCTTCAATTCTGATACCCAGTAAACATGAAGACCAATTATTTCTATTAAAAGATAATGAGATTCATATTACAGATATTAATGAGATTCAATTGTCAATTGACAAATTTCTATTCTAATCTGCTGCTCAATTCGCATTCTTTGTAATTAATTTCACAGGATAGCTCAAAACTCATTTAACAATACCTGTACCAATATTTTGTTGAACATTTTCAGAGCATACCTTCTTTTAACAACAATTCCTTCCTCAACGGCTGCTTTTGTTGCGTTCAATGCATCCTCCACTCTTAACTCTGTCTCTATTTTTGTGTTTATTAAGAATAACCTTAATAGAAAACATTTGAGGCCATCCTCCTCTCCTTGAGGAGATCCTCCTTCTTCTTGGTTCTGCATACCACTATCCTCCTCCTTCTTCTACGTACTTATCCTCTCCTCTTTTTTTTCTTAATGACTGTTCTTTTGCTTTTGATAAACAAAAAAAACCTCTTCTCTAACCTCTGCGCCCAATTTGCGCCGAGGATTAAAACAAGAAACAGTTTGAAATTTTACCAGCATATTCTAATATGAGAAGATTTATCTTACGGTTGAAAATATTTCAACCATTCCCCTCATTTCCTCAACAACTCAACAATCACCTTTTTACTTTTACTTTTTACATTTTCTCCTTAATTTTTTTAACATTTAAGAGGAAAATACAATAATTTTGAAATTCGTTACAGATGCTCCTGCATCATACTCTCCCTCTAGAAAAGATTTAAACCTTAGTTCAAATGAAATGCTACCTCCATGCTTTAGCCTTCATTCTATACCTAGATCCCATGGTCTTCTTGTCAATGATAATGCTTGAATTTGTCTTTGATAGTCTCTGTCTCTTATCTTGCTATTCTTCCTCTTCTGATATATTCTTCTTCTCATCTCCTTCTCAGCTGCCATCTCCCACTTCCATACTTCTTCATCTTCATATATATCTTCAAAGTTTTCATCTTCTATACCTGCATTCAAAACATCAAAAGCCACCTTAGTAGAAAAACATTGAGGCCATGAAGCCTCTTGGCTACCATCACATTTCTATTTCTTGATCAAAATTGTTTTGACCTCTTTGATTTGTCCTTGTATTGTCTCACTCTTTTCAAAGCTACCTTCACCATAGCTTGTACCTTCCTTCATCTCTTTTGAATTACCAAATAGCTCCTCTATCATTCTCAACTCTACCTTTAGTGAGATCTCATCTATCTCACAATCTTCATCAAACTTGGGCTTATCAACCTGAAGGATTACTTGTTCCTTACTAGCCTTACTCTTCATCTCATCACTCAACATAAACTCATTCAAATCTTCATGTCCTATATCAAACTTAGGACCAGATTGTCTTTCATCTTCTATAAGTACATTCATCTACTTTATAGTTTCTTTATATAAATCAGCTTCTTCATCCACATCAGTATATTCATCAAAAATAATTGTAGTATTCATACCTTCTGTCTCCTTGATTTCTTCAACCTCTGCTTGAAGCCATCTTGTTCGTTCTACTGCATATTCTTTTATTTTCTCATCATCCATCCCTTTGGAAGTCTCTCCTTGCTGCATATTAGTTTTCATAGCCACTTTCCATTCCTCATTTTCCATAAAAAGATTATTAAATGATTCAAAAACATCATTACCTTGCCATGTACTTGTGTCATCCTTCACCTTTTCCCATTGATTTCTTGGTGTTGCTGCTTGAACACTCACATCTTCTTCACTCTTAGCCTTCTTAGGCACCCATACTTGTTTCTCTTTCTTACCATTTCTCTTCTCAAACCATTTAGGCATCCTGCATCTAGGCTTTTGTACCAGCACCTCCTCTTGCTTGGGAATTTGTTTCTTCCACCATTTAGGCATCACATATCCATGGTTAATTGGAAAATTTACCTTTCTCTTTGCTTCTTTAACATGTATATCAACAATTTCATGCTTATAAGAATAAGAAAAATCAACTTTTGGATTCTCCTTTACCTCCTTAACGGGCTGCTTCCTTTGCATGGCTTCTTGATTATCTGTCCTTTCTTCTTCTTTTATGCTTGGCTGTCTTCTTTCCTCTTCTTGGCATTCAATGGCATCTTGGAATTCATCTTCATCTCCCTTATCAACAGCAAACTCTCTTCTCTCTCCTGCACATTCACTTGTGCATTTGGTGTCTTCTCCTGCACCAATCTCTTCACTCTCCAAGGCCCTTCTCTTGACCTTCACAAGGCTGCTCATACCTGCACTTACCCATTCAAAAATAGCATTAAATATAAAAATAAGAGACCATAATGTCTCCATGAGTGTCCTCTTCATCAACACTCTCATCTTTTCAAGTGCTCTTCCTGGCACTTCCTCTTTTCTCTCTTCTCTCTTGTTCTCCTCAATGAGAACCTTCTTCACAACTTCTTCCTCTTGCTGCTCACTTGACAACCTTCTTATCTTCTTGCCTCTTTGGGCTTCCCTCTCCATGGCAATCTTCTTTTGCCTTCTTCTCCTTTTCACTAGGAGATCTATTGGCCACTTTATCCTCTTCTTTATTGGCCATACCCATGCTTGTCTATTCAGCTGCATCCAAGACTCATACTCATCTTTAACCTTAGCTAATTCTTTCTTCAAACTAGCAATTTATTTATCAAAATCAACATTAGTCATACCTTTGATGCTTGCTACCCTCTTGCTACCCTCATATACCTTGCTGCTCTATAGTGCTTTCAACAATGCTTCCATCTCTGAGATCTTCACCCAAGTCTTTTCCACCTCGGTCTCTTGATCCCTTGTCTCACCCAAGCCTTTCTCCTTGACTGGTCTTTTGACAATCCACGTGATCTCACCTAGGCCTTTTGCATCCTAGTCTTTTGATCATCTTCTCAATCCTGTAGCAACTCTTTTGACAACTCTTTAACAAACACAAATTACAAATCCAAGCTTACCTTGCTTTGGATCTTTCTCCTAAGCATTCACTTGCTCTTCTTCTAGAGCTTCTCTTCACTAAACCTTCCTTGGCTTCTTCTTCTCTTAAGCCTAAATGGCTTGGCTGCTTTTCTCTTCACTTGTTTACTTCTCAAAATCAAATCTTCAAACCATAGACTTAAAATTGAATATTAAATCCTACTCATACCTTTCCTCCAGCAGAGTCTTCTAGTGATGTCTCATGTTGATCTCTTTTCCAAATCCTTCACAACTGCAACATCATTAACAAATGCAACCATTCCGAATTTTGTAACAACTTATGATCAATTCCTAAATCCCCAAGAGCTTCAATCTCTGATACCAATTGATGCACATCATTGTATTCATAACTCTTGTTAATCACATACATGCCTGATGTTGTCATAATGGTGTTCCTATTGCTGCTAGATCAAAAGAATTCAAAAGATACTCATAATTTCCTCGAGCCTTGCAAACAATGTATAGTTGTGCAAAGATTCTATCTATCATTTCCTCCATTGTTCAGTAAACCATCCAGTCCACGCCTCTGTCCATAATGCTGGCTTATAGGGTTGGTTAGGTACAAAGTTGTGACAATAAAAGCCTTTACAAGTGTTTATGACAGATGACACTTATTTCAAATTAAGAATTGGGCTTATAACAATGATACATTAATTATTTGGTTAACACCTCAAGCCTAAGCAAGCTTTCTCATTATCATCCTATTAACCTCAGAACTTAGCACATAGAAGCAGGAATTGAAGCTTACTTCTGTACTCTTTCTTGACAAGCAAGTGCATTAGAATTATACTGGGATGGGGGCAGAGGAAGATGGAGCAACATATACGTCCCATATTTAAAGAAAATTATTCACACTTAATTGAACTGTATATATATATGGCTGACAAACAGTAAAGAAGATTTGAATCACAAC
Organism: Torreya grandis; assembly: GCA_037957365.1. Taxonomy (NCBI): domain Eukaryota; kingdom Viridiplantae; phylum Streptophyta; class Pinopsida; order Cupressales; family Taxaceae; genus Torreya; species Torreya grandis. The sequence continues at coordinate 384,291 of JARHVA010008725.1, forward strand.
TGTAATTTAGTTTGCAATCACCACACATTGGATTAAATAATGGATGCCATGCATACTCCAAAGCATACAAACGCTTCTCCCACAATATACTGTCAAGTCATCCCCTCACACAACCTCAGACTGGTTACTGCAGAACATATCTTACATAGAGACTATTGCTAGTCGTGTTACGTACCTGTGAAATCTAAATCACATCAAAACTCATATTCTATTAGAGCCAAGATATATCACCTCCCTTAATGCCATTTCAAACTCTTTTTCATCATTACAATTATATCCCAGTAAGTATGCTTGTGTAAGTTGCGCAACTGACGTTAAAGGCTCTGCTTCATCACTGGCAGCAATATCATCTTGGTGATGTCCAGGATCAACTTCCTCTTCTAAAGTAGAAATCCACTGTTCAGAACATTGACCAGATATGGTACAAACTAGGTGTTGATTTGAAGCATCATACACTATTTCTCGGCCTATTTCATTTCAGTCAAGATTTATGACTGCACAGAGTCCATAGAGTTTTCTAAAAACATAATAACTTTAAGAAATAGAAACTTTGAATGCACATCTATCTGATGTCTATGAAAATATTTGTCATAGTAAAATCCTGTGACATTTTGGTTATACACCTCGTTGCTTAGCGCAGAACTCAATGCACATAAAGCAAATCAATTGAAATCCTCCTCTCGATTGCATAACCAGGATCAACACACAACGTATCAATATCTGCCCCTGGACCGTGCACCTTCAGGTGATAGGAACTAAATGCAAACACTTTCTCATTTGATCATACAATCATCAACAACCCATACGTGATGACTTTTCACATAGATTGGGATTGGATGCATAAGGACGCGAGTTACAAGTCAGACAATCTTTGTTTTACAAACAAAACACTTCATCAACAGACAGTAGCATAGGCACCATTTGTACTAATACAGGGCAAAATAGAGCACTGAATACTCCACTGAGCGACCTTCAGTTCTGATACCCAGTAAACATGAAGAACAACTATTTCTATTAAAAGATAATGGGATTCATATTATAGATATTAATGAGATTTAGTTGTCAATCGACAAATTTCTATTCTAATCTGCTGCTCAATTCGCATTCTTTATAATTAATTTCACAGGATAGCTCAAAACTCATTTAACAATACCTGTACCAATATTCTGTTCAATATTTTCAGAGCATACCCTCTTTTAACAATAATGCCTTCCTCAACGGTTACTTTTGTTGTGTTCAATGCATCCTCCACTCTTAACTCTGTCTCTGTTTTTGTGTTTATTAAGAATAACCTTAATAGAAAACATTTGAGGCCATCCTCCTCTCCCTGAGGAGATCCTCCTTCTTCTTAGTTCTGCATACCACTATCCTCCTCCTTCTTCTACGTACTTCTCCTTTCCTCTTTTTTTTTTCTTAATGACTGTTCTTTTGCTTTTAATAAACAAAAAAACCTCTTCTCTAACCTCTGCGCCCAATTTGCACTGAGGATTAAAACAAGAAACAGTTTGAAATTTTACTAGCATATTCTAATATGAGAAGATTTATCTTACGGTTGAAAATCTTTCAACCATTCCCCTCATTTCCTCAACAACTCAACAATCACCTTTTTAATTTTACTTTTTACATTTTCTCCTTAATTTTTTTAACATTTAAGAGAAAAATACAATAATTTTGAAATTCGTTGCAGATGCTCCTGCATCACAAAATTATCCTTAAAAATTCTAATTATTTTAGACTAGTTTAAATTTCTTTATGTGAATGTAAGAGATGTATAAGAATTAATAAATTTTAACACACACTGATAGTCTTGGGTAGATTTGGAACTTAGTATTTCACATATTGAAGTTTACTTGGGTTATTTAATTTTATAAGTTTGTCTAAAGGATTTGTTTGTGGTTTTGGATTTTTTGTTGAGTTTGATGATCTGTAATCTAAGTTCTAAATACTGACCATTATTCTCCCCATAAAATTTGCCATTTCTTGGGTCCAACACACCCCATTACCAATTATTTTACATGGGGACCCTCTTCCTTTAGTGTATCTATTTTTTATTCATGTTCTTGCATATTAGTAGGACTTTATTTATAAATTTCAATCAAATTGTAGAGATTTGGTTCCATTTATAGCCTCCAAATCATGAGCCTGACCTTTTTATCACATTATGGTTTAATCATGCATCATCAAGATATATTATTCATGTAATTTCAAATGTTAAATAAAATTTTGATTCTTACATGATTATTTTATTGTATTTTGGTCTATTTTAGAAACATTGATCTTGTGATTCATTTTGAGATTATCGATTGTATTATGATGTTTATTAATAATTAATTTAAATTTTGATTTAAAAGATCATATTTATTGATTTAAAATGTTATTTTAGTTGTTAAAATGATTTATTTTACTCAGATTGATACTTTTTTGGTCAATTTTACATTTAAATCTATCCCTATTTGCCTTCGTAAGTTTTACTTTTGGAGAATATCATGTTTAATGGGTTTGGTTTACATTTTCACTCAGTTTAGATTAAGTTATTACATGTTTTATTCACATTTATTTAATCATACTTAGATGGATTTTGGTTTCTGACTAACCTATTAATTGTTTCTTGAGTCTACATTTTCTTTATTTTGTTCTCAAAGATCTCCTGGAGCCATCATTCCTCATACACATGTTGAAATCCTATGAAATTGAAAGACCTAGAGTAAAATACTTTGAAAATTAACTAAGTATTTTAATGACCCAAGGTACCAATATTGTAACACTTATCGTCACCTTGGAACCTCAAAACTTGAAAGTATTAAGGAATTGACTGATTGTTTAAAACTCTATGGCCCAAAGTCCCTAATATTATAACATGTGGTACTATGTCATAAGTTTAGAGGATTGAAAACATTAACCTATAATATTATATAATTATCATTATTGACCCATAAAATTATGAAGAACTCAAGAACTTAATAAGAGGTCACATAGATATGATAGAGGTACACATTGAGGTAATTCTTGAGAACATCAACATATTGACAAGTGGTAAATATGGGACCTGATAAACAAAATGATGAAGTTTATCAAAGGAAAAGTAGTGAAAAGATAAAAAGGTGAAAACTAGTAATTAATTAGACTTGTAATCATTCTCCTCAGTGATAAACATGTGGATATATAGATAAGTAAACAAATAGCTAAAATTTGATGGCAAGGGCAAAGATCAAGTGACAGGTAAGTGACGACTTATTTCTAAGTGAAATCAAATACAAGTAGAGGAGAGTGGGTAATATATGTATTTTGAATATAAATTCATTTGAAAATAACCTACATCAAATATTTGGTGAATTGACCACAAGATAAAATGAGCATGGAGATGGCAATGGCCACAACATTGATAATGATCTGGGTAAAGAAAGAGGCCAAAATTGAGAAGATTGTTTATAGTTTCAAGATAGAATTAACCTAAAGGGTAGGGATATTATTGATATCATCAAGAGGATTGAATCTATATATTTATATATTTGAATAGCTCATTTTTCCAATGTTTCCTAGTCATCAAACATTCAATAAAAAAGCACACATCTAGAAGTAATTATGCTACTTTGAGATAAGTATAATAATTTGGGAATAAAAAAATAGGAGCATGAACTAGTTGTGCCTTCATTAGGATTGGTTTGTAATTATGTTTCTCTTCATGTTTGTATTGATAATCAGTTAGTGGAAGAAATTAAATATCATAGAGTGCTTATTATTCCTCATATATTGGAGTGCATTGGAGATGGAATCCACATTCATCCTAGAAGTCATATCTACAATTATACCATGGCTAAATTGATCTTATCTTCCTCCTTATTAATGTTTTATCACAAAAGATTGAGTTCTAATCAATTATATCATTTAATTTTTATATCAATAGCATTTAATTTATGATTATGCATCATATACAAGATGTACTAACATTGCCTATATAAGCATCATTATTTGCTACTATAAAGGCTCTAAAAATTTAATCCCAAAATGTTTATAGAATAATTCCAAGATTACACCTATTGTTCACTCATGCTTTTTGAACTTTGGTAATCTACCAAGATTGACATATTTGAGTACCAAAAATATATGGAGATTGAGCCAAGATTTCACCTAACCTTCCTAATAATTTTATATTATTGGTTTGCTAAAGATCTTGATTTGAGAAATAATAAATGTAAAGAGGTTTTCTGATATTATTAGTGTGAAAGTGGATATATAATTAAATTATGCATTATCTAGTTTAGTTGGATTTGAGATCTCATTCTAATTATTCCTAAGGCTTAAATTTGTCATAGTGTGAAAATAGATTCAAGATTATGTATTATCTTTATTTTGAATAGAGTTTTAGATTTCATGTTCACATAATGTTCCTTTAACTCTTGCTCTTTGTGGTATTCATTTTATGTAGTAGCTAGACCAGATGCCCAATGATTTTATTTTAGCCAACATTGATTTAATTTATAAATATTGGAAGACATATCTTGATCAAGGAATTTATTTCTTTTCTATCCTAGTCTCTCTCTCTTTTTTACATTTTTATGAGAAAAAAACTACACATTCCATCATAAATAGTCTATTTGTAAATGAAACTAATAACAAGATCCATATTATCCTAAGGAAATCAATTGAACCTTCAGTGGAAATAATAAGAGCCTACCCATAATCTATATTTTAGAATTTATTGGATATTTGATCACCAGTAGGTCTTAAAAACAAGGGAAATTTTTGTCCTATTATTTATTAACTACTTTTATTTACTTGGATTAGTTAGTTCCTAACTATGTTTTAGTGAGTCACAATTTTAGTCTAGCAGTAACCTCAACCATGTAGTGATATTTTTCATAATATTTTTATAAAAACATTCCATTGTAGAAACCCAAATAAAATATTTAATATACTTTACAAACTAGATCATTTTGTGTGATAATCAAGATAATGTTATCATAGGAAAATCCATTACATGATTTGTCTATGAACATCCATATCCAAAATATTTTGTATCCCTACACTACCATTATTTTATGGTTGTGGAAATCCTTATACTCATTTAACAAAATATACCCTTTATTTCATATAATGGGATAATGATGGACATATTTTAATACAAGCCTCACGAGAGAGACTTCAAATTAGCTATATATTTTACCTAGTGGCTCCTTATCTAACTTCAAAATATTAGAAGATGTATTATTATTATTATTATTATTATTATTATTATTATTATTATTATTATTATTATTATTATTATTATTATTATTATTATTATTATTATTATTATTATTATTATTATTATTGTTACTATTATTATTATTATTATTATTATTATTATCACATGATACCTAAGATCAAATTGAAACACATATAATATTTTCAATAAGGTCACAATGAACTCATTAAATACTACATCTCATAGTTCAAAAATATTTTGCATTGTCTAGTTTATTAGCCCTCAGACTTAGAAAAGTAATTTATCTACAGTATGGGTCTATTTTCTCCACAAAAATGAAGATCCATGAATACACTTCACACATATTTTACAATTTATACATGGATGTATTCATATATGCATGTGAGGTAAATTTAGCAAAAATAAAAGTTACTAAGTTATAATCATCTCCATATAAGCAAGTTGTTATCAATAAAAAGAGGAATCCAAATTTAACATATAAAAGTTAGTGTCTAGTTCAAATTATTAATAAGGTAGAAGAGGAACACAATATATTTCCTATCAAGGAAGAATAATTCAAGATAATCAATAAATTAAATAAAATAATTTACCAATTATAACCTAAAATGAATAATCCTACTTTCGGTAAAAGGCCATCACTCCAATTTGACACATTAAAAATTTGACCACATGATATTTTGCATACATTTTTGGATGAGAAGTATTCATCCCAATTAATAAACTCCTCTTAATAATTTTGAATACATAAAGGGAAGGGATTTATGCACTTATCATGGTATTAATAGACATCATAATAACGATTGGTATGCATTACAATAAAATATTACACAAACTTTCAGTAAATGGAATATCAAATTTTAGAGCAATAGAAATAGTAAACAAGACATAAAGATCCATGATAATATCACTTATCTAATTTCGATACCAAATCAAGAGCATAAAAATTTATATCATAGCTATAAAAAGTAATATCAAATACAATTACCATAAGTAATAAATATAGGTGAAAAAATATTTGAAGAGCCACATATATAGTTGTTTAACCCTTTTGGAAATAAGGATTAAAATAAAAGTATAGAATAATCCAATAAATGAGTAGACTACTCTAAAATTAGGCCAACTAATGAGTTTAGATTCTACAAATATTTTTATAAGAAATATTGAATCTAAGCATATGCCAAATGAAATATAAAATGTATAACATTTAATATTCTAATCATATAAATATGAAGGAGAAATTATACTTAGCTTATACAATAATGTGTAGGTAGGTATGAATAATTAAAGTGTAAAAATTGACTTGTTTCAACTCTATTATATATGTTTCAATGCATTTATCATGTACAAAGTATTGACTTTTGATTGAAAAATCCACTTGGGTCTTTCTAGGTTTTTTATTACCTTTCAGATTGTGTTTATATCACATGAAAAGGATCTTAAAATCATAATATAACTCAAACCTTATATTATTATCTTAGGTCTTATCACCTTTCCATAAATAGGTTAGTGGGGTAAAAAATTTGAGCTCACATCAAGGACCCCTTTGTCAATTAACATTTCTTACATAGCCGATACTCTGAAGAGGGCCTTAGACATATGTATTTCTCCCCTAGGTGTTGTCTTGTGTGTGAATAATGGTGTAGAAATCTATATGCAAGTGCATGTAGTGATCTAGATTGTAAGTTGATAAATATTATTCATGGGTTATTATTTTAATACTTCAAATTTTTAATATGATTGATCCTATGACTGATATAGAAATAGGGAAGAATAGGGTAATGTAAATCAGTTGTGCAATTTATTAGATGAGTTTGAATAGGCACTTGTTTGGTATTTAATAAATGAATAATGATTTGTATTTAAATTTTATTTATGCTACCTATTTTGAAAATTTACTCTTGGGTTAATGAATCATAATAGGCCAACCTATACATATCAAAATATTTTCAAATCTAAGTGTTTATAAGGAATAGACAATTGTATTGTAGAATGGATAGTTGCATTGATGCTAATGTCCAAGTTTGAATGTGACTGTCTAAAAACATATAATTTTATTAGGACTATGTAACTAAAATTGAAGGATATATATTAGAATTTAATTATATTTTAGGATAATAAAAATAACATTGTTGAACTAAAAGATAAGCATTTAGGCTAGATGATAGGGTAACATAAGCCTATCAGTTAAAATAAGGTCAAAAATTGAAGGGTAGATCCTTGAGTGATATTTTTCAAGTGTACAAGAGTATTTTTAACATATAAATCTTGATTTAAACATATACATTCCCCTCCATTTTAATTTATTAAGGCATAAGGATGAAATTTCTAGTTTAAAGGAAATAAATATGTATAGTGGTGTCTACAACATACCTTGATTCTATTAATCCTTATTTGAATTTGATATATGTGTATGACCTATAACCAATACCATGTTATAGGTTTAATTAGTGCATATAATTTTAAAATGAATAATTAAAAAATTTATTGAAAGGAAAGAGAGCAAAGGAGTAAACATATGTGTCGATGTAATGATGTTGTCCCTTGATAATTTATTTTGGTAGTGATGATTCCTAGTTGAAACCTTATATTTAGGTTCACAACTAAACCTTGGATATGCATATAAGGTAATTTTTAGGTGATTATTCCCCAAATTCATTAGATGGGTGAGTTGTGCCAAATCCATCAAGAGCTTAGAATCTCAATCTCATGACTCTAGTGTATCATAAATTCACCAATCTCACTTGAGTAAAATGGTATAACCATATCAACTTTAAAATAATATAAAATAGTGATAAGTACATCAAGGTTGTTTAATCTTGATTTCACTAATAAAAAATTCAAATTATACAATAGATAAAATCTCAATGGGTGTATCTTAGTAGGGTTAGTGCATGAATATTGTTATAGTGTGAATAATGTATCTATAATTTGGTTCATTTTCATGGCATATGCACCTAAAAAGTGTCTAAAGTTTAAGTATCTATCAAAATATATATTTTGATTTATAAAATGTGTTATAATATGTATCACAAATCTAAAAAAATTATGCCAAATTTATATAATTATATCCCATGTGTATATTTGAATCATGTAAACTGAATCAAACTCTATCAAAATTTTTAACTATATGTGTGAATAATCATGTATCTTTGACATTCCCACACTAATATATCCCCCCACCCCTTGAGATGAGAGGAATAAAAAGGTGATAGTTTCCTTATCTCAAAAGGATAAGATATCAATGGTGTATATGTGTGAATCATGTAGTAAAGAAGCATATAGTAGTATCATGTCAAAGTATATATACATTAAGCTCATAGCATGCATACATAAGAATACCTAATATGCATTATGTGCATCATGGTAAAATTTATAAAATACAAGATCAATAATTAATCAAGCACACATGGATTTTGGGCCCCCTTTTCTATTTTGGTTTCTTGTATAGGGTGGGGACCTTGATTCAAAAAACCCTCTAGTTTACAAATAATATAAAAATAAATCAAGAACACATGAAATATTTATCAAGTGTCATGTAAACAAGGCTCTAAGGAGAACAAAAAAAGGATCATGTTAAAATGTTATACAATCAATGGGAGGACATATGAAAATATACACATAAAAAAGAAATAATAAATAATTAAGGAACTATGGCTGACAATCAATGAAAATGTTCAAATTTTACATAAACAAGACAAAAAAATAAACAAGAAGTATACTCAAGAAAGACATGTGAAGATATGAAATAGAAAAAAACTAGCATAAGCAAGTCATAATATTCTGTGCATACATAAGTTAAAAAAAGTCATGTACAATAACATTTCAAGTACACTATGTAAGATAGAAACATGAGTATACATGTGTAACTATAAGAATATATTCTCAATGTGATAATGGAAATTATCATAAGCAATATACATTTTGTCAATCATGATAATATAGATGCAAGATCCCCCCAATATAGTGTGTCATGTGAGAAGAGGAAAGGGCCAACATCTACATGCTCATGGATGCCTTTATCACACTCAATTACTCATGAAACATATGTTATATATAAATAGTATGTTATATATTAACATAAATTAAACAACATGTGCACAAAACTAGTAAACATGTGAAAGGTTAAATTTTTTTGTTTTTAACTTTATTTGAATGTTTTTGTATTTTCTTGAGTATTTATTTTTTGTGAATTTTGGAGTTTTTTGGAATATGTGATATATTTTGGTCCAGGTGCATCAAATTATCATGTTTATCATCATTGGAGAATTTTGAGTAAAAATTGTTCATAACATGCTCCTCATCTCTCCTTACTTGCTTAGTAAAATTTCCATAACTATCGTGTGGTATGTGAACTAGTCTTCCCTTTTGGAATAATGAAATAATTTATTTATTTGGATTTATTTTAGCTTCCATTTTGGTACTGCCAAAAAAATACCAATGTAAAATTATTGAGATGTATGAGGTATGACCCACACCTTCATTTGGCAAACACATGGATCATAAATAATTGGTAATATTATGTAGCCCAATGAGTATTTCCAACTTATTTTATGATGTAAGTATTTGATATTATAGCCAAGTTGTGACAAATATAATTTATTACAATAGGTTTCTTTTTCCATAGGATCAATGTGGCTATGATGAAAAAAATCTTCACCCATGAATAATGTAATTGTTAAATCCTTTTGGTGAGGATGATTTTTACTTGTTGTACTTGAAAGTGGTTACAGAGTATGTACATATAGTATTGGTCCCATATTGAGTAAATTTTTTAAATGTGTCATATATTAGGAAATTCCACATTTTTTTCATTATATTCACTTGGAAATTCATTCCTATCTTATGTATATTTGACAAATAATTTGTAATTTTTAGGAAATGCATTTTATTCTTTTTATATTTGAGTAGGAAACACACATACCTATGCACATCCATGTATAAGTGGATAAATGAGGTGTAAAACTTATGTAGTGATATTTATTTAAGTGGAGAATTAATTCCTCTACTAAATATTAATAACACTTCCAAATCTGAGCATTGATACGCTAAGGAACTTGATGCATTTTTTAATCAAATAAAATAATCTTGAATAGACTCATCATCATGTTGCTTGTATTTTTTAAAATATTTTAATGTAAACATGGGTAAATTATGTGTATTAAATTCCAAGAATAAAACATCTTCTAATTAATTTAATGTAATAAATAACCATTTGGTAAACTGTATAACTAGTTCCAATTTTCTTATGTGAGGTTTTCATGAAATGTTTTTAAAAATATTCACTCATCTTTAGCATAATGATTTAAAGAATGTACATATTGAATGAAATGTTTGGAAGGATATTAATGTCCAAAAAATAAAGGTAACATTGATATGATAAACTCTTGTGGATGATGATATTTAAATATAAATTTGGAAGTAATTTTATTTTTTATGAATTGATCATTAGTAGTAGCATTTTGGATAACATTTATACTTTGATGAATGAAAATTGCCTTTGTAGTTATCCTATAGTGCTCATCATAGACATAAGATAAGTAGTAGGAATTGTTGAGGTTTGTATATATTTAATCATTAGTTTTAATTTACCATATATTTGGAAAATGGGAATAATGGACAATTTATAATTATGAGTATTTTTTTTGAAATTCACATGATGTAAAAAGTTTGTACCTTCTAGTAATTAAACCTCAATTGAAACTTTTAGAACTTTTGATAATGGTACATCCTTTGTAAATTATGTAACCTTTGGTAATGGTATATTATCTACAAAATTTTGAACCTTTTATAATGGTATATCATTTTTTTAAAAATAATCTATAATATCTTTATGAACCTGGCAGATATTAGCATGATCAAATTTTGGAAAATTAGGCTCAACCATAAATGATTGTGTAATGTCTATTATATTATAAACCAATTGATCACATCCCTTAAATAATACAATGTTTCTCAAATCATCCCTTTGAATGGTGGGTGCATGGACCTAATTCAAAGGTTGGTAGCTATCCCCATTTAGATAATTGAGAAGAGGGCATATATAATCTTGTACAAAAGATTACTCTTATTTTGATGTCCTATTTTATTTAGATGAATTTTGATTAATTAATATTGTGTAGAGAGACAAATAGTTTACACATCATAATCATCAAAAGCATATATACCATCCATAGATAGTGAATAAAAAAGAACACAAGCTAGTAAATAATAGGCATGAGATAATAAGACTCAAAAGTCAAGTTCACCAAATGTTTGACCCTTTTTGTAAATAAGGATTAATAATGAAAGAGTAGCTTAATCAAAGCAAGGAGTAGAATACTCTAAAATTAGACCAAATAATGTATTTAAATTCTACAAATATTTTGATATGAAATATTGAATTTAAGCATATACCAAATATATAAAGTACAACATTAAATATTTTAATAATGGAAATATAAAGGAGAAATTACACTTAGAATATACACTGATGCATACAAAAATATGAGTAATGCAGGTGTAAAAACAAAACTTATGATAATATTAATCCAATATCTTATTATAGAAATTATATTTTTGTCATCACAAACACTTATGTCTCCCTATAAACACTTTCATCGATGCTTATATCTATGATTGAACACATTTTTCATGTACATAGTATTAATTATTGACTAAAACTTCCACCCAGGTCTTTTTGGGTTTTCTATCACTTTTCAAATTATGTTTTTGGATCATACAAATAAGCTCTCGAGATCAGAATATAGCTCAAATCCTATATCCTCCTCTTGGGTCTTGTCATCTTACCAAAATTGGGCTAATGGGCTCACAAATTCACACTAAACTCAAAGACCCCTATGTTAATGAGCATTATATACATAGATAATAATCTGAAGAGGGCCTTAGACATATGTTGTTATCCCCTATGTGTTGGATTTTAAGTGAACAATGGTGTAGAATGTTATATTCAAGTTATCTAGTTTGTAACTTGAAAAATACTACTCATGGGTTGCTATATGAATGTTTCATAATAATAATATGACTATTCCTATGACTGATATAGAAATATGGAAGAATAGGGTAGTAGAACTCAGTTGTGCAATTGATTGAATGATCTTAAATAGATGCTTCCTTTATATTTTATCGATGAATGATTTGTTGAATTTAAATTATATTTATTATTATCCCTTGAATTTTCACCCTTTGAGGAGATGTCTCATCTCTCCTCATCTAAGTGGCATAATTAAAACACCTCTAGGTTATGGTTGAGCCTAAGAATGAGGTAAATCTCTTGATAGGGCTAGCTCCCTTGATGTACCACATTTGGATCACTATTACACCTATGTTTGAAAGGGAAAATGGAGAGAAAACTGAAAGTAAACTATCTCAAAGGAGGTGATACACTAAATTTATTGATGATTACCAACCAATTTCATGTCACACATGAGACTAACTAAACATACACTTTTCTAATATGAATCTTCTCACATAAGTATTTCATTATGAGGTTTTGATGAATTGTTTAGGCTAGGAAGACTAGACAAGAGGCATAGAATGGAACTATTTGAATAGAATAACTTACTCAACCTTGGCACTTCATAGAACACTTCACATGACTTGTAATAAGAAGCTTTCAAGATGCAAATAGGTGTTAGAATGAGACACAATGCTAAGGAAACCATAGCTGTCACTAAGTAAGATCAATCAGTCAAGTGAAAACACTATGAATAGTCATAGAAGAGGTGAAAATTATTTTTATTTATTTATCCATGGTATGAAAATGATCAGGGTTTTTCCATAATTAGGTGGAGCCTATTTTACAAAGGCCAAAATGGCTAGTTCTTATATAACTTGAAAGAGAGAGAAGAGAAGAGATAAGTCCAAAGGTCACAAGGACACTTTTCAAGATAATAAAATGAGTTACATGTTTATGAGGAGGGAATGTGAAACTTATCATGTAAAATTAGGAAGCATAAGTGTCACCTCAAGTCATGAAATTCTTGAAATGTAGCATAGGAATTATCATTCTACACAAATAAATTTCCTTCATCATTCACCCCTTTTTGAATTTCCCAAAACTATTTAGGGACATTTCTAATTATTTTAATAAGAGGGAATGGTTTCATAAATTATTATCCATGAATTATTTTCATTTCTAGTCATCTATAATCTTCTTGAAGTGAGCCATCACTGCCTATAGTCAAAGAAACTCCTCTTTCACACACCTTTCACACTTGGATTCTAAAAAGGCATGAGTTTTCCATGAAATTTTATAAAATGTATTTTCTGACACTTTTAAATACCCTCCATGGCCTTAGAGTCATTAGGCACACTTTAAAATTAGTTTCCTTGAAGCTTTTCACCCTTCTCACTACCATGTTCACTATGTTAGTTCTAACTGGATAAGATGAAGTAGCTAGTAAACACACTTAGGATTTTTTTCCAAGGAATTAAATGGATATGGGTAGTTATATTAATTATTAATATTCCTTCCAAATTTTATTTTATCTCTTAAAATCTCCTAGAACCTCCATAATGCCTAGAATAATCAAAAAAGAGAAAATTTGTACCCTATCTATATGGATTTCGTATAACTCATATTGATGGTAAGGGTATTTAATAAGTCTTATACAAAATCCAATAATTATTATAGTAAAACTATGCCATTTTGGTTCATTATCTCTTTCGTTTTCCACATCAAGTCTAGACTAAGGGTTTAAGAGGGTTTTAAGACATTTCTACTCTTAAGGTTTATTCATAGCTATTTTACATCAAAGTTGTAAAAAAACTAATAAGATAAATTTTAAAGACCTCCATCAACCTCCATAAACTCCTTAGATCTCCATACAAGGTGCCAAGGGAGATAGGAGCACTCAAAGTTACCTTATCAAGCTTTTCCTTCCATTTTTTGTAGGCTTGGATTGTCTCTAAGCCAAAAGTGGATTTATCTATGGTTTCCATAAATTAAAATAGTTTTTAGACATCTAATATTCCCACATATACATGTATAAATGGATTATAAATAGCATATCATGCTTGAATTAAAGTTAATCTTTCTTTTGGCTTCTAAACCTTACCATGCTTAACAGGCCTCTCTGCAAACTTGAGGGTTTAGACCTCAAAAATGGTATTTATTATTCCATAAAAGTTTCCTCATTTTTTATATATGTTTTAAAACTTTATAAATATTACTATAATGTTATTTAGATTTTGGTCCACTCTTTTGTCCTCATTTTCCAAAACCTGCCAATTTATACATAAAGGGAGTGCCTTCTATCTAAGACAAAACAAAGGGTACTTCCCCTATTTTATCAAAAAAATTGAGAATTGGAGGGGATTATTAAATTCATATATAATATTTTGACAAAATTTTATCCCTTTATCATGTAATTTCACCCCCAAACTCCTTAAAAATCCAAGACAAATCGTGGAGTAGTTGACTACCTACAGGGTTTGGGAATATATTGTGTATTGCTTATTTATACATCATGAGGGTATGAAATTATATTAATTTTAATTATATATACCTCAAGTATTCTCAAAAAAAATTCTCATCCATATTTACACCTTGAATTGTGTTCTTACTCAGTTAGGCTTAAGTGATAAGCTAACCCTGCTTGCATATTTCCCCTACCAGTAGGTGTAAATCACACTTTAGGGTTGATTAAATTTATATATTTTCCTATTAAAACCATAAATTCCATCCCATGGTTAATTAAATCACACATTACATGTATTTTATATACTAAATACTTATAATAGTCATCAACTAAGTCACTATCACCTACAAGTGAATAATCTTGGGTTCAGCCAACCCAATAGGTGTATAATGGAACAAAAAAATTGTATATAAACCTATTTGGATGTCCTATAGATCATACATGTAATTTAAAAATATATAAAACCATTCAAACATGAAGGCATGGTTTGTTATTGAAACATTGGGTGAATAGTCTATTTAGGCTCAAACCTGTAGGTGACCACTACCTGAGTTTAGAAATGAAAGTGCATCTTTGAGGTTATCAATAGCCATCTTCCCTTAGTAATATTCCCTACATATATTTAAAATTACTTATCCTATGTGGAGACATCAAGGTATACACATTTATATGTTTCAAATCCTTTAGTACCCCTATTATAGGATAACAACAAAATATCAAAGTACTCTATTTTATACTTTTGGGGATTTGATCACTGAGCACAGTCATTCCACCTTAAATCCTAGTTTCCACCTATATTAGCCAAATTAACCCTCAAACAATCATGTCATGATCAACACTACATTTTAATATTTCCAAATAAGGTTTCTTTATTCTCCAACATTCCCCTATGATACCTCTGATTCTCTATTGAGCCACCTGTAGGTGGTTATTCTCATACACTTGCAGTGAGAATGAGAATTATAGTTAGTATGTAGGATTTACATGGTCGTGACCAACTATATGATTCATAAAGGCTTAAAAATTTAATATTATCACTCTAAAATACTAAAATACCTATCAAATCTCCCATTCCACTATGGCATCATCCTAAGAGGATCTTGTATATGAACTTTGAGTCATATACAAGCAGTAATCATGAATTGGAGAAATGTACCAAATAATCTACCTTCATAATCAATTGGTCTCTCCTTAATGTTTTGAGATGAAACATTAGGATGCTTCAAATATCAAAATAATTTGTCACACCTCCCTTTCAATGTTGAACTCTTCCTTCATGGCACCTGTAGGTGTATTTCTATGGTGTAGACTCAATAATGGTGATTGATTAATTAGTGTTAAATTATTCATTATGCCAATGAAAGAGCTCAACTTTATTACTTTTTATATGAATTTGTGTTCAAAATTTTAATCCCTCCATCACAACTCCATGGATGTGTCTCAGATCCTTGCATAGTTCATCTAACTGACTGTATATGATAGTCAAATAACAAATTGATTATATGATAGTTATGACTAAAAACTCATAGAATGTTTCTTTGGAAGATTATATTTAAAAGTGAGGTGATTGAGAGGACATTTAAAACATGATAATTTACATATCCTGACCCTCTAAAACCATTACCAAAGCATGAAGGTTTTGTAAATAGTGGAAACCTACTTACAATATAAAAAGGTACCGTCTCTTACAACATGAGATGATTTTCATATCAAATCATATTAAAATAATAAACCAAGCATGGAGATAGTTTTAGGTAGGATACACCATCATATAAAATCCATATAATCAATTGGATTGTATGGAATTCTCCAAACCAAAGCAAAACCTATAGAGTGCACAGATTAGCAAGAAAATTGGATAGGTTAACTTCTTAGGAATGGTTCATAAATCATAAGTCACCATTCTTATAAAAATAAGTGTCAAATATAATATAACTAAGTGTAGAAGACACCCCTAAGATAAATTTATCTAAAATCTCCCCTATTGGCCATACCAAGTACAAACTTATTGACTGGTTATGTGTGCATGAAAGGGTGAAGAAGGAATATAATGGTTTTAGATCAATTTTGATACTTATATATCAATTAAAGAATGTAAATGGGTATAATTAATCTGAAGAGTCATCTCACAACCTTATCCTACATGTAACACTCCCTTATGGGTCGTACAAGTGCCAAACTCTTCCATTTTCAAAGAAAAATTCTCTTTCTTCTAAAGAACCTACCACTTTTCAGTTAGAGATAGTTACTTAAGACTTATTAGGATATGTGGGGCATGAAATCACCTTTTTAAACCTAAAATTTTCTAAGGATGTCATACAACTAATTTAATGCTCCATTTTGACCCCCAAAATGACTAAAAAAGACATAAATATTTAAAATGACCAAGACCAAGGCTAATGTGAAATTAAATGACATTAAATGACCTATAATATACCTTATTACATAATATTATACCCATAAAACACCTAGAAACAAATTTTTACCTATAGGGGTCCCAATTTGACCTGTATGGTCAAATTTGGTCAACAAATTGGTGACTCATAGGGGTAGTATGCCTACTATACTAAAGATTAGTAGCCTTATCATTCCATTGGAATCATGGAGTCATCTTAAGTCTAAAACACAACAAGATGACTTTGACAATTGACAAAAATATTTTATCAAGATAAGACCAATTGACTACCTCAACCACACAGAGAAAAGGACACACACAAAACAAAGAAAACAAACTAATAAGACACACACACATATATTGCACTTAGGGAAATAAAAAAAAATACACTATATAAAACAAAAAATTAATCATACCTCCCTTTACAAGATCAAAAGGAAAGTTCCATGCATCTCCTTCTTCATGAGATGAATCATAGTATCAAGCACGTTGCTCCTTGGATTGGATGATTAGTAGATCAAACCTATTTCTTGAAACTTCACTTACTATGCTATCAAGTATACCATATTCAAATAGGTATCCAATTTAAATGTATTCATCTTTGCTTTTTACACATAACTCATGCTACTACCCACTCTTCATCTCATGATCAACTTTCATCTTCTTTGTAGGCATGGTTTTAAGAGGAGTAGTTTTTTGTTATTTGGAAAATTGAGGCAAATAGAAGATTGTTTTGACCTTTAAAATCTAATGTGAAATTTAATCTAGCTCATTTATGACATTTTGAAAATTTTCATCTTGCTTACCATCACTTACAATCATCTCTAAGGAAGTTAGAGACCCCTTGAGAGATTCAAACTTATTTCAAATGCTTAAAAAATACTACCACAAGTCCTTATCTTCTCTTTTATCAACATCATGAAGTGGAACAACAATATAATCTCTTCTTTATAATCCAAAAAGACTTAATCCAAGATTTCTTCTTTAACACAAGGAAGGCATTTTTCATTATCAACACAACAAGAAGACTCAACATAAGGACTCACCTCTTCTTCAAAATTTAGGACCTCTTAAGGGTTGTCAAGTTGTATATAAATTATATTAACCTGAATTTTCTTCTCAAGGACTGAAAGATCCTCAATTTCTTTCTCCTTCTTGGTGATGCCAAGACTAGGCATCTTGTAATCATGTGACTTAGCCCAATGAGATTGCCAAGGAGCTATATTTTCTTCAAAAAGGAGTTCTGAATTATTCTCAACCAAATTCTCCTCTTTAGGTTCCCATACCATAGGTACATAAATTTAAATAATGATATGGTGAGGACAAGATAAACTAGTTGGTGGAGCTGGAACATAGGACTCAAAATTAGATTAAGAATGAATTGTAGGGGAACTTTTTGGAATCTCTTGAGAAAAGGGAGGTAGACCTTGGGAAAAAATAACTTGGTTTTATTCCTTCCATTTGAAAATATCTTCATTAAAATCTAATTTAGTTTAAGGAATCTCTTGATGAAGGTTAGATGGGGTATGTTTAAGCATAAGATCTTATTTTGGCTCTAAACCTTCCATCACACCTTAACTCAACAATTTCATTCTAGACTCTAAATCTTCAATTTACTTGGCTAAGTTCTGTTAGAAAAGTATTTGTTGAATTTTATATGCATATTCATGAGGATAAGGATTATAATAGGGCTGACATGGCAAATAAGAGGTCTCTTGAGGAAGGGTGGGATGGGCTTGCATAGGATTAAGTTCTTTCTCAACTTCACTCTCTTTATCTAGGATTTTATCATCATTCTTTCTCCATGATTCCACTACCTTATTCTAGCTTATGTTGTTAGTATTATGAGTCTCTTCTTGATCTAGTGATGTAATTTGAGGAGTAGATGAAGTGTTCAAAAAACTTGGTATTTACTTAGGCATGGATTTTCCACCTTGTCTCTGACTTAAATTCTCATATCTAGAAGTCTCTTCTTGAGGTGAGGATGTGATGGGAGAGGACAATGAGGGATTGGATTCCAAATTATTTGCTGATGAGATGTACTAAAGCATCTAATTATTGGCTAACTCAATTTACCTATCAAGGCTTTATTTAAAAACAAGGCTTGTCTTTCCAACTCTATTCCAACTGATTTGGGAAAAAATAAATTTGATAAGCTTGATTGGGTTCATGAGAAGGGGTCAAATAGGACTAATATAAATCTTATGGAGGTGGATATGAGGGTTGATAGACTTAGTAAGGTTATCCCTCATGAATTCTTATCTTATCCTCTCAGCATGAAACATGGCCACTCACATCTAGCATCTCACTTGTGAGCCTTTACCAATTTACTCTCTCAATAGGTGCCCACTCTCTCTTAACTAGATCTAATGAATCTATCACATTATGAATGAGATGACTAGGAATATATAGAAAATTTACCCTTTGATTTTCAAGATCTATCATGTACATCTCATATCCCAAGAGAGTTTGCTTGAAAGTTGAAATAGACTGATTTGAGAAGTGACTAGGTTGACTAGAAGGAGCAAGATATTGATGAGGTTAATTTTAGGGCTTATATAAATCATGGAAAGGCTGATAAGGATCATATTATATATAGTAAGGATCATGAAAATTCTTATAATAATCTTATAAAGGCTGATAAAGAATGCCATAAGCTTTATATATCTCACCAATGTGTGTAAAAGAATACTCAACATCAAAACTAGCTATGGAACTTTATTAAGAAGCAATAACACAAAGAAACATTAAAAAAAATATTAAAAAGGCAAAACTAGGTTGCTTGACCAACTAATGTAACTTCAGAGTTGCCATTGATGCTTGGATATATTCCTCTAAAGGCTGATGTGTTGGAAAACAACACCAAAAATCTTTCAACTTCTTAAACTAAGAGTCCCACTGGGCATGCCAAAAATTGTTGTTACTTGGATTTTCACCCTTTTAGGAGATCTCTTATCTCTCCTCATCCAAGTGTCATAATTGAAACACCTCTAGGTTATGGGTGAGCCTAAGAATGAGGTGAATCTCTAGATAGGGCCATCTTCCTTGATGTACCACTTTTGGATCACTACTACACCTATGTTTGCAAGGGAAAAGGGAGAGAAAAATAAAATTAAAATATCCTAAAGGTGGCGATACTCTAAATTTATTGATGACTACCAACCAATTACATGTCACACATGAGACCAAGAGACTAACTAAACATACACTTCTCTAATCTGAATCTTCTCACATAAGTATTTCATTATGAGGTTATGATGAATTGTTTAGGCTAGGTAGACTAGACAAGTAGCATAGAATGGAAATACTTGAATAGACTAACTCACTTAACCTTAACACTTCGTATAACACTTTACATGACCTACAAGAAAAATATTTTGAGATTCAAATAGGTGTGAGAATGAGATACAATGCTAAGGAAACAATAGTCATCACTAAATAAGATCAATCATTCAAGTGAACACACTATGAATAGTTATAAAAGAGGTAAAAATTAGTTGTCTTTATTGATCCATGGTATGAAAATGAGCAAGAATTTTCCATACTTAGGTGGATCTTATTTTATAAATTCTAAAATGGTTATTTCTTATATAACTTGAGAGAGAGAAGCGAGGAGATAAATCTAGAGGTCACAAGGACACTTGTAAAGCTAAGTAAATGAGTTACATGTTCATGAGGAGGGATTGTGAAACTGACCATGCAATGTAAAGAAGCACAAGTGTCACCCCAAGTCATGAAACTCTTGAAATGTGGCATATGAGTTTTCATTCTACACAAGGAAACTATCTTCATCATTTTCCCCTATTTGAATGTCCCAAAACTGATTAGGGTTAGGTCCACAAATTGAAATGAGAGGTAAGTTTGTATACATGCTTCTCCATGCATTGGTTGCATTCCTAGTCATCTAGAATCTTTTAAAAGTGAGACATCACTACCTATAGTCAAATAAACTCCTCTTTCATAGACCTTGCACACTTGGCTTCTAAAAAGGCATTGATTTTCCATTAAAATTTTTTTCAAGGGAGTGGATGTTACTTGGAAATACCCTCCATGGCCTTATAGGCATCAGTCACACTTTAAAATTAGTTTACTTGAAGATTTTCACCCTTCTCACTACCATGTTCATTATGATAGTTCTAACGAGCTAAGATGAAGTAGTTGGTAATCACACTTATGAGTTTTTATAAGGCATTAAATGAACATGGAGAGTTAGCTTAAGTCTCAATATTCCTTCCAAAGTTTATTTCATCTCTTGAAACCTTGTAGAACCTACACAATGCACAAAATAGTCAAAAAGAGAAATTATTTACCCTATCCATATAGATTTTGTATATCTCATCCTATTGGTAAGGATATTGACTAAGTCTTATACAATATCCAATCATTTTTATAGGAAAATTATGCCATTTTAGTTCATTATCTCTTTCATTTTCCACATCGGGTCTAGATTAAGGGTTTAAGAGGGTTTAAAGCCATTTCTGCTCTTAAAGTTTGTTCATAAATATTTGAAAATGAATTTACAAAAAAAAAATTCACAATATCACTATTAAATACCTCCATCAGCCTCCCTAAACTCCTTATATCTCCATGCAAGGTGCCAAGGGAGATAGGAGCACTCAAAGTTACCTTGTTGAGCTTTTCCTTCTATTTCCTACAGTTTTGGACTATCTCTGAGCCAAAAGTAGATTTATCTATAGTTTCCCTACATTACAATAGTTTGGACACATATACTATGCACCCATATACATTTATAAATGGATTATAAATCTCATCTCATTCTAAAATTGAAGTTGACCTTTCTTTTGCCTTTTAGGCCTCACCATGCTTAATAGGCTTGTTTGTAACTTTGAGGGTTTAGACCTCAAAGATAGGATTAATTATTCCATAAAAGTTTCCTCATGTTTTTATATATGTTATACAACTTTACATACCTTCTTACAAGGTTCTTTAGCTTTTGATCCACTCCTTTGTCCTCATTTTCCAAAACTTGTCAGTTTGTGCATAAAGGGTGTGCCTTGTGTCTAAGACAAAATAGAGGGAACTTACCCTATTTTATAAAACAAATTGAGTGTTTTATGGGATTATTAAATTAATATAGATTATATATACCAATTTTTATCCCTTTATTAGGTCATTTATCCCCCAAACTCCTCAAAAATCTAAGACAGACCATGGGGTAGTTGATTGCTTGCAGGGTTTGGGAATAGACTGTGTATTAATTATTTAGGGTCCTTTATTAAACTATTTATAAATCATTATTATATTTAATTATATTAATTATAATTATATATATCTTAAATATGATCACAAACCTTTCTCATCCATATTTACACCTTGAACTGTGCTCTTACTCAGTTAGGCTTGAGTGATAAGCTAACCCTACTTGCATATTCTCCCCACCCGTAAGTGTAAATCACACATTTAGGGTTGATTAAATTGATATAGGGTACTATTTAAACCATAATTTCTATCCCATGGTTCCTTTAGTCATCCATTCCATGTATTTTCTATACCAAATACTTATAATAGTCATCAACTAAGTCACTATCACCTATAAGTGAATAATCTTGGGTTCATGCACCCCTATAGGTGTAGATTGGAACCAAAAAATTGCAGATAAACCTATTTATGTGTCATATAGATCATACATGTTTTTTTAAACCACATAAAACCATTCAAACATGAAGGCATGGTTTGGTATTGCAATATTAGGTGAATAGTCTATTTGGGCTCAAACCTGTAGGCGATCACTGCCTAAGTTTAGTGCATGAAAGTACATCTTTGAGGTTCTCAACATCCATATTCCCTTAGTAATCTACTCTCCATCTCTTGAAAAGTCATTATACTATGTGGAGATTATAAGGTATACACATTTATATGTTTCAAATCCTTTACTACCCCTATTACAAGATAACAATAAAATAACAAGGTACTCTATTTTGCACTTTTGGGGATTTGATCACTGAGCACAATCATTCCACCTTAAATCCTAGTTTCTAATTATATTAGCCAAATTAATCCTCAAATAGTCTTGTCATGATCAACACTACATGTTAGTATTTCCAAGGAAGGCTTCATTATGCTCCAACACTCCCCTATGATATCTCTAATTCTCTATTGAGCCACTTTTAGGTGGTTATTCTCATACATAAGCAGTGAGGATGAGAATTATAGTCAGTATGCAGGATTTACATGTTTATGATTAAATCTAGGATTCCTCAAGGTTTCCAAATGTATTATTATCACTCTAAAATATTGAAACATCTATAAAATCTCCCATTCTACTATGACATCATCCTAAGAGTCTCTTATAGATGCACTTTGAGTCATATGCAGGCAATAAGCATGAATTATAACAATGTACCAAATAATCTACCTTTATAATAAATTTGTCTTCCTCAATGTGTTGAGTTGAAACATAAAGATTATTCAAATCTCAAAATAATATGTCACACCTCCCTTTCAACATTGAACTCTTGCTTCATGGCACCTGTAGGTGCAGTTCTATGGTGCAGACTGAGTAATAATGATTGATTGATTAGTGTTACAATCTTCATTATGAAAATTAAAGGGATTAACTTTATTAATTTCTCTATGAATGTGTGTTTAAAATTTTAATCCCTCCATCACAACTCCATGGATGTGTCTCAGAGCCTTGCATAATTCATCTAACTGACTTTATATAGTAGTCATATAGAAAATTGATTGTCAGTTATGACTATAAACTCATGGAATGTTACTTTGGAATATGAGATTTAAAGGTGAGGGTATTGAGAGGACATGGAAAACATGATAATGGTCATATCCCCACCCTATGAAACCATTACCAAAGCATAAAGTTTTTGCAAATAGTGGAAACATACCTATAACATAGAAATGTACCTTCTCTTGCAACATGAGATGATTTTCATATCAAAACACCTTTAAAAACTTAACCAATCATGGAGATAATTTTATGAGGGATCCATCATCATCTCAAATCCATCTTAACAACTAGATTGTATGGAATTTCTAAACCAAAGCAAAATCTATAGGGTATACAAATTAGTAAGTGAATTGGATAGGTCAACTTCTTAGGAATGGTTCATAAATAAAATTTCACCATTAGTCTACAAAAAAAACATAAAATGAAAGCTAACTAATTTTATAAAACACCCCAAATATCATTTTTTCTAAAACCTCCCCTACTGGCCATACCAAGTCCAAACCTACTAACTGGTTTTATGTGCATGGAAGGGTGAAGAAGGAGAATAATGGTTTTAGATCAATTTTGACACTTACAGAGTACTTAAATCATGTAAATGGGCTTGAAGAAGCTGAAGAGTCATCTAAAAACCTTCTCCCACATGTCACACTCCCTTATTGACCATCCAAGTTTCAAACTCTTCCTTTTTCCAAGAAAACTACTCTTTCTTCTGAAGAACCTACCACTTTTCAGTTAGAGATAGTTACTTAAGACTTCGTAGGACACATGGGTAATTACATTACATTTTAAAACCTCACATTTCGCATGGAGGTTGCACAACTCATTTAATGCTCCATTTTGACCCCCAAAATGACTCAATAAGACATAAATATTAAAAATGACCAAGACCAAAGCTAATGTGACATGAAATGACCTATAATACACCTTATGACATAATATTAGACCCTTAAGACACCTAAAAACAAGTTTTTACCTATAGGGATCCCAATTTGACCTGTAGGGTCAAGTTTGGTCAATATTTATACCACCTATTTTGAAATTTTCCTTGTGTAAGGTTCAATGAAACATAATATTCCAACCCATACATATCAAAATATTTTCAAATTTGATTGTTTATAAGGCAAACATAATTTTATTGGAGAATGGATAGTAGTATTGACACTATTGTCCAAGTCTAATGAAATTATCCAAGAACATAAAAGGTTTTTAAGCTCTATAACTGACATTGAAGGATATATAGCATATTTAAAGTTTATTATAGGCTAAAAGTGATTTGGATTATCATATTAATATGTTCAGATAAAAAAATAAACATTTACCCCTAGTGAGATGGCGAATAGTAGCCTATCAGCTGTAAGGAAGGTCAATAATTGAAGGGTATATCCTTTAGTGATATTTTTAAAATGCACAAGACTATTTTTAACATACTAAACCAAATGTAAGAGTCTATTATAGTCTCATAAGGCAAATATAAATAATTATCAGTATGGTGCAAAATTCCTATTTTCGTTAGGATGGTCCACTCATTCAATTAAAATTAAATTAAATACACATCTCATAAATATAAATAACACAATTAATTTTCCAAATAAAATATTTTGAGTATAAAATATCATCACATGAGTTACTCTATTAAAATAAAAACTACATCTAATGAACATATACAAGTATATATATTCCACATGAGTCTAACAATAAAAGTAAATAAGCCAAAAAATCCTAATTTATATATATCAAAATGTTTTATACAAGTATAACATGACCAAATATTAATATATAATGGGATCATTGACCTATAAATCACCACCACCCTCTGCTTACAATCGACTATGTGAATACGAAGCCATATTATAATCTACTTATGATCTCGACTGAGATTGACTCCTCTATTTTTCATCCTCATATATGACCAATCATGAATTTAATGTCTCATTCCCACACTAAAAGTGCACATACTCCTAATATATATTATATCCAATATCTATTAATGATACATGAGGGGGCATATGTTGTCTAGGGAGCTCTTCCTTTATTTGATCATACTCCACACTAACTACAACTCTATTGGTTATTGTCTCATCATGTTTCATTGATGCAACAACATAAGCTACAATGGATATCACTACATGATAAAAAATTGGGGCATGATTTCTTGAAACATAAGTCACATGCTCCAAGAGACCACTAGGGACTACCTCATTAGGCATGTATTGTGTGAGAATCTGCAAGGATGTCTCTATTATAACCTACAAAAACTCATCATACACTATAAAAATATAAGTACATATTACAAATATGTATGTCATTCAAATAAGTAAAATTATAATCAAAATATAAAAAATAGATATAATTTCTCATAAGAGGAGCTTAAGGTCAGTTAGTATTGCACCACCTACATCCACTCCATCTTATGTTGTAAGAATGTTTACCTCTACTAGAAATAAAATAAGCTACCTATGGATTGAAAACCATCATATATAGGCTAGTGTATTGATAGATTCATTAGCATCATATGTATATATCATTACATGTATATATACTAATTGGATGGGAGCTAGGTCTATAGGAGTTAGCTGAATAATATCACCCTCTAGAGATGGAGCTCACATAGATCGTCTCCATACATAAGCTATAGATGGAACATATTAGGTGATTCAAAAACCCATTGTAATATTCTTAAACTAAAAATAATCATAGGCATATGGCCCTAAAAAATAAAAAAAATACATCTCAATTCCATCCTATCATATGTCCAACCTATAAATCCCCTATATGTCCTCCACAATATATCAATAAAATAGAACCACTAAAATTTATGGTGTCACTCCATCATACCACCTCTCATAAGTCAGGTTATCTCCACCCATATTTGTACACATATATATGAATTAAACCATACACCATGATTATTTCTCATAGATCAGATATGTTTAATGTACCCATAAACCCAAAATTTAATAAGGGTAACTAAGCTTAACCCTTTACCAAAACCCTCTTAGGTAAATCTATGTAGGTCTATGTATAAATGGGCCAACATGTTGCAGACCCTAGATTATATCATCTCGTGATCCTCAATGTCATATATAAATCTATGAATAAAATAATAAATGGAAACACCACCACCATCAACTATAATAAAGGATAAAACCATGGTACAAATAAATTATCTCAAGCATCGAACATTCCTAAACATAATCTCTAGTAATAAGATAGTATTATCCCTAGGGTATAATTTTACCCTAGAACATGTCCTATCATATATAAATAGGGTTGAGAAAAGTGGGTTATCCCATCATGACCCAATAATTTCACTTGCCATCCAAAAATTAGAAATCACACAATCTTCCACACATCCTCCAAGGTGACAGTCATATCCCTTATTGTAAGTAAGAAGGTAGATGTATTTTAATCCCATCAATTTTCTAGGGAAGTCATCATGTGTATATGATATAGAATTAGTATCAATTTCCCAATGTGCTCTAGTTGAGATGCATCTAGGTTATATCCCTTCTCATATGTCAATAGTGGATATTGAACGATATACTTCATGCAACCATGACAAAAATTTGTAACCTAAAAATCACCATATAACCACAAGTCTAAAAATAGAAACATCAATAATATGACATGTAATTTTGTTCAAATTAACTCAAATAGATAAACACTAGGGAAAATATCACTTATTCTATAGACATCATCATGGTCCTCAATATAACTCTATGAACATACCCATCCCCACATAAATAGGTCTATAAATGAATTTGTGACCAGATAGACAAGTCCATAGATGGTTCCATGCCCCCTTAGAATAGCTCAGGTGAACATTGGATAAAACCAACCTAGAGAGGACATGATATTAAAACATCAAAAAATCATTTAAAATACATGAAAATGTGCAATTTTTCAAATTTACATAATTTTTTAGACTCACCAGGGGCAACATGTCCTTTGACTACAAATTGGTTGTGACTTGATCGAATTGAGTCAACCTTAATAACCTCTTTTATGATATTATCTCTCTTAGATCCCAAACTATGAATTTTTAAAGGTAAAAATGAAGTACAATTTATTTTAAACCATCCTATTTATGTGAGTTGACTTTTTATTTTTCAAAAATTAAGAACCTATTTAATCACTTTTCCAAACTTGTGCACACAATATCTCAAGAAAAAAATATCAAAATCACTCCCTATGAATTGCATTGGAACACATTAAATATTCTCTTATGTATGGTATTATTTTCATCATGTCAATCAAAATTTAAAAATATGTTAAATTTCATGTTGAATCACTTATACACATTAAATTTTTCATATTTTTAGGCCTTAGGCAAAAAAATTTCAAATATAATAAAGCAACATAATATAATCATCAAAATTCTTAGTCAAAATAATAAATTCAATCAATATTTAATCAACTATTTTTTCAAATTATATACCTTTTTATTTCAATATGATCAACTTAAATTTATTTCACCTCACATCAAAATGAGGTACCCATCAAACTTATTAAAAAATATATCTCAACACATTATATAAGACTCATAATGGTTAAAAATTGTTGCATGATATAGGTTTATGAAAAATTCAAGAACATACACAATAAATTTTGAGGCACATGACATATAGGTTCACTCAAAATTAGATCAAAGATATAATATAAAGATGTGAATAATGAAAAATTAGATTCTAAATAAATTCCATATAAAATATATTTGTGCTATCCACTGAGCATTATCCCTAAAGAAGGCCA
The DNA here is from genome assembly GCA_037957365.1 of Torreya grandis. Lineage (NCBI taxonomy): Eukaryota > Viridiplantae > Streptophyta > Pinopsida > Cupressales > Taxaceae > Torreya > Torreya grandis. The sequence goes on from JARHVA010008725.1 coordinate 412,769, forward strand.
TTTTCCAAGAAAATAGATTTTTTTGGAAGGGCTAGAAGAGACTATAGATCTAATGCCAAGTAAATTGGGTTTTGGGGCAAGTTCAAAAGAGATGTTTGAATGAATCTAGTCTAGAATAAGTAAGACACATGGGTTGAACAATCCCTATATTAATAAGGCATTCCCCAAGGGGAATACCTTGATAAAATATGCATCAAATAAAGTGAAATATTTTTAGTTAGAACTTCGCATTCCTAATTTAGTTAAGTCTATAAATCTTGGTCCTAAATGAGGAATTTAACTTCTAATACATGTTTAAATTGTCCAAATATATAAATAATAGCCTCATAATTTTATAAAGGAGACCTATAGATTATTTATTAAAATGAGTATCATAATTCTATATAGGATCCAAGCTATGCAACTTATAAGTTTTCATTGATATAATAACTATATGAAAAACCATAAATTCGATTAGTTTTCAATCTATAGTTAATATATGTATAGGTTGGATTAGGTGTAGATATAAACAAGATATGGAAGAGTGTCTTATCTTCATATACCAAGATCTTGGTTGTAGGTTATTCACCAATAAATCACTCAAATTCAACTCTAACAAAACACTCAAATTTTACTCAAGTAAAGATAAGGTGTGCATACACACCCAGCTACTTATTCATTTCCTTCAAACTATAAATTTCATTATTATATTAAAGCGGGGGGGGGGGGGGGGGGGGGGGGGGGGGGGGGGAATGTATATGATATTTTGTGATGATGTAGTAGCTCAGTCTTATACAAAATTATTCATACACAAAGTCTTATCATTTTATAGGTTGTGAGAACAACCAAAAATATTTTTACATTTCATGTTGCCCGTCATTGATTTTAGACCTTTGAAAAGTCCACTCAAGACACACATTGTTAGATCTTATGCATGATGGAATGCAAGTGTGCCACTTAGAAGATATGTGAGATATACAATTACCTTTTATCATTATAGATTGAATGTCTTATTTTGGGACCTTTGAAAAGTCTTTGTCGATCTGGCACCATTAGATCTTTGGTATGTGAGTTAACATGCACTAGTAGATCTTGGTGCTTGAAATTTTGACTCCCCAAAAGGATGACACTTGTCACTTCTAGATTTTTTCTTGTAGACATAAATGTAAAATGTCTTAGCATATATATAATAAAGTACTCGATACTTAGTAATTCCATAGATTTTTTGGTCTATTGATCTTGGCAGTAGGGCATTGTTTCAGCATTTTACATGGGGTAATTATTTCCAAGATTTTTACATGATGAAATTGGTTGAATTTATTTTTGAATAGATTTAGGTTCATGTGCCTCTTCTATCATTGGAGGTTCTCCACTTGGACCTTGTAAACCCATCTTATATAGCATAACATCAAGCTTAATCTCTTAGATGCATAAAATGGAAGGTAAGTTTGAATTTAGAAGCCTATATTTATCCTTTAATATATTATAAGGATCCCAACCAAATAATAAATCTTATGTTTAATGTTATGAATACCTCTTTTGAAAATCCTCAAAGTTTTGATACCTATGAAATCATACTAAGAGAATATTTGAGTTGGTCATAATAGGAGACCACCAGATATTGTGGTCATTAAAGGATGAGACACTCTAAAAACCATCACCCAAAAAATTTAGATAGGATTTTATAGTTTTTAAATCCTTCCAAATTATTTTATTAAAAAAATATCCATCAATCTTGAACTAGGTAGTGGAAACAATAAATGTGTGATATATAACATTTTTGTAATTAATTTTACCATAAGGAGAACCAAAGGTAATGCATTGCTTATAAGAATTTTATAGGCCTCATTAATTTAAATTAATCAAACCACCCATTTATAATAGATAAATATTTTCCCTATAAATGTTCATGCTTCCCATATGACCTTTCTCATGAGGAAAATAACAAATATCCCAAGAAACTTTGTGATACCCTCGAGTTTGCTTACCATTTGCTCATAAAAAATCCCAAAAAAATTTGGCCAACTTATAATTTTAGGATTTATAAGGGTCCAAACAAGAATAATAATAAACAAGGGTGGCCACTAAAATCATATAAAAAATATTATTTTTTTGTGAGAGAGGCTTTGATATCCAAAACTTCACCTTTCTATCTACTCGATCAATGACATATCACCAAAGCTCAGTGGGGTAACTATCAAAGGTAAATGGGATACCAATAAATTTAAATTTATCTCATTTTAGGATCCAATTCCAATTATAATTATTAATCTATTTCAATATATTCATCATGCTCTGTATGAAGCATTGGGTTTTGGCCCATTATAGATTAGAACATGAAAGGCTTCAGAAAAATATCAAGGTAGTTCAATGCCTCTTTAACAAAAGCTTCTTAGCCACTGAGAGTGATATATGTATCATCTATGAAGTTTATATTTATTATCTAAGAGGAAAATTAGGAATAATAATGCCTCAAATGAGCCCTCATTCCACCCTATGATCAAGTAGATATCCAAGTGCCTCTATAATGAAACATTCATATCTAGTGCCAAGGGGGAAACCCTATCAAATGGAATGGAATAGAAAAAATCTAACCAAATTGAACCCATTTATATTTAGGTGGGTCAAATATTTTAAAAATAAATTATAAACTAATGATATAAAAATTTGGCTAAAACTTAAGGCCTAAAGCATGGAAGAATAAAAATCCACTCAATATTATCAGTGGCCTTCTCAAAGTCTAGTTTAAGAAATATGGTTTGTTGACAAGAGGTCCACACCTATTCCTTTACTTATGAAACAAAAATAATATTATCTGAAGGGTAAGTGCATAGAGTTGGGGGACAATCCCATGGGCATTTTCCATAACACAATTGCATTATCTATTAACCAATATTTGCTCCATGTACATGATCACATTATTTAATGTGAAAAACAATAGGAACACAATCATGTTATTGTTATTACAATAATGTGATCATGTTTTTACAATAATGCATTCATGTTTTTTTTTCACATTAAAGAATGTGAACATGTATATGGAGTAAATATTGGTTAATAGATAAGTCGATCACATTATTATAAAAACAATAACATGATCACATTCCTTTTATTTTTCACATTGAATAATGTGAACATGTACATGAAAGCAATCTTTGTCGAAAGCTTATATTTACTACTCTAAATTTGTATTGTTACATGTACATGAAGGTAATGTGAACATGTACATGAATTATAAGTTTACATTTTTATTGTTACATTTATTTCCTTATACTTTAAATTTATTTTAGTAAATATAAGAAATTAGGGTCACTCTACATCTGACAAATTTGGTCTCATAGCTACATGCCATATTATGTAGTAAATAGTTTTTCAAAATCTTACTTGGTCAGTACTTAGGTATTTTTAGGATCTAGTGTTGAACCTAGCAATTTTAGGGCATAATGTTTACAATTAATGTCCATTTTTGGTAAATATATAGTCTTTTTTTAGGTTTTTGTGCCTTTTATATTGATTCCTAGCATTTCTAAGAGTCCTAGGTTTGTCAAAATTGAAGCTTTCAAACCATTAACTTTGAAATTGATGTAAAGTGATGTGATTGGGGTAGAATAGGTCATATTTATGACTTGTACACATAAAATGAACACTTTGATTTCATTTCACTTATTCATCATCCTTTCCTCATCCCTAATCACTTATTACTCATAACTCATCACCCATAATCACTCTCTCATCATTCCTCATTATCATTAATCATTCCCTCATTAAACCTCACTATCCCTAATCATCTCTAATCACTCCCTCATCATCCCTTATTACTCCCTCATTGACCCTAACTATCTCTCATCATCCCTAATCACTCAATCCTCATCCCTCATCATCCCTAACCATTCCCTCATTGACCCTCACCATCCCTCATCATAGTTAATCACTCCCTCATTTCCTCTCACCATTTATCATCATCCATAATCACTCTCTCATCATCCCCAATTAATCCCTCATCATACCTCATCATGCCTAATCAATCCATTATTTACCCTTACCATTCCTCATCATTTATAATCACTCCCTCATTGACTCTCACCATCCCTAATCACTACTTCATCATATCTCATCATCTCTAATCACTCTTTCCTAGTCCCTCATAACCCTTAATCATTCCCTCACTAACCCTTAGCATCCCTTATCATCCCTAATCACTCCTTCATCCTCCTTAATCACTCTTTCATTAATCCTCATCATCCCTCATCATATCTAATAAATTACTCCTCATCCCTCCTCATCCTTAATCACTCCATCCAATACCTTGATGGTGGTATTTTTTTTGGGTTTAATAATTATAGGAGATATAAATGGAGAGTTGAGTGTTATAATAAAATATAAGACATAGTGATGAAAATGATGTGAAAGCAAATTTGAAACATAAATATTTAGCACCTATGAAAAAATATGGGCCTATTAGAAATGATGTAATTCATAATTTAAAATTTGATAGAAAAAGAGAAGCAAGTAAAACCACCATAGCACCAAAATTGGGTATTAAATATGAGGATCACAAAGCTATGTTATTTCCTAAAACTAATAAATATCTTTCCATATGATGGCATATTATGATCTGAATAATTACATTGAATCCCTGCTATTTGTATATCTATTTATTGAATCATCATACCAGAGAGTGGAAAATAATTTTCAAATTATTATAATAAGTAGTCCAAGATTGGAAAATGGTGCTTAATTCATAACTTCAATATTTAATCCAATGAAGAGTGTCACACTATGAAATCTCTACTTTCACATCTTGAGAAGAGGGTAAAAGTTATCTATCACTATAAAAAGGTAAGTAGATAATAAATTATGAACCCAATGATATGGTCAGCACTAAAAATATCCCGAATTCCTCGAACAATAAATTTATGAATTAAAAATAGTATTTCATTAACAAATGTAGATCAATGGTGAGCCAATACACTTTATCATTTACAATGGAAGTCAGAAGAATTTAATTTATCCTAAAGTATATTTTCAACAATTGAACTTGAAATTGATACATCATCCATAACCATATGTTAGTGTATGGTCTAATGTAGGCCTTGAGAAATGGATCACCTAGTAGTGTCACTTAGTGTAAAAAATTAAACTTTTTAAAGATGAAATACTTTATGACACCACACCATTAGAGGTGTTTGATGTTTTACATGTTGTCAACCATATATTTACTATTGACATGTATTATATGAAGTAAATCCTTGAAAGGTTGTGATATATTGTCATGATCTAAAATACCATAGATTGTAGTTAGTTCATAAGCTTTCATTCATTAATGATAGGAAGTGAAAGAATATTGTTATTTCTAGTAAGAAGTAAATGTAATAACATAATTATGTAACCATATCATAGTTTGGTTTATCCAACAATAACAAATACAAAATAATTGACCCATAACTAGATGAATACAAGGATATATTTTAGTCACCTAAATAAGTTCCTACATATTGCACACTAAACAATACTATTGATTTGATCCCTTAACTACCTCCACCTCAAACCTCTTTATACAATATATCATTTCTAGATAATTAATAGATCAAGTTTTATATCCATGAAATGATGGATAATGGACACATGATACCTAAATCATTTCCTTGCAAAAGCCCAGTTGTGCTTATGTCAAATTTATGAATCAATTAAATTTTTTTTAATAAGATTAAAGTGAAGATCTATTATCCTCATCTAAATATTAAGGAATTTTTATGCCATATCCATGGTGTATAATTATTTTCCTAAATTTCTCTTACGTTTGGGTATCATCATATTCATGTTGAACCTCTAGACATTTGTAATATATTCTTAAAAACAAAGGAAGAATTAATTTACTAATTGATTATGCCTTTTAGGTTAACTCATGTAGTGAATTCATTCATTGAGATGTTTAATGACATCCTCAATCCATTTACCTATGTCATTTTTTTATTCTACCTTTATGACATCTCAATCTTTAGAAAACATGGGATGAACATCTAAACCATGTTGAACTAGTGTTTTACTTTTTGTAGAAACACATTTTTATGATAACATGAATAAATTTTCATTTTTCATGCAAGAGATAAAATACTTTGCATACATTACACACACAAGGAGTTTATGTGTGAACCTAAACAAGATTTAAGTCATACAAGAATGGGAAACACCAAATAACACTGAAATTGACTCAAATATTCTTAGAATTAGAAAATTATACAAGAGATTTGTGTTTAATTTTTATCCTTTGAACCAAGATACCAAAGGTGGAATCGAATAAAGTTTCATCTAGTTAGATTCACAAAAAAGATAATTTGATGAGATAAAATTTAGACTCTATTTTATGTTATTAATTATGTTACTTGACTATAAATTTGGAAGATCATCAAATTCATTGAATAAGAAAATTGACTATCAAAAGTGGGTATTGACAACACAAGTCCTAGAAAAGAGTTAATTTCTATTATAATGGACTAAACAAAATATGATTATAAGAAAATATATCTTTAGAGGATATACTTATGTTAGATGATGAGAGAGAGATTAGTAATGGTGAGGGATGGTTAGTGTCAATGATGCAGTGATGAGGGATGGCGAGGGTCAATGAGGGAGTGATTAGCGATGATGAGGAATGAGGAAAGAGTGATTATGGATTATGAGGGATGAGGAGGGAGTGATTAGTGATGATAAAAGATGGTGATAATTAATGGAGTGATTAGGGATTATAAGCCTAAGTGATTAGAGATTATGAGGGATAATGAAGGTCAATGAGGGAGTGATTAAGGATGATGAGGATTGAATAGGGATGAGGAAGTAATTAGGGATGATGAGGGATGAGGAAAGAGTGATTATGGATGATGAAGGATGAGAAGGGAGTGATTAGGGATGATGAGGGATAGTGAGGGTCAATAGAGGAGTGATTATGGATGATAAGGAAGTGATTAGAGATAATTAGGGATAGTGAGGGTTAGTGAGGAAATGATTAGATATAATGAGGAATTATGATAGAGTTATTAGGGGTAATGAGGGATGAGTAGGAAGTGATTAATGATGAGTGAGGGATAATTAATAATTAAAATTAACACAAATTAGTTGTTTGATGTGTGTAGGTCATAAATGTGACTTACACTACCCCAATCACACCACTGTGGATCAAGTTCAAAGTGAATAATTTTAAAACTTCAATTTTGAAAAAACTAAGACTTTGAGAAATACCAAGAATTAATTTGGAAGGCATAAAAACCTAAAATAACTATATGAATACCAAAAATGGATATCAATTATAAAATTTATGTATTTAAATCCATAGGTTTAATACTTAGACCTTAAAAATGCCTAAGTACTGACCAAATTGGATTTTGAAAAAATATTTTCCACATCATAAGGCATGTAGCTATGAGACCAACTCTATCAGATGTAAAATGACCCTAATTTCTTATATTTACTAAAATAAATTTAAAATATAAGTAAATAAATGTAACAGTTTACATTTATTTCCTTATACTTAACATTCATAATATTAAATATAAGATTCTAGCCAAGATTAGATTCATCTTCATGTCCACATGCTTTTATTACTTTTATAATAATAGGAATACGATTACATTATTGATTTTATAATAGCGTGATTGCATTATCTAAACTAATATTCTCTCCATGTACATGTTCACATGTTTTAATGTGTAAAACAACAAGAATGCGATCATGTTATTTTTTTTATAAGGACATAATCACATTATTATTTTTATAATAATTCAATCACATTATCTATTAACATGTTTGTGTTATTTGAATTTAAATTCAAACACCATGCCTTTTTTTCTCAAGAATGGCTTGGATTCTTAATCCAAAGTCTTGGACCTATCAATCTATAGTCGAGTTTGAGAGTTATGATAAAAATAACAAAATTGAAATTATATTTCCAAATACACTAAGAATTTCAATGGTAAAATTCAAAAACATAATACCATCATAATGAGCATGCTCTCTTATTTCAAAAAATATTATTTTTTTAATTTTTGGACTAATTCAAGGTTTCAAACTATGTTGATTTCTAACTATACCTTTTTTAGGCCACTAAATGTTGAAAACATACATTCCTATACATGTTCAAGTAATTATTTTTCATTTATCCAAGTGCAAAACAAGTTTTATGGTCACAAACTAGGCTTAATTATACACACATTCAAAAAAATTGATTTTTGTTTTTTTTGAGGTAGTTAATTAATTAATTATGGCATGAATGAATATCTATTTTTTGGTCAATTTTACATATCTATTTACTTGAAAAATTCATTAAAAAAAGTATGCATTGAAAAATTTAAAAAAAAAAGGTCACAAACTAGAAGATATTATCTAAATTTTCACTAAAGCATTTCAAATAAAATTAAACACTGCTAAAAAAATGGCATGATGCACGATCATCTATCTACTCTATTTTATTTAAAAATCAAGAGTTAATATTCAAATTTTAAATGACTAACCTAGTTATAATTAACCATTTTTAAAAAAAATAGTGTTTGGAAACTAGACTCAAAATTCTACATTTCATGTTCTTACACCATCTTCAAATTTGGAGTGTCGATATATGAAATTGTCTATAGAAGTTCAAATTTCTAAAATTTTAGGAAAATAATTTCCATGGGTAGGCCCCATTTTGTCCCCCAAATTTGTGCACTTACCCTAAAATGTATCTATTCTCTATAAATTTTTTCTAATTTGGTCTAATGATGGTAGGCAGGATGAAATAGAGATGGTTAACAATGGATTTGGAAAGGATTTTCTAAGACACATTGAGGAGGACTATGGAGAACCAACTAATATTGAGCTTTGGGTCTCCAACCTTGGGGATGAACTTAATATTTCCTTTTTTAATGAAAGTAGCTAAAGATTTATTTTTCAATACTTATTTATAAACTTGAAATAGGTTGGGTCCTAAAACATTTTAGGTGGCTTATAAAAATCAGAAGATAAACCATAAATACTCAAGGATTTGTCATTGGACATAAATTAAACTACATGAAATATTTCCTCTAGAGCTATAGGGGCATCATAAATATTTTTATTAGCATTATTAAGTTTTTGAGGTATGACATTTAAACATTCTTGAAACACATGTCCTTTCCACCATCTATCCTTTGGTTTGGAACTCTATTTTATGGTGGTCAAAAAAAATTTGAGGATATTTTAGGCAAATTGGTAAGATAATGTTGAACAAGATTAATAAATTTGATTTTCTCCTTAGCCTACTTGGTCTTGAGAGATTTTTAAAAATATTTGGAGGCTCCATTATTGAATTTCTGTCAATGTAGATGAGATTAGATTTGAACCCATTTTGCCATGTGGTTGTCTAAATTTTTTATCTTATGCTTTAGATAGGATACCAGAGATTGTAATTATAGAACAAAGGTAATATTTTCAAGAATATAATAAATTATTTAATATTATTTGAGCACAACATTATCAATCCACTTCTAGACTAGAACAATTTTTTTCCATCGTGGTAGAGGAAGGTGGTGGTGTGATTAATCATCTCATTCCACATTTAGATCTAAATAGTAGAATAAACTAGTGACATAAGGTTAAAAACTCTAACAATGAGATATATGGTTCTATCATGGCAGAGGAAGAATGTCTTCTAAAAAAAATTATTACATTACACCTTGAAATGGTCACCATTCCATTCCACTCTATAATTTATGGAACTATGGTCAAAAGCCAAAATTTATAGATGGATTATAAAAAGTTGACCATTTGATACATTAAAAGAGATCACATCATTCTCATAAAACATGAAATGATTTAACTTCTCAAAGACCCTATTGACACTAGAATGATAGTTGGACCAAGTAAACAATTCTGAAGTGTTTAATGTAAACCACCAAAGGAGTGGGTCTACTAAGAATCAATAGTTTGTGAAGTAAAACCAAGATTCACATTCTCCCAAAAACCAATGCATTTTCATGGCACCAATTTTTTATTCATGCCTTTCAATCATATCATAATTGTTAAAAAAATAACCAAGTGGAAAAGGTAGATTTTCAGCAAGCCATAACCATAATGTTGATATGTTATGAACATAATTAGTGGTGTACATGTTAATAACCCCTAGGGACTGACCATTGATGTCAATAAAAATCCAAATAACCTGATGTGATGAATCTTCATTGAAGGGGACAACCAAGAGGGTAATTTAATTTTAAAATTAGAATACTAGCATCGCCACCTTCATTTTCTTTCAAAGTGGAAGCATGAGATGTGTCAAGATAAATACATTTAAAATTAACATACATATGAAACCATACAATATTTAATATCCTATAGATAAATAAATTTATAATCCCATAATTTATGACAAACAACACACATATATAATTTGTGAGAGGAATCTTTGAGGCCTCAAGCATTCCATGATATTATAATCATTTCGAGGATTCTTCCATGATTAATTATCCCTAAACATCCTCTATGTCTTCTATAGATTAAGGTTCTATAAACTTGTTACCCACCAAGTAATGTTGGTGATATGGATCATTGTTTATCCCCATTGTCCTCTCAAGAAAAATTAACACTCCCACTAGGTGGACTGCACAACTACTAAGGAGCATGATCATTTGCATAGTGTGTCCCAAATTAGGGAAAACTAAGTTGTGGATAATAAAAATTATAAACTTAGATCTGAGAGGCCATAATATTATTTTAATAATGGGTAAGGTTAATAGGGGAACATTCTCCATTCATTCCTCAAAACAGGATTACAAACTATGGGGGGCATGATTTATCTTGGTGCCTTTGTTTCTAGAGGTGGATTTTTTATTAACCATCATGGTCCAAACACCAATATTATCCACTACTTTTTTATTTTTATATGGTTCTCATTCAACATAAGGGTTTAAATATCCCATGAGAATATAATAAAAATCTTATGGTTAGATGACTGACATAGAAAACAAGTGTTTGGTCAATTAAAGTAGGTGACCTTCTACGCCTAGTGCTATATCCCTAATTAAATGTTGATAGATAATTTTAGGTATTTATTAAATTAAAACTAAACATAAAAATTATTATTAGGGAATGAAGATTAAAATTTTCTTTCCTCATGTAAAATCATCTACCTTATGTGATTAAAAATATTCTCAAGAAAATCCCATAAAAGAAGTAAAAGGCTAGGAAGTTTGATCTAGATAGGCACCTTAAGGGAGTCTTAGTTAGAGACTTTGAAAGTATAAGTCAAATGGGACATAATCATAATGGTATTCCTCAAGAATAGATAGATCAACCTATAAATGAGGTTTTGGACTTGGACTTGAGAAGGATCCTTAAAGGAGAAGAGGAAACATCCCAAGGTTACTAGTGAATACATATCCATGCATTGAAGGATTCCTTTGAGGTGCCACAACCATCATAATAATATATTAAGTAGTTATTATAATACCAATTGAATACATTTTTAACAACATCATATTGTAAACACACATCAGGTTGTGAGGGATTATAATAATCTATGCCTCATTGTATACCTTCGAGATGAACTTTTTGGTTATCTTTGGTGCCATCCTTATTAATATTTGAAATAATAGTTGTGATAAAATGGTTGATGTACATTTAAAATTAAGTATATCTACCTAAATGGTGGATATTAAATCTTAATAAATGTTCACTTAGCCTATAAATTCATGCAAAAATGGTATGATAGTATTAGGAGGTGATGAAACAAGGCAGGACAAGACTGACATAAAAACCTAGTTAAACAAGTTTTCTCCATTATCATATGTGGGTAAAAATATATAATAATAAATTATAAATAAATCTATTATTATTTGTCTTGTGTGACTTTGAGAGAAGATTTTAATTTTTTAAATATATTATTGAGGCTATGCATCAAACTAGTCATTTTATGTATTGATGAATAAGTAGTAGGTGGATAAGTGGCATAGGTTAGAATAGAATGATTTTAAAAAATTAAGGTTGTTGAAAAATATGAATAATTTAACCATATGTATATTTATAAATAATATTAGACTCATGTCAAAAAGGAAGAAGCATGTCAAAAATGAATAATAGAAGCACTAAAAAAGTAGTAGAAACATGTGGAAAAATATGACAATTATTAGAAGAAATAATAATATAAACAACATTAGAATCCTAATCATAAATAGAAGTAAAATGAATTGGATAAATTACTAATTTCATCATGTTAATCTAAGAAATATTTCCTAAATTAGACAATGTATTAAGCTCTCACTCTATCTTGTTAATTTATAGAGGCACTTGATCAAAATTTTATGCTTATTCATTTCAAACATTTTATACCCTTTACCATTAAAAATAGTTTCATAATTGACACTCAAATAAAACATAATGTAATTTTACAAATGTGTATCATTCACATATTTTACTAAAGTATCCTTAACATTTACAACATTATACAGTTTTATATATTTTCTTTTTAAAACTTTCTCGAGGGTTAACCAAAGGAATTTCAAAAAAATATATTGATTGTTCATTAATCCTACCACCTTTATTAACTATAATAAAATATATAATTTATTTATGTTTCATAAATTATAATTAAACATGAAAAACACAAGCCTTAAAAACACTCTAAAGTTTAGAAAAAATTTTAAAAAAAAATCTAGGGTGCAAGATTAAAAAAATATTGAACTACGATTTCAAATATAAGAGCATACAATTATATTAGCCCTATAATTTTTAAATTTTTTAATATTTAACATGATATGGGTGGGATATAACCCTAGGGGGTATAAGGAGCATGAAATAAAATAGGGGTTCAACAAAATGTAGTTCAAATAAATGAGATTTAAATTTTAAAAGCATAATGGTGTGCCCCACTTTTTTGGAATATATACGTCACATAAACATCCAATTTATCCCCAAAATAACTCAAGATTGGTTGGATAATATAGATATAAAATATGTGTGGTATCTTATATATACGAAAACCTAGGGAGTTTACATCTCTACAAAATTTTAAAAACATTATTAAGTATGTTTTTGTAATAAATTTTAATTTTTTGTGTCTACCTATTGGGACACAATTGTATGCTATGATATGTTGACAAATACAACATAGAAAGGTGAAATAATATTAACTAGGTAGGCCAAATATGTGAAATTTTAATAAATACAATGGTAAGACCTAATTAATTATTTTTCAAAGATATAATGAAGTTATTCACATAGGGTTTAGAGGTGCATTATGAATTTATCATAATATAAATATTTTATAAATATAAACCCACAAAATGCATTTGCATAAGTGTTGGAGACTTCCCCTAAGAGCCTAGATCTAATCAGAGTTATATGTAAAAACTATTGGGATGCTTCTTGCAAATGTCTTATGTGTTGGCACGCTTTTGGTAGGTGAAAGGTATGGTTTGAAAATAAGTTGATGATTGTGTTTCCATGGTCCTGATTTGTGTTTTATGCTCATGGTTTCTTGTTTCCTCACTATCGTATGTGCATTAAAACACTTAAAACATTAAAATAAAAAATAAAAAAAATCTTCATTTGTGCCCTAGAATGGTCATGAGCCTTGAGTATTAAATAAAACAAAGTGATATTTTGGAGCCTATGTTGAGGGTTAGTAGGGATTAATAAATGAAGTATAACTATTAGGTAAATTTTTCATAAGAATAATAAATTTCATTGATTGAAATAAATTCAAAGATAGATAAAACCATGCTTTGTGTGCCCAAAGTGCTACATGATAAATAATAGTTTCAGACAATGAAAATTCTTTGAGGGTTTGTTGATATCTTTAGAATGATTGTGAGGGCTCAATAGATATATTTTTATTGATCAATAAACATTATGTATATGCTTATTGTATTTATTTATAAATGAAATAATTATATTGTATATTTATGGATAATTGAATTCACATTATGACCCTATTAATACACAAAAATTGACACCAAACAACTAAAAGGAAAAAAAATAAGACGAAGGGGATGGGTGCATCCTAACCTAAGAAGACTATAAAAAGGACCTAGAAGTATCATGATGTTCTAACATAGAGTTAGAGAGAGAGAGAGAGAGAGAGAGATGAGAGAGAGAGAGAGAGAGAGAGAGAGAGAGAGAGAGAGAGAGAGAGAGAGAGAGAGAGAGAGAGAGAGAGAGAGAGAGAGAGAGAGAGAGAGAGAGAGAGAGAGAGAGAGAGAGAGAGAGAGAGATAAAACCAACAAACTTATTAGTAACACCCAATTTGGACCAACAAATGCCAAATAAACAAGTATCCTAAAACTATGATAATTAATTAATAATAAACATTGTCCATTTTTAGTTATGATACATCTCTCCATAAATGTTTTAGTAAGTAGAAATAGATGGAAAATAATAAAGTAGGCCTACCTAATTTACTATAATCTAAATAAATAAATGAATAAGAGAGGATTTATAATTGTATCTTTATTTTTCAGATATTAGAAGACAATCATTAGAATATGACATTGTGAAATAAGTTATATAGTAAGATGAATGAAAAAAAGAAAATTCAACATGAACAAAGAAATTCCATAGAATTATACATTGTAGTTCTTTTGACCCATAACCATAAAAAAAAAATTTGATGATAAATAATAGGTAGGAAAACCATTTTTTATGACTTTTTTCATTATATATGAGTCTTAAAATATCTTGCTCAACTTTTTTAAACTTCGTGTTAATCACTATGGAATTGCACTTGTTCTTAAACCCTAATATGGAATTTAAACCTAAAAATGACAAGGAAAATGAATATTTTTGGTTCATGTGTTTAGGTCCAGCACGTTTTAAGCACCAACTATTTATTAGGCCCAACAACGAAATAAAATATCGAAGACAACACACCAATTAAATATAATAATGACATAACATCAAACCCCCCATAAATCTCTATTAGAACTATAAACTTAATAACTATGATTATCTACTTTAATTAATTATTAAGTATAATTGAGCTTGTAGTTATTTATACCAAACTAAAGTTAGATAGATGATTTTTCCATCCAAGTCATGGACCTAAAAATATTCGATGAATAATAATGATGATTACAAGTGACATGTGGTTAACATTGGGTGTAAATATTGAGAAAAACATGTCATGGTTAATCTATTTCACCAACAAATTCATTTTGAATTATAATGATACAAAGAATAAATACATAAGTTAAGCCATTTTTGAAAATATATTTTCTTTTCCTTAGTTTAAAATGATTTTATGCACGATCTCCATTATTATTATTATTTTACCTATGCATGTCACTACCTTCACAACTATTGTTCGAACCTAACATTTTTTATTAGATAATTTAAAAATAAAAATAAAAAATTTATTATATATTTATGAGTTATTATATTATTTTAAAGGCTTGTATTTATCTTTATTTATTTTTAGGATCAACACATCGAACAAGAATACTCAAAATTGTCTTCATGAATTCATGACTTTTTTTACTAGATCTATATTAATCTAAACATGTGGATGTTGTGTTTTTTTACTAGGTTTGGGTTTTATTTTGTTAATTTCTTTTAGAGTGATGTATATTGCATCAGGGTTTTTTTAAATTATTGATTATTGTGTTTATCAAATTTACTCAAGGTTTTTGTCATTCTAATATATGTTTTTATTTTATACTCATTTAGGGATGGTCTATGTAATAGCTACAACTAGAGATTTTTGATTACATTATACTTTAACGAGATGTTATTTTCCTTGTAAAAGGAATCGTAAGTGCTAAATTTGTGTATTTTTTCACAAGACATGTAAATTAAGTTGGGAGTAGATATTTATATATTTTGTAGTTTAAAATGACTCAAGCTTTGAATAATAGTTTAATTTTTCTTATTATTGTATAGGAAGTGTAATGTGAAAATTTTCATGAAGTGATAGTTTTACAATGGCTATGAAAATCTCAGAGAGGTGGTATTTTTACCTGTTCTAGTTTTTTTATAAATGAAGAAAATAAACAAAATTTTAATTTCCTTATTTTCATGATTTTATCTACCCTCAGTTGAATGTATAATTTCATTGGATGTGCATTAATGGATTGGTTCTCTCTATCTTGAGCTATAAACATATGTTTTCAATAAAAATTACATTTATTCAAATTACATACTTTACTTCAATTTGAATACTTATTAAAAACATTTTTTAAGGGGTGCCTAACTAGTGTTGTGAACTAACAGGAAAGGGAGCCGGGGGTGGGATTGTGAACTAGGGTAAAATGGAGATAGAGGATGAAAATGAGCATGGAGGTGTTAATTTGGATAATTGTAAATGGCTTACCATGTATGGAATGTCTTGTAAAACTTAAGGGTTGAGGGATAAAGGGGTTGACTTAGATCCAGATCTAGATGGGGATTATGGACCCTTGACTCTATAAATTATTGGATTTTATCCACTACTAGGAAGGGTTTCCATTTTGTGTGGGGTTGATTTTAGTGGGGAACATTTTCAAAGGATCTATTTATTTTATCTTTACCAGTGGAAGAAGATTAGAGATCTAGTCTTTGGTCATGGGAAACTCAATCTTAGGGAACACATTTCTTAACTTGTATGGCCCTAGATAAACAGATCTGGGGGTGTTTAGATGAAGCTATCTTGGATACCAGTTTGATCTCTATCCCTTATGGTCTAAATTTGATGAATCTTGGTTAGCGATGTCAATATAAAAGCCTCTAAGAGTTTCAATATTGTCAAAAATATATTGGAATGCCTTTGTTATTACATGATCTAATATTTAACTAGCCTCTACTTTGTTTTGAGGGAATGATGTGCTCTATTTTTTAGAATCCCTCTTTGGAGAGAAATCAAGTAGATTGGCAAGGTATGTTGAGCCCTGTTGTGTTCACCTTGATCATTGAGATGCACACTAAAAATGTTTTTTAACAATAATCCTCTCTTGTCGATCCCTATACAAATATAGGAATGGAGTCTGATGATGGCTCTTTGCTCTCTACTTGGTGCTTAGAAAGAGTGTATCTCTAATTCCATGAATGAAGTGGATTTATATCTGGTTATAAGCACTAGTTGCTAGTTTTTTCATTAATTTAGTGAAATATTTAATTTTAAGTTTTTTTCCTATTCTTGAAGGGAAAGATTTTTTAAAGGCAATAATTTATTCATTCATCTCTCAACTTTTGGAAGGTGAATTTTATTCTTGATAGTTTTAAGGAGGAGTTTTTTTTTTTTTGGTGTGGGGGTGGAACTTCCTTAGGGAATTCATTCCCCTTTATGGATTCTCTTTGAAATACCATATCTTGGAAAATAGAGGAATCCATAATTTTGGTAGTTTTTCTTGGTCTGTGTGACCTAGTTTTAAAACCCATATGTTTTAAATTATTTTTTGATCCCTCTTGGTATCTTAGCCTCACCACTAGATTGAATTTCCTCACTCTAATTTTTGGATGTAAGTTGGGATATTTTAAACATCCATATATTATTTTGTTTTGGAGACTTGGGCCTCCCTCTGTGCCCAAGATGGTTCTGGATCCAGTCAAACAATGGGTTGTTTTGATTTGTTTTTTTTTTTTTTATAAATTTGTGGTTAGTTCATTTTTATTATTTTATCTTTAGTTGATATTTTCTAGAATCAAGTTCCTCTAGGGACCCCATGGGGTTTCTTTTTCTTCATTTGAATTTGGTGACCTAGACCTCCATCTATGTCCAAGATGGTTCCTGATCTAGTTAAAATTGGTGTATTGAGACTTGGGCCTCCTCTTTAAGAGTCCAGGTTACTTCTCACACTAGCTAAAGTTTTTTTTCTTTTCCTTTGTTAGATTTTCTAGTTTGCTTGGTTTTTTCTTGTTTGGCTATTTTTCCTAGCTTGGGGGTCCTACTTTTTCTACTATAGAGTTATTTTGTGATTCCTTAGAACTTACTAAGGGGATAACAAGGCCTCCTATTGTGTCTAGGAATAGATTCCATAGTATTCAAAGGTGGTTTTATCTTAATCCAAACTAGTATACTTTTTTTTACTTATTTTAGGAGCCAAGGTCAATCTTTTAAAATTTATTTTATCAAATTTCATGCCATAAAAGGCATTGATGATAAAATATGCACCATTAATTTTAGTGAACATGATTCTATAACAATATATTCTCACTCCTCTTTAAAATATGTTATAAACAAGGGTGATTTCAAGGTAATAACAGGCTAAAAGAGGGTTTAAAGTGGCAAATAAACATTTTTCAACTCGATTAGCAATTAGAGTGTATTTCATATAAAAATTCAACATAGTGTAAAAATATAATTTTTAATAATGTTAATGTAGTTAATATTGATACAAAATATGTGATTTAGATTATATATATGAAGACATAGGGCATTTACATTTTTTTAAAATAAAAAAATGTTAATCTTTATTTATAATTTGTTTTTTAAATAATTTTTGTCCACCCATTGAGACACACTATTATGATTTGAGGTTATGACTAAATACAACACAAATAAGTATAATAATTTTATCTAGGCATGTCAAATAGGTGTAATTACAATAAATACAATGGTGAGACCAAACTAATCTTTTTCTTAATTTTTTTTAAGTTATTCACATAGGGTTTAAAGGTGCATCATGAATAAATCATAATCTAAAGATAATTTCCTAAATCTGAACCCATAAATTCACACCCATAAGTTCCAAAGACTTCACCTAAGTCTCTATCTATCTGATCAAAGTTAGATGGGAAAAGTGTTGGGATCATTTTAACAGATGTCACAAGGGTGAGGACACTTATATAAAGTGATATGTATAGTCTAAAAACAAGTTGAAAATTGTGTTTGCATAGACCTAAATTATGTTTTCATGCTCATGATTTCATATTTATTCACTCTGATAAGTGCACTGCAACACTTAGAACTTAAAAAACACTTCCTCCTTTGTGTCCTAGAATTTTCATGATATTTTAATATTATGTAAAATGTGATATTTTGGGGTTATATTAAGGGTTTTGAGAGATAAATCAATGTCATCTAATTATAAGGAACATATTTTAGAATAATACTTTAAATTACATGAATTGAATAAAATTCAAAGATAGATAAATCAATAGGTTTTTTCAAAAATTGTTACATGATAAATACTAGTTTCAGATGATGATAATGCTTTTATGATTTCTTGATCTATCTATAATGATTACGAGTGATCAATATATCTCATGTGAATAATTGATAAATACCATGTATTATTTTAGTGTATTTATTGATAAATAACTACATTTATTGTATATTTTTAGACAATTGAATTTAAATTAAGACCTTATCTATGCACAAAAATTGAAATCAAACAACTAAATTGAAAAAAATATAGGCCGAAGGGGAAGGGTGATTCCTAACATGACAAAGACTATA